>BSBM01000074.1:9817500-10252500 GCA_027924585.1 Larix kaempferi | reverse complement strand
ATCTCTCTCTCATCTTCTATCCATACCTCATGTTATCTTTCCCTCACCCTATCCCCATCTCTCCATCACTCCATCTCCACCACTCCTTGCATGTCTCCCACCAACACTTTCTGTCCCTCCCTTCCTATATCTTTATTTCGTTCTATCCCCATCTATCTCTCACTCCCTCTAAATCCATTCCTCTCCATTGTCCCTCTCCCTCTCTCGCTCTATGTCTCTCTCCCCTTGTATTATTTCTTTCTCTCTCACATCCCCCTTGACTCCATCCATCCCCCCTTGTCACTCAAGTCTCACTTTCAACTTCTAACCCTATGCCTCTTCAGAACCTCTTCTACTCCTAATAGTGCTCTCAAGCTCCACTACCCTTCACCCCTATAGCCCATCATGTTCCCATTCCCTTCATCTCTCCCCACTCAAGCTTCCAACATCCTTCTAAGACCTTGACCCTTTCCCACCCCTATTAAAAATATTAACCATAGATTCCCTTGACCCTTCCCCACCCCTTCTCAAATATTTACCAAAAATGCCCTTGAGTCTTCCCCACCCCCTCTCAAGTATTAAACATAGATTTTATAGTTTACATAATGCTAGCATGTTTTTGCACTACATAACGCGCATGTGTTATGTAGTTATATAACGAGAACGCGTTATGTAGTTATATAACGTGTTCGCATTATGAAATTCTAAAAGCGCGACAATATTTTTTGAATTTAAACAAAATGCGCTCGTGTTTTTTAGAGACTAAACCAAGCCGACTCACTTGATCGCATGTCAACCATAATCCAATGTGTATTCTTTGGAGTTTGCTTCGGTAATACAAAACTTGTGCTATGGTAATGATAAACCAAAGCTAATTGGGTATATTTCTTCCAGTTTTTGGAGAAGCCTGTGCTTAGCCACCTGTTACAGTATGCTACACACAGTCATTTTTGACGAAATCTTAAACACAAATAGCAATTTTTCTTCAGATTCCAAATATGTAACTTTTATTTAAAAATATTATCTTTTCCTATTTTCTTTCAATTTATTTTGTGTCCTACCTCCTTAACTCGTGAAACACATTGTTAGTGTTTCTTCCATAACTTTTTCAATTCTTGATCATTTCAAAAAAATTGTACGGTGCACAAGTAGACACTAACCTCCATATTCTATCAAAACCCTATTTCATGATTTTTGCATTAATAACTTACAAGGCTGCACCCACAAAAGACGTACTATTTCATGATTTTTGCATTAAATGGGCATGCATGCAAATTTTCAATACATAAAAGTTATATGTTCGGAAACGTGATTCAATTTCCTACATTTCATCTTTTTTACTCAATGCAAGATATTTTGCGTAAGTATCTCAAAAAATCCAAGTGAGTTGAGGGATGCCTGATTTTTCAGTTTTCTATTGCATCTAACACGCCAAAAGTGACCCTCATTAGCTTGCACTGACCCAGTTTCACTTGGAGTTTCTACTTGAGGTTCTTCTGAGAATAAAATATAGAGTAAATACATCATATTAAAAATAAATGGGGGCCCAATATCTCCCCAAAATATATCATCATCTCACGAAGTGCGCCCTTCCTCCAAGAGCCAAAATATGAAGAGAAATGTGAGAGAAGTGTGGAAAAAAGTTGAAGAAGAGAAGATCATGAGCATCCCTATAGACTCAACCTGCAACAAATGAATCCATCATAGCTCCAAATGAAAGTTCTAAATGGCCTCTCCAATTTCCAATTAGGATGGGAATCTTTCACCCTTGAAATTGGTACTAAGGCAAGTAGAGTAAACCCTCCACTAGCATGGACAAGCTATGCTCTCCAATTTGCAAAATGAGAAATGATCAAAATCCCATATCCTTCTTTGTTAATGTATTTTATAAACTTCCCAAGCCTTCCATGGTTCGAATTCCTTCCAAAATCTTCGTGCCAACTCGAATTGGAAAGAGATTCCAATGTGTGCCACTTGTCCAACAATTTCTAGTCTTCATCTTCCACCAATTCAAATGAGGAGGCTCTTTGAATTCCATAACTCCCTTGTGCGCCTTCTTGGAGTCTATTTTTATCCCTGACATGTCATATTGGTCAGATGTCAGCAATCAGATCTGATTCTTGTCATAAGTGTCATAACATCTTCATCATTGTTGTCATAGAAGCTAGGGAATCTAGCCCAAGTGTCTCAATATCTCTAAAATGCCTCTTCCTCTTTTATGGGATTTACTCTTCCACTCCAATTCAACCTTCATTGATTCATTCCAAGTATAATGAAATTCCAACTCCCCCAAGAACATTAGACTCCAACTTGGATTCGAATGGGTGAGAATAGGGTGCCATGTGGCATGAGGAATCTTGCTTTGTGTGGGTCCCACACCACCAATGTGTCTCCATGACAAAGTGCCACCTTATTTTCCTATTGTAAATATTTATTTAGCTCATTTTAATATATTTATGTCAAGATAATGTCCATTTGGGTTTTATTAGCTCCCTTATTCAAAATCCAAATGTTTCCACCCCAACCTAGGGAACTAGTAGATTGGTGGAATTTTCCCTTCTAGTATTTATTTGGATGGGGACATTACAGTCCTCCCCACCCGAGATTTATTTCCCTAAAGAAATTCTAAATTATGATGCTTCAAAAAAATTTCCTCTTCCCATGTGGCATCCTCACTTGTAAAATCTTTCCATTGTACCAAATAATCTCTTATGGTTATGCTCCTCAATTTTCTTTCTCTTGTCTTCAAAAAATTTCCTGGAATAAGTATGAGTTGTCCTTCTTCATCCAATGGGGGGAGTGTTTCTGAAATATAAATTTGTTGAATAATAGACTTCTTAAGGCATGATACATGATATATTGTGTATTTTTCTACCTTCCGAAAGTTCTAACTCATAAGCTACCTCCCCAACTTTTTGAACTATCTTGTATGGACCATATTACCTCGGTTTGATATTTTCTGATTCGTTCCATTTCAAGGAGGTTTGTTTATATGGATGCAGCCTCAAATAAACCAAATCATTCACCTGAAAAGTTATTTCCTCCCTATGTTGATACACATACTGTTTTTGTTGATTTTGGGCAACCTGCAAACTGTCTTTTAGAAGCTTCAAAATATATTGAATTTCTTCCACCCAATCCTTAGCTTTTGGGGCTCTACTATCACCAAATTTGTGCTCAAAAAATGTGAGTGCTTCATAACCATAAATTTCTTTGAAAGGAGACATGCCAATGGACATATGGAAAGTAGTATTTTATCAAAACACACCCAAGTGTAGCCATTTAACCCATACTTTTGCTGCTCACCAACATAGTTCCTCAAGTATCCCTCCAACCATTGGTTCACTCTTTGGAGTCAATTGAGTGCCCACCAACTTGAAAAGTTCTTCCCAAAAGGCACTCATAAATATGTTATCTCTATCACTCACAATGTTCTTGGGAATTCCATGCAATCTAAAAATTTCTCTAAATAATAGATCATCCACTTGTGCAGTAGTGAAAGATGATGTAATATCAAAGAAATGAGAAAATCTGGTGAGTCTATACACCAAAACATAAATACAACGCTTACCCAAAGCTTTGGGCAAACCTGTGATGAAATCCATTGAGATACTTTCCCATTTTTGTTTTGGAATGGGAAATGGTTGCAATAGACCAGCAGGATGTGTGTGTTCAACTTTGTTTTGCTGACATATCTTGCATTAATTCACATACTTTAGAACATATTCCTTCATCCCTTTCCAAGAGAACCTTTGTCTTAGTTTCCTATATGTTTTGAAGAAATCGGGATGGCCTACTAAAGGAGAATCATGAGCTTCCTTCAAAATCTTGTGCTTTAGATTCGAACCATGAACCAAGTATAGTCTGTCCTTATAGTATATTAGGCCATTCAAAATATTGTATCTATCATCTCCTTTGACCCCATCTAACACATCACAAGCAAAACTATCTTTGGCATACTCGACTATTAGCATATTTTTCCAATCTTTCGAAATGTTCGTAAGGGAAAATGAAGGTCTCCTAGATAATGCATCTAATACAATATTATTCTTCCCTTTTACATATTCAATGTCAAAATCAAAATCTTGGACCTTACTTACCCACTTTTGTTTCCTTTCATTGAGATCCTTTTGTGTGAGAAAATGCTTTAAACTGTTATGATCAGTTTTGACCACAAACTTGTTCCCCACCAGATATTGTCTAAACTTGGCCAAGGCATGCATGATGGCTAACATTTATTTGTCATATATGGAGTATATCTTCTCATGTGGCTACAATTTCCTACTCTCAAAATCTATGGGGTGTTGAGTTTTCTTTAGGACCTCCCCTATTCCTTATCCTGAGGCATCACATTCCAAAACAAAAGGTTTAGAAAAATCTGGTAATGCAAGTACTGGACAACTACTCATTACCTCTTTCATTCTTTGGAAAGCCTTTTTATCATCTTCATCCAATTTGAAAGCATCCTTCTTAGTCAAATCAGTAAGTGGAGTAGTTAATTTGTAGAACCCCTTCACAAAGTTCCTATAGTAAGTGCATATTCCAATGAAGCCTCTCAATTCTGTGATGTTTTTGAGTGATGGCCATTCAAGAATAGCCTTTATTTTTTCCATTTGCACCTTTAATCAATCTTTCCCAATTATATGCCCAAGATACAAAACCTATTTCAACCCAAATTCACACTTGGACAACTTCACAAACAAATATTGTTCATGTAAGATTTTCAATACAACTTCTAAATGGTGCAAATGTTCCTCCCATGTCTTACTGTAAATAAAAATATCATCAAAGAAAACCAAAACAAACTTACGGAGCTACTTTCAAAATATTTTTTTCATGCATGATTGGAATGTGGCTAGAGCATTGGTCAACCCAAAAGGCATGACAAGAAATTCAAAATGGCTATAGTGACATCTGAAAGCATTTTTATGCACATCCTCCTCCTTCATTCGAATTTGATGGTAGCCATATCTAAGATCAATTTTGGAGAAGAAATTTTTCTCCAAATATCTCATCCATGATCTCATCTATCCTAGGGAAGAGATATCTATTTTTTATCGTCTTCTTGTTTCAAGCTCTAAAATCAATGCACATACTTAAGGTTCCATCCTTTTTCTTCACCAAGACAACTGAAGAAGCATAGCGACTTGAGCTTGGTCTAATGATCCCCAATTCCAATAGATCTTGAATAGCCTTCTCAATCTACTCTATGAAACTTTTTGGGTTTCTATATGGGAGTATTTGTATAGGTGAAGTACCCACCTCCAACCAATGGTATTCTCAACTCCTCTGTCAGGTGGCCTTCCAGAAGGAAGGTCTCCAAAAACCCTTTCATACTTGTGTAGTAGATTCCTTATCTCCCTTGGATGTGCAATATTTATGTTTGGCTTGGGGGAAGTGATGAAAAATTGAGCAGCCCATTCACTGTCCCCATTTCTCAATATGGACCTCATATTATGGGAAGACACCGCTTGGTTAGGATAGGTGTGTATTCCTCTCACTAAACTTTGTTTTCCTTCCAAATATTTGAACTTCATTTCAGGTATTTGGTATTTCATTGTATGTTCTCCTATAGAGTACAACCATTGTACTCCTAAAACCACATTTGTATCAGCAACATCCACCACATAGAAGCTATCAGAAAATGTGCAATTTCCTATGGCGAGTAGTAGTTTTGGAATCCATGTGTTGCATTCCATAGAATTGTTTCCTGGAATAATGACTGTGAACCCTTGGAATGATTCAATAGGTAGCTTTATCCTCTCCCCCAATGTTGCATCAATGAATTTATGAGTTTCTCCTCCATCTACCAATACCGAAACTCTCTTCCCTTGTACCACTCCCTTGCATCGAATGGTGTGAAAATGAGGCACTCCTGAAAGCACTGCCATTCTCCCTTTTTTAGGTGATGGATGATATTCTGCTGTTGTGTCATATCCATATTCTTGGGATGAAATTTTTTCTTCTTACTCCATGTCCCCTTCATCATCAAAAAATACTTCAATGAATTGTGCTTTCCCCTTAGCACATTTATGCCTTGGTACCCATGGTTGAAAGCATGTGTAACATAGTTTCTTTCTTCTGAGTTCTTCCTTGCTTGGTCCCTCTTTCTTTTCCTTCCAAAATGAATACCTTTGCCATGGTTTCTTGTCAAATCTGAACTTGGAAGGAAAATTGGGCTTGGGAGGATACTTTGTCTTGGGTAGCACATTTTGCAGATCTCTTGTTAAGTTCATGGAATCTTTCAATGAAGTAGGTTTGTGAGCTTTAACTAAACCTTTCAAAGGTTCAGCCAATCCTTCAATAAATATCAATACCAATCAAACCATAGATACATTAGCCACCTTAATTGATATTTTTTGTAATTCCAACATGTACTCCTCAGGGGTTCCAGTTTGCTTCAACTGTGCTAGTTCATTGAAAGGCATTTCGGGGTCTTTTTGCTCAAATATTTCCAATAACTTGTTAACAAACTCTTCATATGATGTGACCTGATCATGTCCCAAGGCTTTAAGTCCATGGAACCACCAATAATTTTCTTATCCCACAAGATGCAGAATAGCCATTTTTAGAGCATCCTCTTCAACCATTGGACTCAGCTGAAAATATACATCTAACGTTTGTACCCAAGTATTTGCAGAACTTTGGGATGAGCCATCAAAGGTGGGAAGGGGAATTTTACCTATGGAATAATTCAATTCTTTATTTTGAAAAGGATTTATGTTACCTCCTCTCATTTTGATCTTGTTTGATACAGTAAAGAATTGATCAAATGGTAAGGTCCTTCTACAATCTTCACTCAACTGTTGCCATTCTGATAGAACTTCATGCTTTCCATATTGGCTGTTAGAATCATATCTGGGCTCAATAAAATTAGGTGTGGTACCTCTTGTTGAGCTCTGGAATTCATTGGGTCGATTGTGAGGCCCTGTCTTTGAGAAAAAAAAATCATCAAATGCCTTATTTTCCTCAAAAGGAGAACTACTGCTGCCTCCTAATCCCAATTTGCTTCCAATTTGACTAGCCATCAACTCAAACCCTTGCATTATCTACCTTGTCATTTCCTCAAAAAATGGTTTCATTAATTTCCTAAACTCCTCTTTCTCTTCCATCTCTGAGGTTCCTTTCTCATCCTTAGTCATAGTTTCAACAGAGTGCACCTCTTCTCCTGCTTCTTCCCCTTCACCAAATTTACTTTCAGTTTTAGTTTATAAGGGTGGGGGATGCATTCTAGACCTCATAAATGGTCACACAAATTAGGTGCAAGGACCATGCTCTGATACCACTGTAATATCCCTCCAAAGGAAAGTCCTTGGATTCACCTTGTTTTGACTCTAGGGTTTTGTTTACAACTGGTTCCAAACACCTCCAAATTATTTAGAATTTGGGGAGGAAGGTATTGATGGGGAATATAAAATATTAAAACACTTATAATACATCCAAACAACTGATATACCCATCCATGGTCTGAAAATTTCATGGGAATAATTTTTGGAACAAGACTAGTCAATTTGAGAAGTGGAGATCCCCCCTAGGTTTGCCATTAGATGCTATTCCAAACACTGTATGGCCTTCACTAATTCTTGGTATGAGACTTGGATCTGTTAGAGGAAATTAGGAAAAATATATGTGCAGCATTATATTTGGTTTTAGGGTCGAATAGGCATCCTAATGAACATCAGCTTCTAGAGTCTAGTTTTTAAGATGAGATTGGTGGGCAAGGAGTCTTGAATTTCTTCATAAAACATATTAACACTTCAGGTGTATGAACACATCATTTGGGACATCAATTTAACTTCATATGCAGCTCATAACATGATAAATAACTCAAAAAACTCTGATATAAAACAAGTACAATATCATTCCAAAATCACTATGCAAATGCTATGGGGAAAATTACTCGAATCTCTTCCTTGAATATAAATATCACTTCAAATACATAATGTTTCGAGATTGGCTCCCATGATATGATTATTAGAAATATATATATAATATAACATGTCCATGAAGTCTAAATAACAGTCATTCACTAACTATATGCAACAACCAATGTGCCCTTGCACATTTACATGACATTGAGAGAAAGATAGTAGAATAGGCATTGAGAAGAATGAGAGAAGATGAACTCGAAATCAGTTGGGGTATGACTTGAATCAAAACATATCCATGAAGCTATGTTAAGAGGTTTGGATGTCCTCTCCATCAACTAACTTGGATGGGAATCTTGCACCCTCGAAATTGGTTCTAAGGCAGGGAGGATGAACATCCACCGTGCAAGGACAAGCTAAGCTCTCCAAATTTTTCCAAATTAGAAATGATAAAAAGATGGTCTCCTTATTTCTTATTTTATTTTATTAAACTCCCAAGGCCTCCATGGCTCGAATTGCCTCCAAGATCTTCATCCCAACTCGAATTAGGGAGATATTCCCATGAGTGCTGCTTGTCCAATATTTCATGGCCTTCATCTTCCATCAATTCAAATGGGGGGAATCTTGGCTACCATAACTCCCTTGTGTGCCCTCTTGGAGGCTATTTTTATCGTTGACATTTTATATAGGTCAGATTTCATCAATCAGGTCTGATCCTTGTCATAAGTGTCATAGAATCTTCATCATTGTTGTCATAGAAGCCAGGGAATCTAGCCCAAGTGTCACAATACTTCTAAGATGCCTCTTCCTCTTCCACTCTAATTTGACCCTCATTGATTCATTCCAAGTATAATGTCTCTCCAACTCCCCCAAGAACGTTAGACTCCACCTTGGATTCGAATGGGTGAGAATAGGATGCCATGTGGCATGGAGAATCTTGCCTTGTGTGGGTCCCACACCACCTATGCACCCTCATGACCAAGTGCCACCTTATTTTATTATTATTAATATTTATTTAACCCCTTTTAATATATATTTGTCAATCTAATGTCCATTTGGGGTCTTATAGCTCCCTTATTCCAAGTCTAAATGTTTCCACCCCAACTTAGGGAACTAGTAGATTGGTGGAATTTTCCGTTCATGTGATTTATTTGGATCGGGACATTATAGAGGATGACTGAATTATTTTCCCGAATTTCGAACAATCTTCTGGCATCAAAATAAAATGGGAAGAAATAAATACTCTCCATTTTGCTGGATAACAACTCCAATTGAATCAGACCATATGCCAAAGTGGGTCAATGCACAATGGCCTCACAAACAAGGAAGTTCTTGGATTATGATAAGAGGTAGGGCGAGATGTTGTAGGAGAACAACATAGAGACGTAAGGAAGATTCAACACCTGTAACGCAAGGGAACGTGTGCTTCTCATATATATTACATGAAGAGTAGTATAGGATATAATAGTCGGCAGGTAAAGGAGGGAAGTTAAATGTCGGCTAGAAAACTCTTAAGAAACATCCCATTGACAACTCTTAATAAATACCTACCTGAAACCAGCTAAAACCATGACCAGACCGATTGATCATGAACAGTGAAGTTGATTAAGACAGGCAATTATGAAGAGTTTAATTGGTGGAAGCCTCTCTTTTCAGGAATGATAACACCCAGAAGAATCTAAAAAATTCAATTGAAGAAGATATGGGCTAGTTTGAAGAAGAAAAGGAAACTTAGCAAGGGGACTTCTGGCTAAAGAGAGGGAGAATATGAGAACGGTGAACAAATGAATGTCGTGACTATACCCCATGAAGCGTCGATGTTTTCATCATTACCATGAGGGATCAAGGCTATCATGACCCCTTGTAGGAGGGAGAAAGGAGGTTCACAGAATGCTCTGGTGCATGGTAATATCGTATGAAAAATGAGAAGCAGGACAGAACCCTGAAACCAAGATCACAAAGGAATGAGCTTATACTAGGTCTACAAATAAAGAGGGTCTACAAGAGGCAAGACATGAAATTATGAAAAATACCAATAAATTATTATATTTGTTATAAAATTTTATTCCTATGCTTGAAAAGCTTAGAAATAAGCATTCTTAGATCACCATAGTTTTGAGAAGCTAGGAAGTTAGGTAGGCTTGTATTGTAGCAAAGATTATATAATTACAGTTTAATGTGGACATACTCAAGGCATTCTAATAGAAAGTTCCTTTCATCCCCAATGCTCATGGTCCCATAGAGATGGCAAATTATTTCCACTGGTGTTATAGGAATTGCACAACATCTCGTTTCACTATGAAGATCATGAGAGTTAATTCTTATCTTGAATATATTGATTTTCTTCTTAGAACTACTTAAGACGGAGAGATATGTTTGATCTCCTAAACTAGGGTTAATGACCTCCTTATAGTAACTTAATTTTATTTTAGAACTTAGACATAATAATATTTTTAATGTTATTGATGGTTTGCAGAGTGATATTTTTCGTTAATCCCCCAATGGTTTAACCAAGCCATGGAATATTTATACCATCCTCTCTTGAGCCGTAGGTGGTCCTGACACAATTTTACAGCAATTTTAGGAAGTCTCTAGTATCCCATGTTATTTATCATGTACTTGTACATTAGGTACCTAGCCATAGCAATTCTCTCGATTGGGGGAAGGCCCACTTCTATTAGGAGAATATGATAGGATGTATTTTTTTAATTTTGATGTTGTAAGTTATAAAATGCTTCTGGATTTGGTCAATATTTCTCTGAAATTCTCTAGAAATGTTGCAACCTCGAACTTCACAACCGTAAAAGATGATGTGAGTGACGATAGTTTCAATAAGGAAATTATTTTTATCCCACATCACAAGGTTTCTTGTTTTACAATTTTTTTCAAGACCAAAATAAGCTTTCCACCCTTTGTTGATCATTTTCTCAATGTTATAGTTCTAGTTGAGATTGTGATGGATATCAATTCCAAGATATTTGTAAGAAGTCACTTCCTCCAAGTGATTATACTTATATACAAAATTAGCGTAGGTGACATTCTTGGACTTGATAATCATAACTTTTGTTTTGTTGGTGTTAACAATGATACCCATATTATAGAAGAAATCTATGAGAGTTCTTAATTGCTTATCAAGATCAAAGGCACACCTTTCCATAATAACAATATCATCAACATAAAGAAGAAGGATGATGATTATTCTAGCTAAGGTCATGCCAATGCAACCTGCTTCTTCTAAACAACCTTCTATCTTATCGATGTATATGCCAAAAATGGTAGGGGAGAGAGGGAAGACTTGCTTAACTCCAATATTACAATTGATATTTTTCAACTACCCCTCATTGCTCAAGTAAATTTGGACATGACAATCTCAACCTTATTGTGACAAATATCAACTCAAAAGGAACCTTAATCTCTTCTAAGATATTCTACATGTTATTTCTAGGCATAGTATAGAAAACTTTTATAAATTCGACAAAGTAGCAGAAGAGATTGGATTTGCTATCACGAAATTCAATTTCAATGATCCTAAGTGTAATGAGGTGGTCCATGATTGAGTGATTTCTTCTAAGGACCGCCTAACCTTTAACCCACTTACCTTCACTTCTATCCATACAATGATTTTCTTTTCCAAAATAATATCGTATAGCTTGGATAAGAGAAGGTTAATCATAATGATCTGATGATTAAAGGGGTTATTTTTATCACCATTTTTAAAATAGGAATAATGAATCTCTTGATCCACAGATTAGGAAAACCTTGCTTAACTGCTAGATTGAATGGTTTGTGGATGTGAGGATGAGGACAAGCCCTCCAAGTTTTAAGATATTTGCTTGGTATCATTCAATGTCCTTAGCTTTTCCATTTGTTGGGTTCTTAACCCCAAAGTCTATGTCTTCTAACAAGAAAAATTCTTCTTCTATATGGACTCGGGTTTGAATGTTATCCATGATATCGGGGGATTCGTAAAGCTTTTTAAGATAGGAATTCCAATGCTTCACATCAAAATGATTATTATCTTTAGTTTTGCTAGTTAAAATTTGCCTCCAAAAATTTTTAGAAGCTACCTTGGAGATGTATAAAATATTTTCCTGCATTTTGTTTATATAGTGTATTCTTTTAATTAGGAATTTGTATCTATGTATCTTATCAAATTTTAGATACTTGTCAATAGCTTCCTCGATTGCTCAAGTTCTTGAATTTTTTGCAGTCTTTATCATACCAGGGGTTGGTTCTTCTATTTATCTTTTTACCTGAACCCTCAATTGAAAACTTGTTAATGGAATATGAGAGGACTGTAGTAAAACTATGGTAAATGTCTTCTATATTGTCCTTAGTTGACATAGGAAACAACTCATTTTTTAAATCATTTAGAAAAAGATCCTTCTTATTTATGTGGAAGATCAAGTGTTTTTGGCCGTGAGAATTTTCTTATGTAGGATCGCTATGCATGGAAATGATTGAGGGTTGGTAGTGAGGACATATATTATTGGTTGCTATCCGTAAATAGAGTTGGCTTATTAAAGTTATTAAAGGAAAACCATGCTACATAAAACAACTAGTTGGTGTTCCATAAGAAGGCGGAATTTTACTCCTAGTTGTCTCTAGGTCTTGAGCCATTAACTTATTATAAGGAAGAACAAATTTAAATTAGTACTCCAAGATGAAAATTTTGTTATAAACTTTGACAAATAATATTGTAAACTTTTATTACTAAAATATAAAATTCTTATTATCTTAAATGTTACTAAAATATTAAAATTTATAAATTATCTTTTATGTTAAGTACAACAGATTTTTGTTGTATAAGTGCAGCAAGAGTAGCGAGGAAACTGAAATAGGATCCCTCTCAATTCTTGATATGAATCAAAGCTAGTTTATTTTATTTTATATGATAAGTAAAACATTTTTTTTTAATTTATTCCATCTTATAAAACATCTACATTTAGATTAGTATTCTTTCCATTGAAAAATCATTTTAAAGCATTGATTATATATGACCAATTTGAGTGCGTAGATAGGGATGGTGTTGTGCTCAACAATAGTTCACCACAAAAGATGAAACCATTCGATGAAAGTAATTTAAAAGGCGTAATGTGATAAGTGATGCATTTGTGTTCGTTGAACCACTTCTTTGGATTATCTAAGGGCAATATATACTAAACCTCAAAATAGAGTGGACTCCACGGACCAAACTTTGTGGCCCTCAAGTGAGCACGGGATTTTCCTTTACGGCAGTAGCTCTACTGCCATCCTCCTAGTAAGTTAGAGGGACACGTGTGGAATGAGTAGGACTACGATGATTTGAAACGGTTTAAGTACATCGTCTCTATACCGTTTTTATTACATGCAATCATGTTTGCAATGTTTTTCCATTAGAGGAAGGAGACACACTTGACGATGAGAAGGAAACTCTAGTGGGTAATAACTATAGAGATATCTAGATTTAAGATGGATATTTTCATCGCATGAATTAATTAGAATAAAAAGAATACATTTAAAAAATTAAATAAAATTTCATAATGTCTAATTTATTTTTATTTGTGTATTTTATAATTATATTAATTTTGATTTTTTAATGATGAAACAAATATATAAAAATTGGTATATATATGGGCATGAGTGAGGCTATTTTAGATTGTTTATATTTTTCAAATCATTATAATCAACCATAAAATAGTAGGTAAGTGTTGGTGTAGCATTTAAACACAATGAAAATAGTAGGTAAGTGTTGGTGTAGCATTTAAACACAATGAAAATATAATTTTTTATATTTAAAAGGCAATAAAATACTATAAAAGAAATATTATATATATATATATATATATGTTTGTAATATTTTTAACTAAATAATCATGTATATTAATAATATATAGTTATTAGGTGCCCATTATAGTAGATAGGTAATTACACACACAAGATAGAAAGGATTGGTGTCAAAGCATGATTTTTCTCATTAACAAATGTACAATATATTACATGAGATGATCCTTGGTTTCAACTTGAAAGGTGTCTCTTGGACTCATTTATGACTTTTTATTTACCTATAACTATTGCTCTTTCTTGCACGTGAATAGTGCAGAATAAGCCTAATCCTAAGGATTAGGTTCCAACAATTCCCCCTTAATCTGAAGGGGTGTATGTTAGTCCAAGAAAAGAAAGTTGAATAACTGGAAGTGGACAACTACCATTGCTGAACATATCCAACTTGCCAAGCAAGTTAGCAGAAGCTGACTTCTCCTGCTAAATACAACTGCTCTCTGAAGTGGTGATTTTGGCTAACAACAAACCATAGGGCTAGCAGAAGCTGAAATTTTCTACTAAGTGGGTGGTTTAAGGTTGACTACAAACTCTTGAACTTGTCACGAAGGCTCATAGGTTATGTGTAAAATGGTGGTTTTGGGTTGACCACAAACCATTAGAGATGAAAATAGGAAATGAACAGCTACCATTGTTGAATATTTCTAGCTTGATAATCTTTTGCCAAGTAATTTAGCTAGAAGCTAGTGTCTTTTGCTAATAGAAGGTGCTCTCAAGATCGATGGTTTTAGGTTGATCAGCCACCAATTGGAGCTCGGTCGAACACGAAGCTGACTTGGTTTAATTGTTCTGACTCACTTGTTCTCACTCACTTGTTTCTGATGGTCTTCATTCTTCCTTTTTAGGAACAACGTGAGGAGTGGAAATTCTCTTGGTGTCAAAGCTAGACACAAAACACATGAGTACTCTGGAGCAAGGTTCTCTTTTGTCTTCTTTCTACATCTCTAAATATGGCCTCTGAAACTCATTGTGGCTCAAGCTCACTTGATCTGGCTTACTTGAAGAAGGCCATGACTACTTGTTTTCAGAATGACAAGGCTTCGAAACTTGAATCCTGACATATTGTTCCCCCCTATCAAATACATGATAAGAAGCAGTAAAATTTTCTTATGCAAGTTTCACTCTTGCATGTTTCTTCAGCTTCAAACACCTATCTGAAGAATGGTTATGCTTCCCACAATGCTGACAAGGATGAAGATCAAAACATTGATTTTTCATACGGCTAAATCAATCACAATGTTGGCATTTGGAACTCTAAATAGGTTGTACATCTTCTAACACGATTTCACTGTGTGCTAGTAGATGATACGGATCATCTTCAAAGAGGATTGTTCTAAACAAACACTAGTTCAAAATGTTGATTCATTTTTTGAACCTCATCCTCTTTGTCTTCTGAATCCTTCAAAATTTGATTGATAATAGTTTGGAGAGTTTCTTTGTTGATTGTGATTGAGTCATCTATAGAAGTAGGCATTAGAGTGTTCAACAACTCTAATATTTCTTCAGATTGAGATATTATGAGGAATGTTTGAGGCCTCCTTGTATAGGAAGGACCAAGTAGACTCAATCAACAAACTGAGAGCTTCATGTAACTCCACCCTTTACAAACAAGACTCAGCAGATTCAAATTCAAAAAGTAAGGGACCGTGTCAGTATCAGCCAAGAATGCACTCAAATACAATGCAATTCAATTTTTTCTTCAATTTCATGATATTGTACAAAAAACACATGCAAGTACCAAAAATACACTAGAACTTACACAAAAACAATTTGCAAGTTACACTTTTGAATGTTGAATTAATGAATATGCTATACCTGAGTTCTTTTATGATGACGAACTACTTCTGAAACTTCTTCTTTTGAAGCAACTGTAGCAACAATTGAAAACTTACATGAATGCAAACCAGTTTCAAATCTACAACTTTTCTTCACAATGCCTGCATTTTAACAATGTTTGGGAGATAGATTGAAAGTGCAAGTCTATGTCTTTGCCACCTATTACAATGTATTCTTTTACGAGAATATTTGTAAACTCATGTAGTCCTTGTAATGCAATGTATAGGTCTCTGCCACCATTTTACAAAAAGAATATTCTCCAATTCTTTCTAATACTACATAAGAAGTTAATCACCTTTCAAAATAGTTATCTCTCTATGAAAAATACTATTTAAAACTTATTACTCCTCGTGGAATATGAATTCTTTAAACAAAATTAATGCACAATTACCAATGTTCCAATAGTATTCAAGCATAAAAGGAAGCAACACTTCAAAAATTTAATAGTCATCCTGTAGCAATTTCAAATTGCTCGAGATACAGGTCTACAATGTTTTCTCTCCAAGTCAAAAATAACAACAACTTTATTGAGATGGCAAACTTCCATGTAGCTCCAAGACTTTTCAATGCAACTTCTAGATGTGTCATCAATAGCTTGCACGAGTCTTCAAACTTCAATACGCAATGATATTTTCACGCAGTAATAGCAGCATCAATGATCATCAAAGTATTAGGGTTCAAGCTTCTAAGGAGAGAGCTCCAATGCTCCATTGTTTGAATGGATCCAACGCTTTGAATTTTATTACGCCATATGCAGATTACTTGAAGGTTTCACCCTCAAGCATACAAATACATATTTCAAATGTATAACTAACTTGTATCTAATATAAATCCTGGTAAGAATCTCATATACCTCAAATGTAGAATACTTTAGGACTACAAGATATTTGATCATCCTCTTTGAGATAAATGATGCAGGAAGCTAGCCTGTAAATATCTATTCTTTGGAATTCCTTTGAGAAAGAAGCACTTTCATAATACCAACACTTGGAACATCTTTGAGGTGCTTCTGGAAGAATTCCACTGTATAACAAGCCCATCCTTTTGTCTGAATTATCTATTTGAATGTGCCAATAAGTCCAGAGTCATATACAAGAGCACATCCACCTACGCCTTCCAGTGCATTCTTCTCCTCACCAGATCAGGTGGAAGTGTTGTTGTCAAGGATGCAACACCCTTAGAAATTCAAATACCAGTGATACTAACGTAGGAATAAAAATTAGGTTTTTAGGTTCGGCTTCTAAAGAAACTATTAGACTCATGGTGTCTTCCACATGCAAAATGATGTAGAGTAAACCAAACCAATGCGATGCATTATACATGGCTCCAGTTATGTAGAAACACCAACAAATTCAATGCTTCAAATCTTCCAATGGCTCCAATGCTTCGACTCTTCCAAACTTCCAACGTCTTCACATGAGCTCCACATAATCAATGAAGGAACAAAACTAAAAAAATGATAGGAGGATACCAATATGTTGTACTCTCAACCAATCACAACACCAATGGGAGACATGACCATTGCAAGGAGACACTCCAAAATTATTTACACAGTTTGATAGCACTCCTGGTTTCATGCTTGATGTATTATCACACTCTTTGCTTTAGAAGATAGGACTGGATTACCGCCATCATATAGGTTATGGAGTAGAAGTTGCACTAAATTTGCATGAATACTTATCGTTGACTTTAGTTGACCATGGTCGACTTAAGTTTACTTTGGTTGACCATGGTTGACTTTGTGTTACTATCGCTGACTATGGTTTCATTAGAGAAATTTTGAGGTAAAAATGGGCCTCAAAACAAAAGAAATGTACTATAAAAATCAACCAATAGGATTCAAGGTGATGACGTCAACCATGGGGGATGAATCACCATTTTTGGGTAAAAAGGTAAAAGGGTAAAATGGTCAAAGTGAAAAAATTACTTCTTCAACTCGTATTTTCAACTTATCTCCCTGTATATTCACTCAAATTTCGATCATGAGCAGTCGTTGGATGGGGAATTTGTTTTGCATCCAACGACTACCCACTCGGCATACTTTTGATGGACCCCGCTGCCCCAAAAACAAGAAATACATGAAAAAACGTGATGATGACATCATCATCACGTTTTTCATGTATTTCTTGTTTTTTGGGTAACGGGGTCCATCAAGAGTAGACTACCCACTCAGCATACTTTTGATGGACTCCGCTGCCCCAAAAACAAGAAATACATGAAAAAATGCGATGGTGACATCATCATCACATGATGATCCAACGACTACTCCTGAGTGAAATTTGAGTGAATACACATGGATATAAGTTGAAAATACGAGTTGAAGAAGTAGTTTTTTCACTTTGACCCTTTTACCTTTTTACCCAAAAAATGTTGATTCATTCCCGGTGGTTGACATCATCACCTTGAATCCTATTGGTTGATTTTTATAGTACATTTATTTTGTTTTGAGTCCCATTTTTTACCTCAAAATTTCTCTAATGGATGCACGCACCTACTCCATCATGTTCACATTTTCCGTGTCCGGTCTCAAAATAGTTCCAAATATGTGGCACCTTGTGCCTTTTGTGGAGCATACACAACCATTGGAAGACACATAAATTTTTGAATTTCCCTACACAACCGTCAGACCAAATCCAATGTTGTTCCATCTGTATACTGTTATCCTTCAAGTGATTGTAGAAAATTTGAAAGTTGTGTTGTACAAAAGCCAAGTCGTGACACCTGTCATCACTTATGTAGAAGTGATACTCCTTCAATATAACAATGTTGTATTCAGTACTATCTGCCCCATGTCTATAAGTGATATGGACCATTATGTTGACCCAGTCTGAGTGATATTATTGACTCTGAATCTCATTTTGCGGTTGAAGAGTGTAGTTTTCCGCAAAATCAACCACTGACAGGATAGTCCCAATAGGAAATGTATCCCTGGACGTTCTAAACTACTCATCTTTCCAACGAGCCACATGTACATGATTTACATATTGTTTTGTATTTTCAAAGAATTCCTCCATGAAGTCGCAAACCCGTACCTTGTAGATAAACAATAAAGGCATATATCAATAGATTGTTACATATGAAATTGCAATCTGAAGAAAAAATTGTATTCAATAACTCATTACCAACCTGAGAAGTGACCAATTGTATTTTTTTTCTTTCGTTCCCTCCATCAATATCATATGCGACATATTTGAATGACTACATGTTCACCTCCTACCTCCCAAGTTCATGCTCATCGGTCACATGTATGCATTTTTCCAATAATGCCAATCCACCACAGCCTGGGCATGTCACATCTATGCAAGTTTTTTGATAAAATGTGCAATTGTTTGGCCTACTACACAAAATGCTATGAATAAAGTCTCTAGATGACATCGGTGGTAATGTAGTTGAGCATTCATGCACAAGAGTGTTATGCAATACACAAAAAATATATGTATATGTGTCATAATAGTAACCATACTCAATGTGGTATCGACAACAACATGTGTTACAAATTGTGTTTATTTTAACATACCATGGTTTGCATTTTTCAAAGGATCTTTGGCCCAAGTTAAGTTCGTTATGTTCATTCCTAAATCTCTCATATAATTTTGTTTGTGTCATATCAAGAAAATGTTTAATGTGTGGTTCACGATCCTGTGAACCCCTTCTCAATTTTAATACATATTTTTGGTTGGAAGAAGGTCTAGTGATGTCATGCCAAAAAGCTTGCACTAATCCCTTTACCGCATCAATGAGCTTCATATCAGAGCGTGGAAACCTGCTAATGAAGGCCCAAACATCTGTTTGACCGGTTTCAAGTTGTTTTCTTCTAACACAATACCTACAAAGTGTCTTCGCATTCAAATTAATAATTTTGGATGTAGGTTTAAGAAAACGAAGTGCGCTAGTGTTTTTGTTCACGATTGATTGTGACAACACACGATGAGCCGCATTGCGATCATTTGAGCGAGATTTCTTTCCAATTGTACTAAATGCATCTACTAAACTTTTAACAATATGAGAACTTGGTTCTAACTTTTTGGTCATATTTATCTTTAACGTTCTTCTAACAACCATAGACCTAGATTTTAACAATGATAAAAATAATTTGCACTTGTCCCCATCACATTTAGAATAAAAAAAGTTATCAAGTATTTGTTGAGTTTGATATGCAATATCACATTTAGACAACGTACCTTCAAGTGAACTAATGAGAGTTTCATCAACCTGCATACGTTTCGTAGTTCTTCGGCGTGTAGTTTCTAATGGAGGTAAGGGTGTTGGAACTGGAGCATGTACAACATCACCAGGACACTCCGGCATTTCAATAGGAGCCTCTTGTCTTTGGATCTCTTGTTGGTAGTTGGATGTGGGAAATTGTATTTTCTCTTAGATGGTCTCCATAACATTTGCTTATTTCATTGTAAATCCTGCATTCAATGCCTCCATAACTTTGTCACTTGTATAACCACAACCCAACAAGTCATTCACTACCATAGTATGAAGTTGACTTGATGTGGGAATTGAAACATGCCCCGATGAGCAAATACGTTTTAATTCTTAACTAATGCCATGGGGTGCTTGTTCATCAAATATTGTTGAAATTGAGGGCCCCTCTAGTGAATTTTCTCGTTTTTCTTGAGGTGGATGGGTAGGAACGACCATGGCATCATTTGCGGTTGGAATTGGATGAGTTTCCATTGAATTCCTTCGATTCCACATGTCCAATCTTTTCTTTTCTCTAACTTCTTCCATGGTTTCTTGAGGCTTCTCTTTCCTTGTTGATTTCCTTTTTCGATTTCGTGAATTCCCCATGATCACAATGAGCAATACTAAGAAAATAGATTCTAGAGGTGTGTTCAACTATTCAAATATCCAAATTCTTTCTCAATTGTGAATATAGGTTCTTAAAAGCTTGCTCAAATGTGAATATGGGTTCTTCAATCTTGCTCAATTGTGAATATAGATACTTCCTCAATTGTGAATATAGATTCCTCAAGCTTGCTCAAATGTGAAAGTAACTTCTACCTCACTTGTGAATATAGAAAAATCTTCATTTGTGAATATAGGTTCTTCAAGCTTGCTCAATAGTGAATGTAGATTCTTCTTCAATTGTGTTCATATAGATTCCTCAAGCTTGCTTGAAATTGTGAATGTAGAATCCTCTTGAAGCTAGAAATTGTGAATGTAGAATCTTCTTGAAGCTTGAAATTGTGAATGTAGAATTCTCTTGAAGCTTGCTAATTGTGAATGTAGAATCCTCAATTCCCAATGCTAACTGTAGAATCCTCTTCAATCTTGTTGATTGTGAACATAGAGTATCAAGCTTCCTCAATT
Source organism: Larix kaempferi (assembly GCA_027924585.1). Taxonomy (NCBI): domain Eukaryota; kingdom Viridiplantae; phylum Streptophyta; class Pinopsida; order Pinales; family Pinaceae; genus Larix; species Larix kaempferi. The sequence goes on along the minus strand of BSBM01000074.1, from coordinate 10,231,675 downwards.
GCCTTGATTGTTGATTGTGAACATAGAGTATGGATTTTTTTTGCAGCGCTATCAGGGAGACAAGGAGACAAAACGCAAACTTCGGGTATGAAATAGGCGGAGTATTTCGCTGAATTTTTGCACAGAAAAAACACGCTAGCATTTCTTGAAACTATAGCGCGCGCATTTCTTTAATATTAAAAAATCCTAGGCAATTAAAATGTTTGGTGCATGGCTAAATAACGTCTAGAGGCCAAAAACACACAAGCGTTTCTTCATCCAAACACGTACTAGCGTTATGGTAATCTACACAATTTGCATTTTAATCAAAACCTTATTTAATAGTTTTTTCCCAAGAAAATAAATTTCTTTTATTTCCCTAGATCCCTACTTATCTTGAAAGGTTTTGGGCTTCATGTTCTATGGGTTAGGAGGTTAAATAGGGATTTGGTGTTAGGGGCTTAGGGGTTAGAGATGGGGGGTGGTTAGTGGTAGGGGAAGGAGGATTAGGAGAGAGAGAGAGAGGGGGGGGTGTTTAGTAATGGTTAGGGGGGGAGAGGAGGGAGAGAGAGAGAGAGAGGAGAGGGTGTTAGTTGTAGGGAGTGAAAAAGAGAGATGGGAGGTGTGGTTAGAGGTAGGTGGAGGTGTAGGGAATATAGAGAGACTAAGAGAGGGGGTTAGTAAGGGCTAGGGAGAGGAGGGGGTTTAGGGCTGGGGGGAGTAGGAGAGAGATAGAAAGAGTAGGATGGTTAGAGATGGGGGATAGGTTAGGGAGAGGGAGATGGGGTTTAGAGAGAGAGAGAGAGAGGTGTGTAAGTAGGGAAGGGAGAGTGAGAGAGGGGGTTTGTAAGGGTTATAAGGAGGAGGGGATAGAGAGAGGGGGGTTAGGGGTATGGGGAGTAGGAGAGACAACAAGAGAGGGGAGGTGGTTAGGTGGGGGTGGGGTGGGTTAATGGGTTATAGAGAGATAGAGAGGTAGGAGGCTGTCAGTGGGTTAGAAGAGAGATAGAGGTGGGGGATAGGGGTTGGTGGAGGAGTACAGAAGAGATAGAGAGAGAGAGGGTTAGTAAGGGTTAGGTGTAGGAGGAGAGAGAGTGAGCGAGGGTTAGCAGTGACAGGATTAGGAGAGAGATAGAGAGAGGGGGTTTTAAGAGTGGTGGGGATTAGGGAGAGGGAGAGGAGGAGTTAGAGAGAGAGAGGAGGGGGTTATGAGTAGGTGGAATATGGGCTTAGGGGTGGGGGTTATGAGTAGGTGGAAAAGGTTTAATTGTTTCTAGGGTTAAGGGCTTAGGGATTTTGGGGATTTGAGCTTTTTAAGTAATATGGATTAGATTGATCATGGTTTAGGGGTGGACTAGGTATTAGGGTTAGGGGTTGTGGGATTATAGATAAAGTGGCTAGGGGGTTTAGGAGTTAGCGGCCTTAGGGGTTGATTGATTTAGTGCTCTAGGGTTAACGTGTTAGGTTTTATGAGGTCAGGCATTAACTGTGAAGGGGTTAAAGGAGTAAAGGCTTATAAGGGGTAAATTAGAGCTTAAAGAGACTAATGCATAAGCCCAAGCAAGAATTCCAAAGCTGAGAGAGGAACAATCAATATAGAGGGAGAGAGCTCAAGCAAACATAGAGATCTCATGCAAACGAAGATCACACATGCAAACATAGAGTGCACAAGCAAATGCAGGGCACGCTGTCACAAGGGAGATCGCACATGCAAACGTAGTGTAGAGGTAAATAATTATTTTACCTGTATATGGTAAACTAGAGCTTAGAGGGATAATGGTTAAAGGATTACAGGTAAACAATTAATGGACTTAAGGAGTTTAGCAGTTTGGGCTTTAGGGGTAAAGGGATTAAGGACTCTAGGTTTAGGGGGTAGGTTTTAAGAGGTTAGGAATTGAGATCTAAGGTTTTATAGTGTTAAAGGCTTAGGGTATTAGAGGATAAGAACAACAATGAGGGGAGATAAATGGTTAATTAATGGACTAGGTATTTAAGGAGTAATACCTTTATAGGTTAATGGATTTAGGATCAATTATTAATGAGGTAAGGGATTATGTGTTAAGGGCTTAGGTGCTTAGGGGTGTAGGCATTTAGGGGGTATGGGACTTAGGACTTATGGTTTTAGGCCTTTAATTTCCCTCCCTTATCATTAATCTCCTCAACTCCTTAAATTTATGTCCCTTGCCCCCCTCTTGTATCTCTCTTCTCTCTCTCACCCCCTTTATCTCCATTCAAATCTTAAAAACATAAATTTATGAAGTACATAACACGCGCTATGTGAATAATAACGCTCGAGCGTTTTGTCTATACAAAACGTGTGCGTGTTTCTTCTAAAACCAAGCGCGTCAATCTAAATATTTGAATTTAAATAGAACATGCGCACATTCTAGAGCACCTAATAACCCCCTCCCCCCGCGCCCACGTGTCAGCCACAGTCCTATGTGGTTGGTTCGGACTTCCCAAACCTGTGTTATGGAATTTACTGAACCATAGCTAATTAGGCATTTCCACCATTTTCTCAATATGCATGTTTTTCACCGCTCTCTACAGCATGACATACATGACCATTATTGACGAAATTTTATGCAAAGATATAATTTTTTTATGTAGATTCCAAATATGTAATTAAAAAAAAAATTTGTTTTTTTCTATTTGTTTCCTAATTTTCTTGTGTCATCACTCCTTAGGTCAAAAAACATATTGTTAGTGTTTATTCCGTAACTTTTTCATTTCACAACCATTTTTTAAAACAATTGTATGCTGCACTAGTAGACACCAACCTCTACATGCTATAAAAAATCCAAGTCAAAATAATTGCATTAAGACCTTCAAAGGCTGCACCCACATTTGGCGTATTGTTCTCAAGGTTTGATCACTTACATAATTAAAAATAAAAATAAAAATTAAACATTTAATTTTGTAAAAATAGTATTGCACTTGTGATACAGGTTCTATATATGTCTACCAATTTTTGTATCCCAAAACCATCATTTAGGCACTCAAAGGCTACACCCACAAAAACATATACCTTATCATTTGCCAAAAAAAAGAAGTGACTATTAGAAAAGATTAAATTTGGCATAGTTATGTAATTTTTCAATACTTAAAACTTATATATTCGGAAACGTGACTCAATTTCCCACATTTCATATTTTTTACTCGATGCAAGATATCTTGTGTAAGTATCTAAAAAAACCAAGTAAGTCGAGGGATGCCTGATTTTTCAGTTTTCTATTGCATCTAACGCGCCAAAAGTAACTCTTATTAGCTTGCACATGCCCTAAAGCATAATCTTACTTAGTAATCCCTAGCTAATGTTGATCTCCACATGTATACATGCACATGTAAAATGGATCAATATATATATATATATATATATTCTCAATCTATTCTTGATGTCTTAAAAAAAAATTAACTCCCCAAAGTGTATTGGTAGGTTTGGAAGGAATACCAAAATAAGCATTTTGGTGACAAACCTATTAAATGGGTTTAATTTTGGGAACCATGGGATAACAAAAGGAACCACTATTCTCCAAAACTATATCCTCAAAAAAATTCAATAATTAATAAGATTATGAAATTGGACAATAACAAACCTTTGAAAACAAGATATACCTCACAATCCTTTGTCCAATTCAAATAGAGTTTGTAGTACAAAACTGATTTAGGATGACATAAATCATTAAACTGAAACAATACTACCTTGGATTTGTAGTATGAAAGGAGGTCAGAAACGGTCTCCTCTATTACCTCCAATATTAGAACCTCCCTTGATTTATCCATGATATATATTGGGTAGATGAGTGGGCATAATTGTAGAGAGTTTACTATCTACATCCTTAAAAGAGTGACCTTTGGACAAGGAGGGTATATTTGTATACGCTTATCCTCCATAAAGATGAAGGACTAAGGACTAAGGACAACATTGAATCCTTACAAATATCATAATTTAAAAGAAAACATTGATCATCCCACTACTTACCAACATATAGAAGGTGTTGTTGGGCCATTATTCTAGACTTTTTTTCTTATTCTTAATGTATGCATCAAGTTCCAACTATTGAGCCTAAAATGTGATGCTCTTGCTCTCATATGACCTCACAAGCATTTGACAAGTCTCCACATGATCATTGTCACATGTTGTGGCACCATAAACTTGAGAAAAATCATCAACCAATCAACATCCTATAATTATTTCAATCATAAAGATCATATTTCATATCAACATTATGTCAAACACTTGTCATGCATCCTTGATACTTTGGCGGTTAGCATACATGCTGAGAAGATGGTTTCCCACAAACCTATATCATTTTTTATTTAGACATTTTGACAAAAACTTACCATGCAACGTCCATACCTACACCATACCCCTTAACGTTACTTTCCAATACTGCCACATTTTCCCCAAACATTGCTTATAATTGAACCCTAACCAAAGTGCATAGTAGATTCAAAGTTCCAAAACTTCCAAAAGGCATTTTGACTATGATATATATGTGTATTATCTTTGATTCAATTTTTTCACTAGTTGCCATGGAAGCATGATGATTTTCAATAATTAGTCTTGCTCTGAAGGATAATCTCATCATGGAGGAGGAAATTATCAAGAACAATTTAGGAGCAAAATTTAGCTCATGGGCTAGTTTTTAATTTTTTTTCAAAAAATAGATTTGCCAATTTCCTTTTTTCTCTAAATGATTTGTCCAAATTTTATAAGATAACTATTTTTAACTCTAAACTTTGCCAAAATTAACTAGAAACTATATAAAACCATTAGAAATTTGAAGATATTTTAAAAAATATAGCCAAACATTTGAAAATTTAAGAATTAGTAAGATTCCCTAAAATTTCTACACTTTAAAAAAATATGGATCCTTAAGGATTTTCCTCATACCATTACCATTGGGATCCAAAAACCAAACCTTTGTTTTCTTCTTTGTAAAAGCCCTTCCTTTCAAAAACACAAGGGACTAATATTTTTTTTAATATGAATGCTATATTTATATATATTTATCACTATTTATGTTTTAAAAAATAAATAAATTAGAAATATTAACTTTGGTTATATTTTGATTAATAGTATTAAGTAATTATTATAAAATGTGTATAAATTTCTTCATATATTATAAATTATGGAGTAGAGATTTAAAATTGCTTTTAATTGATTAAAATTTAAGAAAACAAGTTAATAGTCCAAAATCAAGAAGTCATTGACATGGTTTTTCTCAAATCCTCTAACATTCTCAAATATGACTGTCCTTACAATCTAAGTTATATTGAATTTTACAACCTTCGAAAAAAACTTATTATTTTATTATTGTTTTTATAAATTCACCTAACTTCTCTATATACTATTATACACTATAAAATATTGAGCACATAAAAGTATTTAAAATTTGATCACTGTAACTGTAAAGCAAGTCTGTGTTCCACTTTATCGATCATTAAAAAAACCATGTGCAAGTGGAACTGAGATAAAAAAAACAATGTGCAAGTGGAACTGAAATTTTAGACAGAGGATCAAATTTCAGTTCCACTTGCACATGTTTTTTTTAATGATTGATAAAGTGGGACACATATTTGCTTTAGATTTACAGAATAATTATCAAATTTTAAATGGTTTATGTACTTTATATTTTATGGTATATAGAGATGTTAATCCTTGTGCAAATTTTAGTTCCATTTGCACATGTTTATTTTCTATGATCGATAAAGTGGAATATATATTTGCCTTAGATTTATATAATAATATAAAATTTTAAAGTTGTTATGATTGATAAAGTGGAATATATATTTGCTTTAGATTTATATGATAATATAAAATTTTAAAGTCTTAAAGAAGTTAAATAAATTTATAAAATTATATAATAAAATAAATTATTTAAAGATACCAAAATTTTGATTTTACACTCTATGCGTATGTGGATCACACCATTTACTACGTGGCTTTTTATATAAAAGACAGTTGGTTGGGAAACAACAAAGCTGTCACCTCTAGGTCGCCAACTTAGCCATCTGTCACTCGTGACGATCTAACAAAGTCTTAGTTCAACTAATAGACTTTAAAAATTTGTTTCAGAAATCCATGTGATCACTCTTCACACGAAAGTCTAAACAGAGCCCTACACAATTTCCTGCTGTTTGCCACTTTATGTTTTTTTTGTTAACGAGTGAGTTAAAAAATAGATGATTTGAGTACTCGAGATCATTTATGTAATAAAAAATACAATTTAAATAATCAAAAACTAAATTTCAACAAAAATAGTGTTGCTAAATTTAAAAAAAAATCCTCAGAAAATACAAATCCTCTACTATTTAGCTTCATTTTTTAAAAATAAAATAGTTACTTTTACTTATAGACTCCCTTTGTAGACTGGTTCATTACAGCCCTGCTGCTACATATTCATAGGATGTTAACATAAACAAATCGTACACTTAACTGCCTCGCTGACATACCTGCTAGGTGATTAGGTCAGCCATGATGCTTCTTGAGGTTATGAATGGATTCAAAGAATAAAAATCGTAATTCAAACAATAAATTATACATGTCAGAGATTTTCGATTCACTGAATTCCGAAACCCTATTATACATCCTGTTCGGTGATTATGTCAGCCATGATGCTTCTTGGATTATGCATGGATTCACAGAATAAAAGTCGGAATTCCAACAATAAATTATACATATCAAATATTAAAACCCCATTATACATGCCAAAGATTTTCGATTCACTGAATTCCGAAACCTCTCCCTTTCTTAATATATTCTGGGTCTTCTCGTGTCCAATCGTGAGAGTTCCACCGCTGCGAATGACTTGCTTGAATCTTCAGACTCATCTCGTGGCGGAGTGAGAGAAATTCACAAATTAGGTTCTTCAAAATTGCCGTCCCGGTGAAACCGGGGTCCGCACTATTCATGATTCAATCCGGTCGGTGATGGTTTGGGTATGTTTCATCATTCATGCATTTATTGGTGTGCTGCTAGTCTCCTGTCGGTTTATGAAGAAACGCCCGCTCCCTGGGGTTACAAATGCTGGACCTTGCTTACTTGTCTATGCTCTGCTCCTGTAACATTTATCCCGGACTCATCATATTCCGAAAATTTCATTCTTTGTGTGCCAAATTGTCCAAATTTCATTCTTTGTGACCCAAATTTGTGCATTGACCCAATTTCAGGTTCGGTTCTATACGATTGGAGCTCGTATCCAGCAAAATGGAGAATATTTATGACTACCCATTTTCTGTTGATGGAAGCAGTTTGTTCCATGCTCGGAAGATATTGCAGTCATCGGCTCCTGTCATTAGCTCGTCTATGCAGAGACCAGAGGGATCGATGGACAATCCCTCCAAAGCTAATTCTAGTTTCCACTCAACCTTAGCCACCGTGATCCCGGCCGTGCTGTGCACCCTGCTATGTATTTTGGTACGCTATAGATTCTGTTGTAGACGACGGCAGGCGGTATTGGAGCCATCAATCGATCCGGGAATCGAAGGAGGTCATAATGGCATGAATAAAATCGATATAGAAGCCCTGCCTGCCACAGTGTACCGGACGGGCTCGCCCCTCGCAGACATGGATTGCCCCATTTGCCAAGCTGAATCTGTAGGAATGGATTGCCCCATTTGCCTATCAGAATTTGAGGAAGGAGAAAAGCTGCGAGTTTTACCAGGATGCTGTCACAGTTTCCACATGGTTTGCATAGACGCGTGGTTGATTTCCAATTCCTCTTGTCCTTCATGCCGAAAATCCCTGCTTGATGTGCCGTTGAAGACCTCAAGAGGAGTCGCCGACCCAGCTGCTGAGAGCTCCCAAAGCGCCCAAATGCACGCTGACGAAAGAAACGAAGGTGTTACAGTGACTCATGTTGTTCAATCTTTGCAAGATTAACTCAACAATGGCACCTTCTTCGTCTCGGATTACAGTCAGTTCAACATCCTGGACAGATAGAATATTAATGATGCTGAAGATCGGGATTGAAAAAAGATTCATAGCCGTGGAAGGACACATTACAGGAATGACCGGTCATCCCTGGGACTGTGCAGGGAAGCGCCGGCATCACAGATTGTTGCTGCCCTTGTAGCCCCCCATATATTCGTGCCGACATCACAGCACTGTTGCGCATGTATTGGATCTATTGAATAGCTAGAGGGCTTTGAAAATAAATCTTGCGGTTGAAGACAGATAATTATTAGTGACATCACGGCACTCATGTAATGGATCTATTGAATCGAATGAAGGATTTGAAAATTTATCTTGCCCTTGAATAGGGATAATTATTATTATGGAGATTGTATGTAAATATTTCTCAATTTTGGTGGATGACAGGGGAAGATGATGGATGGAAGATCATGTAATGGATCTATTGAATAGAATGAAGGATTTGAAAATTTATCTTGCCCTTGAATAGGGATAATTATTATTATGGAGATTGTATGTAAATATTTCTCAATTCTGGTGGATGACAGGGGAAGATATATGGATGGAAGACCACTTTGAAAACTTGAAAGTTATGTGTGCTGTTATTAAACAGATTTTTGTGTTTTTGAGAAAATATAAAAATCTTGAAAGTCATGTGCTGTTATTAAACAGATTTTTGTGTTTAGAAAAATATAAAAATTTAATTTAGTTGCTAATGAAAATAGTAATTGGTTATTTTTGAAAAAATATTAATATTATTAATAAATGTAGTTGATTCATTATTTACCTCAAAGAATTAGCAGCAAGATATTTAGGTCACTTACAATAATTAAACTTCAGTAGGGAGGATAACAATCATTCCTGGGTAGGGTGTAACAATCATTCTTGGGTAGGGAGGGTAACAACCCAAGCTACATACAATGAACTGTGTTTATAGATCTTTAGTGGTAAGATATGTCTTTGCCTCTTGAGTTGGACAAAAAAGACAAACTCTTAACCAATCAAATATAATTTTAAATCCTACTCAAAAATCAATAAAAATACAGCTTTCTCTCCACAAATCACAAATGATAACTTATTATTTAATTGATTGTTCTTATTACTCTAATAAAATAAGATTATTTGTTGATTTGATTATTTGATTATTTGTTCTTACTATAACCAAAGCTACAGAGTAACAATGTCCCTGCAATGCAAGGTTAGTGTAGAGAACTGATTTGAGTGTATGAAAAACTATTGCAAAAAATTCTAAATAGAAAGGATGCCATGCTATTGTTGGTATGATAATGTTAGTTGTTTTAAAAATTAAAGAGAAAAAAATAATAGTGTTAATTCAATAGTCTGGTTGATTCAATAAAGCCAAATTCAATACAATTGATAAGTTAAAGCTTGAAATGCAACAGACAGATACTTTTTGAACTATGCACAAAAATAGATATCCTTGGTCAGCTAAGATTTGAAACGAAAGAAGACTTGGATTACAAATGAAAACAACCGACTTGCTTGAAATGCAACAAACAGATACTTTCTGACTATGCACAAAAAATAGATATCCTTAGTCAGCTAAGATTTGAAACGAAAGAAGACTTTGATTACAAATGAAAACAACCGACTTTATAAAACTGGATCGAATTGGATTATAATTCATCTTCTTTCAGATACATTTGTATTTGAAATATGGAATACCATATTAAAAAATGTTACAATAGAATCAATATTTTCAAATGATTGTGCAGGAATTTCTAAATATTCATATAGAAATATCCATATACTCAGTGTTATTCTAAAATACAATTTCTAATATATAAAAGGACATTATAGATAGAAGGATCACATCAATAATAGAACTTGAACATATGTTTTGGGTTTCTTTAATATCTTAACAATCCTTCGGCAAAAAAAAATTGTGTCATCCTTGCAATGTCTGCTGATTTTTACAATACAATCTTGAGAGCACTTCAATACAATAATATACACAAAAGATGCTAAAGCTTAGACTCTTATATACAGGTCTGTGATGTTCACAAAAACCCAAGTCTGGTCCCATGTGCTATAAAGTTTGACACGATTCAGTCAAAAGAGTTACAGAAGTCGAGTAACATGTGGCTAAACCATGGATCAATTAGGTTCCGATACGGCCTAGGTCCGCATCATATTTTTCTTCTTCTTTTTTGGACCTGTAAAATTTAAGTACGAAGAAATTAGACAAAGACAAAATACAGGAGTCAGAAGCAGTAAACTCATTGTTGCCTGAATTGGAAAATGGATTTCAAACATCTGTGCACCTTAGGAATTGGTTGTCCAATGGTGTCAGCTGCTTGAAGGCATAACAAAGATGACCGTCATATCAGATCTTGCAAGATTTGAACTGTATTCTGCAACACAAAAAAAACTTTATATCAAAATAGGTTGTCTATGTTCTTTTACTTTGTATATATACATAACTACGATTCTTTGACAGCAATAATACTTCTGTGAGTGCTTTAAGCTAATGAATTTAACTACTGACATTGAACTTGGATTGAGTGTGTTTTAAAATCCTATGCAGATAGAGAAATATAACTGTGCAATGAAGTATGGCTGCGTGAGGTGAATAGCATTACCACCTATTTTAAGCTCTTCAAAATTGATCTAGACAACATTACACTTCATAAGACCGTTTCTTTGATGATTTTAGTGTTTTTACCAAGAATGTATACTAATCTCAATGCTACAACCATGCCTATGCTGTCAATGTCAAGACAGGAAGGTATTGTTTCATGAAGCCAAGAAAACTGGTCTATTTCTCATAAGCATTGCAAATGACATACTGTGTTTCACATCCATAGGAATATCCTTAATTTCCTCATCAATAATCCTATCTAGGGAACCAACTATTCGTCCTTTGTATAGTTTTTAGTAGAGTATTGTATGTGAGAAGGAAGTAGACAATTTAATTGTGTCTAAATATGCACAGGGATTAACTGCTTTTTCGGAGGCCCACAAGTTCTAAAAGTCGGAAGCAGATACAATGAAAGTTGGCTCGAATGAACAAAAAGGCAATGATCAGTTGCATTGGGAAAATGAGTCTGAATATTTTATGTGGAGTGCTAACTTAAGCTACTCCATGTATATCATTGACAATCCTCAACACGTCTTTCTATTTGTCAAAGAATTGATCAGAACATAGCCTCGCAAGAGCGACATACATTAATAATATGAATTGTAAGTTATATAAGTGCATGTCAATTAATCTTTAAAACTCAGTTGTTTGGTTGATGAATTTCAAAGGAAAATAAAGGTATTGTTCAGAAGAACTTGGTTCGGGAACAATATTGCTGGGCTATGTTCACTAGTATCACGAGTCAAAAACATTATTGAAGTTGGGAAAGAAGAAAGCAAAGGCTGGAAAATATTGAGAAAAAATCCTCTACGATAGAGTAAGTAGAAATTTCAAAACCCGGGCCAAAATTATTGGAGGATATATGCCAAACAGTAGACCTTACTGGTGGCACATGCAATAGTTCTAACACCGGATCAAATTTAACAGTATCTTTGACAAGGACGGGAATTATCGATGCTTGATTCTAATGCACCCTAAATACACTTTGCCAACCAACATTTGGATTCAACACCTAAATATCTAGGATATTGACAGTCTTGAGATGAGACCACTCAGTACCATACTTTGTTCTCCTTGTTGTCAAAAGTGTGCAAAATATTGTGGAATCTACTAAAAAATAAGAATCACGAAAAGATTGTAAACTTTTGGGTCTCGAATTTGCTTGGAAAAGGTTTCAAAGTTTCAATCTTGTCGAGGACGTGATTAAAGAGTGCCATAATGGCATAAACTAAAGCTAGATTGTTGACAAATCTATAGTAAACACCATAGATGCATTTGAAAGTCCCACATATCCCAAATCTGTTAAGAGATGATTTGTTCCAGCAAAGCAAAGGGCTTAAGAATGCTAAGATGTTTGAACTATAGGTAGGAAGACTATGAATGCTTTTGCAAAATAGCTTCAGTAATAAATAAGAATCAGAAAATGTTGTAAGATTTTGGTTCTTGAATGTGCTTGGAATTGGTTTTAAGGTTTCAATCTTGTGGATCAAGCTACTGGAGTGTGCCAACCACTAAACCTAAATTGTTGACATACCTAGAGTAGACAGCATAGAGTAGACAGCACACAGATGCATTTGAAAGTCCCACATATTCCAAATGTGTTAAGAAATTAAGGATTTGTTGCAGGGGACCAAAGGACTGAAGCACACCAAAATGTTTTATGTACAAGCAAGAAGACTATGGGTGGTGCATGTTTACAATTTATCCAATGGGTGGGATCTAGGCAATTGCACAGAAAACCATGAAGATTGTTAAGAAACCTAACATGAACCCAGTCACAGATTAGTCTTAGATTCAAAATCAGGCCACAAAATGAGACCAAATTCATTAACCCACCACCTTCCAAATAAGAACCCAACCATGCATATTTTCCAACAACATTTGGAATCCAATAACACACTATATAATTAATCACAAAGATAAAGCATCACACTTCAATTCCCATTATAATTCACATCTCAACCCCAAAGATAACAAGCATTACACTTCCATTTCCATTATAATTCACAAAAGAGATTGGCAATTGGGCCTTTATAGAGAAACCAACATAACCACTCCAATCAACAACATTCACCACACAATGCAAAAATACGAAACTCTCTACCTAATTCTATTCCATACAAGACAAACTCTTGAAAATATTCAACATTGAAAACAACAGCCACATGGAAAAAGAACCAGATCTCCTTACGCTTTGGTAGCATCAGAGACACTATAGAGAGGATCAGAAGGAATGACAGTAGCAGCGCCAGAGCCAATGTTCACGATGGCACACTTCTTCCTTTTCAACATTCCAGGGAGCACAGTGTGGACCATTCTAATAGTACCCTCTATATTCACCGCTATGAGGTTCTTGTGAAGCTGAGAATCAACTTTATGAAAGAACCTAGCATAGGGGTAGGACATCCCAACATTGTTTATCAGAATTCCGACATCCAAGTCATTAATGGCCTCCTCCACTCTGCTCATGCCTTCTATAAGATCTCCAGTGAAATCTACTATAATAGTTTTCACTTGGGTTTTGTATTTGGCCTGCAATTCATCTGCAAGATCTTTAAGCTCGGAAGGACTTCTTCCAACCAGGACCAAATTGATATTGCAACGAGCTAACTGAATGGCAAATGACCTCCCAACTTCCAACCAGGACCAAATTGATATTTAAATGAGCTAATTGAATGGCAAATGACCTCCCAATTCCATCCGTGGGGTCTCTCACTATTTCCCATGAACCATACCTACAACGAAGTCAACGCACCAGGTTGCACAAAAAACTTTACCACGACTGAGATTTTCTTCTGCGCAACAAGAATTGCAGGACATCCACAACGTAGTGTTTCCTGTCACTCTAATCTGCATCTAGGGTTGATCAGAGCAGTGTGTGCCAATAGCACGTATAAACCCGACAACTTCGGAAGCAGAAGAGGGTTAGGAGGAGGAGGCGGCTTGGGCGGAGGGGCTGGAGGTGGTGCGGGAGGAGGCTTGGGGGGTGGCGCCGGAGGCGGAGGTGGTTTGGGTGGTGGTGTTGGTGGAGGGTTTGGTGGCGGTGCAGGCGAAGGCGGAGGCAGAGGATTTGGCGGCGGAGCTGGTGGTGGTGGGGAAGCAGGGGTAGGCGGTGGGTTTGGCAGAGGTGGAGGAGTTGGTGATGGAGCTGGCGGTGGATTTGGTGGAGGGGGGTGGCAGGGGAGGAATAGGCATGGACTGTGTTCCAACAGGTGGCAGCTCTTCATAGGCCATCGAAAGACGATGAAGGTTTGAGAGGAGTCGTCTCCTTAAAAAAATGCCTTCAGCGTAATTAACAGAAATTAAAATCTATTGTTTAACTTTAGCTAAAAGAAAATTTTAAAAATCAGCGCAACTTTGAAAACAATCTGTCTATTTTTGACAAAAAAATCAATCACTATATATCCCTTGGAATGACATAATAAGATTAATAGCTGTAAATAAGTTAGGACTAAAACAATCAATCATTATATATCCCTTGGAACGACATAATAAGATTAATCGCTCTAAATAAATTTAAAAAATTAATGCAACTTTAAAAATAATTGACCATTATATGTCCTGCAAGGACATAATAAGAATAATCGCTGTAAATATCTATAATGACCAAGATTTTAATGAACATGATAATAATAATACGTAAAGATGTGTATCTTATATTTATTGCACTGAGAGAAACGAGGTGCTCTACAGGCGAGTATGGAGGAGATGTTGTAATGTTTGTTACTAACAAAATAATTAAAAAAAATCATGTCGGCTCATAAAATAAAAAATTATGGAAAGTATTTAAAAAAAATCCATGTTGGTTCATAAAATAAAATATTATAAAAAGTAATTAAAAATAGATGTTTATTTATAAAATAAAAACTTAGAACTTAAACTTCTATCTATCAATCAAGAGAGATTTCAATTATATAAAATAAGTTATGATGATTTTAACATTGTTACGTGCTTTGCTTAATTTTAGATTGATTAATTACTTGAAAGATTCCCAATTAATTTTTAATATTAAATTTAAGTTCAATATATTTATAAGTTGTAAAAACTGTTTTTATAATAATATAAAAATAGAAATTATTAAAAATTTAGATGAATGGTCCATAAAACCATCGTTGAACTCGTATCTTCTTATAATAATATGAAAAATATTGAATATTCAAAATTGGAGAAGGGGATTTTATAATTTTAAATGTTATTTTATTAAATATTAAAGTTTAATAATATTTTTATAAATTATTTAAAAATATTAATATTGAATAAAATATAAAAGAGAATAAATTTATGGAGAAGGGGATTTTATAATTTTAAATGTTATTTTATTAAATATTAAAGTTTAATAATATTTTTATAAATTATTTAAAAATATTAATATGGAATAAAGTATAAAAGAGAATAAATTTATGGAGAAGGGGATTTTATAATTTTAAATGTTATTTTATTAAATATTAAAGTTTAATAATGTTTTTATAAATTATTTAAAAATGTTAATATTGAATAAAATATAATAGAGAATAAATTTATGGAGACGGGGATTCTATAATTTTAAATGTTATTTTATTAAATATTTAATAATTATTTTTTTAAAATATTAATATCAAATGAAACGTAAAAAATTAATTTATAATTTTAAATATACTATAACAAATCAATTTATATGATTTTACTAAAAAACAATATAAGTAATAAATATATATAATTTTTCTAAATATTTATATTTTTAAATTTTGAGGTTTTACTTTTGAAAATTTTAGTAACTAAATCATTATATGAAATAAGTTATTTTACTAAAAAATAATATAAGTAATAAATATATATAATTTTTCTAAATATTTATATTTTTAAATTTTGGGGTTTTACTTTTAAAAATTTTAGTAACTAAATCATTATATGAAATAAGTTATTTGTGTCATAAATAAAAAAAATTCAATTACACCAAGATTTTCAAAATATATTATTATTATATATTATATAGATTAAGATTTTCTAAGATGGAGAGAACAATAATAAGAATCTAATATAATATGAACAAAACTAAGATAATTAAAAATTGAAAAGAAGGTTAATCTTGGCATTCACTACGTTTCTATTTACTCTACATGGTGACGATGTCCCCATGTCCACGTACGTATATTGACTTGGTCGCTGGTGGCCCCCCCTTGCATTCCAATCACCCAACTTAGGGAATATTAAATAATAAATATTACAAGTCGAACCAAAATTTACATCATTAATCCACTTTATGAACGAGGACAAGGGCACTAGAACTACACGAAAGGTCGTTTTGAAGGTCGCATCATTACTTTGAACCGCTTTTTCATGTAAAAGTTGGATGCTTCTCCATATTCTCAAGGCATCATCATGAATAGCATTTTAATTTATTACGCTTTTGGCTTTAGTGACCTACCGTTTTAGGTTTCTTACTAAAGAGGAATATTTTTAATTCATGTGAATAAAATATAAACATTATTTTCTCAAAATTTGGATTATATATATATATATATATATAATCTGTGAGAATCTTTCAATCGCTTAATGATTATTGTCAGCGGCATCACTTGGATACCAAACTTACTGCTTGGGGTTAGGTTAAATGTTGGATATGATATAATCAATAGGAATATGATTGAGTACTTTAAGGATGAGGTATGTTCACTCCCAACCCCCAACAAGGATTCGAATCTGGATTTCCATCGAGACAACTATCAAACTCCATCATTAACTCCTATCCTTAACCCCAATATATATATATATATATAGCTACGAAAAAACCAATAAGCAAAAGTTATATTACAAGCTTAAAATAGGATTTCCAAGACCTTTAAAAAATGTCTAATCAATGTTTCTCTATTTTGTTTATGCTTAGTTCGTATTTTTGTATAAGAGTGTGAAAATCCTCACAGCAGATCTAAGAGATGATGTATCTCACAAGAGAATAATTATGATTAAGCAAGAAAATAGAAGAAGAGTGATACATGCAGTATAATGAGCAACAGAATAATATGGTACAGTAGAACTCAGATAGAAGCAATAATACTTCGGTCATACTAGATTATTAATCACAAATGGACATATAAATAATACAATGCATGAGGAATTCGAATGCCTAAGGTGGCAATTCGAATTAGCCTTCATGGAGTGATCAAAGGATCACTGGAGTGTCATCGGAGCACAACTAGGTGTCCTCATGATCATCGGAGCGCAACTGGAAGTCTTCATCATCATCAGTGGAGTCATCAATGCTCAAGTAACTGTCAACCATCAGTCAAACTAACTCTGGTAGGTGTAACTCAGTGTAACTAAGTGTAACTCAGTGTAACTGAGTGTAACTCAATGTAACTAAGTGTAACTCAATGTAACTAAGAGTAACTGAATGTAACTGAGTGTAACTCAATGTAACTGAGTGTAACTGACTGTAACTAACTGTAACTGAATGTAACTGAGTGTAACTGAGTGTAACTCAATGTAACTGAGTGTAACTGACTGTAACTGACTGTAACTGAGTGTAACTGAACTGGTAGGTGAAGAAGGGCGAGTTGCTCCCTAAAATCAAGGAAGAAGGGCGCACTAAGCAACTGGAGGGCTAAAACTGAATAGTGAGAAGCTCCTGGGGGCTGGCTAACTGAGGGCTAGGTGCTGGACTGATGACTGGGATGCATGCAAAATGCATGCAAACCCTAGAATGCATGCAAACCCAAAAAGGTGCATGCATGACTGAAAATGTAAATGATCAAAATACTGGTGGGACTAGGATGGAGTATAGGAATATCCTAACACCCCCCCTTAATCCATCCTGGGCCTTGGTAACTAAGACCAAAGGTCACCCAATACAATGAATAATAACAATCAATAAACCAAGGAAGTGGGAAAATTTCATGGGAAACATACCCCCTCCTCAAAAATAGACTGTAAGGCACACATAAAAAATAAAAGCTCCAAACTCAAGCATGTGTGATGCTTGGTCATATGTCTGGAGGTATCTTCTTCTTGGGAAGAAGTGGATCATGCTCAAAAAGCATGTGCTTGTACTTGCTCTTCAGATCGAATGTGATGAGAACAAATCCAACAGTATTAGAATGATCCTTGAACCTGTGATTCGAATCAGCTGAGGTAGGATCAAATTTTTGAATGTGCATATAGTCCTTTGTCTTCTCCTTCGAACCACCATGGGTGAGATTATGCCAAAAAGAACTATTACAGGTTTGCTTGAAATCAAAATCAGATTTAAGACTTTCAAAACAGTTTCTTGAGATCTCCTTTGAACCAGCAGGGGTGAGATCAAAACTATCATATGATGCATGAGAAATTATCTCAAGCGGGTGGCAATGGCCATATTCTTCAATAACCTTCTGAAAGCATGTGCTAATGATCATATAGTAGTAAATAAGAGATGTTTGCTGAAGAGGAGCGAATGCATTACCTCCAATAGCTGATGTTACCTCCGAAATAATCATGTGATCATGATGCAAACCAACAAACTCTGGTGCAAGGCAGGATTTAGGACCTTCTGCAATATGTAGAGTGTGAGCTGGCACAGAAAGAGAAGAAAGTTTGAGCATGAGCGGAGAATCTGCAAGTTCTTTGTCAACAACTTCAATATGAGATGATACTGGTTCATGATCTGAGAGATCATCAAGGGGAGCGAATGCAACATGATCTGAGAGACCATCAGGAGGAGCGAATGCATCATGATCTGAGAGACCATCAAGTGGAGCGAATGCATCAACTTGCTTGCTTTTGAAGGGATTTGGACCAAAACCATCATTCTTTTTGCCGAATCTTTCATCTAGATGAGCCCATAACTCTTTTGGAGTTTCAATATCAAAGATGGTCGGGTACAATATGTAATCAGTCATAGTAAGCTTCATTCTTCCAATGTGCATGTCACCTTTATTCAACCATTTAATCTTCTTTGTAGAGGATTCGAACTCTCTTTCAAAATAGCAATCAAAGAGATCATGGCTCTTTAAATATGCTATTATTTTTGGTTTCCATTCATCATAGTTGAATAGAGAAAGAGGAGTGATTTCTTCTAATTCAGGATACATTGAAGATGTAGAAGACCTGCAAAAACAATATAGAATAACTGCAACTGCTACTGCTGCAAAAATGCAGAAACTGATGCAACTGCTGCACTCGAAATCTTGGTAATAACCTGCAAAAAACTCTCAAGAATGGAGATAAACAATACTCTCAACATGCTCTGATACCATGTGAAAATCCTCACAGCAGATCTAAGAGATGATGTATCTCACAAGAGAATAATTATGATTAAGCAAGAAAATAGAAGAAGAGTGATACATGCAGTATAATGAGCAACAGAATAATATGGTACAGTAGAACTCAGATAGAAGCAATAATACTTCGGTCATACTAGATTATTAATCACAAATGGACATATAAATAATACAATGCATGAGGAATTCGAATGCCTAAGGTGGCAATTCGAATTAGCCTTCATGGAGTGATCAAAGGATCACTGGAGTGTCATCGGAGCACAACTAGGTGTCCTCATGATCATCGGAGCGCAACTGGAAGTCTTCATCATCATCAGTGGAGTCATCAATGCTCAAGTAACTGTCAACCATCAGTCAAACTAACTCTGGTAGGTGTAACTCAGTGTAACTAAGTGTAACTCAGTGTAACTGAGTGTAACTCAATGTAACTAAGTGTAACTCAATGTAACTAAGAGTAACTGAATGTAACTGAGTGTAACTCAATGTAACTGAGTGTAACTGACTGTAACTAACTGTAACTGAATGTAACTGAGTGTAACTGAGTGTAACTCAATGTAACTGAGTGTAACTGACTGTAACTGACTGTAACTGAGTGTAACTGAACTGGTAGGTGAAGAAGGGCGAGTTGCTCCCTAAAATCAAGGAAGAAGGGCGCACTAAGCAACTGGAGGGCTAAAACTGAATAGTGAGAAGCTCCTGGGGGCTGGCTAACTGAGGGCTAGGTGCTGGACTGATGACTGGGATGCATGCAAAATGCATGCAAACCCTAGAATGCATGCAAACCCAAAAAGGTGCATGCATGACTGAAAATGTAAATGATCAAAATACTGGTGGGACTAGGATGGAGTATAGGAATATCCTAACAAAGAGGATCTATATTTGTAAAACGTTATAAACTATTCACCTAACAATATACATTGCCAATATATAAAATTTGTTAACGCCTAGTGAAGTTATGTCCATTGTACGCTTTTTCCATGGTTGTGCTTGTGTTTTCAACACTTGGTCTTTCAATTCCTTGATCACGTTGCATAATGTCTACATGTTCTTCGCTAGAACTATTACACCGTCAAATCTTCGAGCCAAGTTTTATTAATCAAACCAATACAAATAGGACACACCACAAGAAAATGAATTTCAATGATCTAAATCAGTAAAGCCTTGTGAATCTCCAAACATTGCAATTAGAATACCTTGTATTATGATTATGCTCAGAAATCACTAACACATAGAGACAATTCAACGAAACCTATAATTACTCATTACTCACCTGTACAGCCAATCCTATTGGCTTCTTCACGATGAATAGGATAAAAATGCATGCCAAACAATTATAAGGTTAACCACAATCCTAAATGCCACAAAAAATCGTCATAAGATAAACCTGAACCCTATCCACCATTAAATCCATGTTGCATACAAGCGTAGAGCTCCAATTCAAGGTCTACCCCAATTTGACACCATAACTAGCAACTGAAAACTTCAAAAATGATCCAACGATATCCCACCCGCACCATGATATCCCATTGTATCATAGTTAATATGCATGTTGAACTCACAAGAGAAGAGATGAAGTGTGAGAAATGTAATAGATCGGTGAGGATTTATGACCCCATCCTCAAACCTCCAAAGAGGACATATGGTGTTACTTTCCTATCCAAACATGTAATTATCAAAGATGTTTCATGATGGTAAGGGAATACTTAAGAGTTTAATCATGATTTTGGATTCATTTTCATTTTTTATAAAAACTATTTTTTTAACATTAGCTAATAATTGCATTTTTACACAATTGCATATTAAGGTAACTATGAAAACAAGAGCTGCGTGCAGCTTAGTCCCTGCCTTCTAAAAAAATAACAAATTATTGAACATCTGTTTATTCCTAAAGAGTAAATTCTTTAACAAGAAATCATTATTTAAAGGCATGCTTTTTAAAGAAAACATTATGTATGAGAAATACTTTAATGAATATGGGTGCAAAGAAATTTCTAACATCTCTAAGCCACTAGATCATTAATGTGAAAATCGAATTGTAACGACTACCCACAAGAATGTGCATCAAATCCAAAATCTCCAAGCGAGTGGTTTGCTATAGTGAAAATGGGATTGTACAACACCTAACAGACCACATTATTTACCTGCAGGTGAAGAACATCAGCTAAAGGATGACTTTTCACATGTGGAAAAGATAAAAGTTGAGATGGAGTCTGCCCAAAGTAAGCAATATGATCATGTGTGGCATGGAAAATAACCTTATATTCAAATCACAACAAATCATTGCCAAGTCACATGAAAGTAATCCAACATTAGAGGAAAGTAATCATTCCCTGAAAACTGATCAGAACTACTTACAGTATCAGAAATCTTATCAATGTCAACTGCCCCTTCGCATGTCATATAAAAGAAAACATTGTGAGCATCAATAACTTGTTTTTCTCTTTGTTTATACATGAAATTAAAACATTTCACAGATATACATTCTAACTTACTTCAGTGGCAAATATTGACCTAAAAACTATGATAAAAATGCAAAATGCAAAATCAAGAATTATTTAATATCCAACCCCTGTGGACCTATTAGATTCGAAGAGCCCCCAAAATCAACCTCTTTTATGCAATCGAATCACATGAAATAGGAATGCAAGTACTTCTTCCATATTACTCTTGGATCTTTGACATTTGTGATCTAGTACATGTTGATGATGGTTTCATGAATCCTAGTGTCTTCATACAACTCTCTTCTTGAATCAGTTTGTATTATTAGAGGCTACCCCAAGATGCGTGAATGATTAAGCTTCAGATAAGTTAGAAAATGTGTAAGACAGTCATGGGACAAGGTCATATGTTGCATACCTTACAACGAAAGAAGAATTTCAATCTATTATGCAAACCAGTGCTTCAAAAGAGTCTTGGACTTTTGAGCATATATCTATGTCCATGCTTCAGGGGGGCTATCATATCTGAATGGTTTTAAGAGGCAAAGAACTTTCTTCTGAATTAATGGTCTTTATATTGATTGTGTTAGGTGCACCAAACAACTTCCATAAGTGAAGTGTTTCATCGCCTTTGGCTGATACAACTGTAGTTCCATTTGGGCTCTGTAATGACAAAAATTTCGACATAATCAGATCAGTTTGGACCTAGTACCAAAATAAAACTTCTAGTTTAAAATTGAATTGCAAAATGCCAATGATGACTATGAAGTACAATCCTTTGGGATACATAAATTGTGGTACTGCAATGAAATCCTATTGATGGTTTTACAAGACAGGACACATGCAGTGTGGCCAGTAAGTTCACCCACTTTGACCATAGTAGGATATTTCCATAGACTTGATTTTGAATGAATCCATGGCTGCTCGATATCTCCTTCTGATGTTTGTTCCACTGCAGGCACAAACCTGGATTTCTAGATCAAAAGTAATCAAGATCAATCACAACATGAAAAATATTGAATCGAAGTAGTAGAGAGTTATACTCTTACTTGAGATACAGTGTCTTGATTGTTGACATAGGCTTCAATTTGTGTGTTCCAAAATTTTATGCAGTAATCAACTTTGCCTCCACCAACAGTTATTAAATTTTCCTGGAAAGGATACCATGCAAGAGCTTTTACAGCAGCTCGGTCCTTGCCACATCGATGGAGATAATCAGTACCCGATGAAAATGATGTTGACATTGATTTTACATCCCAAATGTGAAGGAGAATATTGTTACCTCCACTTGCAAGTTGTTGACTTGAATCTGACCACTTAAGACCACAAACCTCCAATGAGTTCCCTTGAAAATGGGAAACAAGGTAATAGTGTACTCGAACTTTAAGAAGAATTTTTATTAGATTCTTTTATATATATCCTTGATCCTATTGGGAGAACTAAAATCACTGCCATTTTGATTTCTCTACTTTTAGAATCTGTGCCATCCCTCATTTTGTACCAAATAACAAGGAAAAAGGATTGTAAAACAAATAACTTGAAATTAGAATCACCACACTTAATCTGCAAATAATTTGGCTACTGAAGTGCCTTGACTGTTTCTAAGTTATTAAAATTACCACAAGAAATAAATATATACAAGGTATTAAAATTACACATGAATAAATATCTTCAGCTCTTAATAGAAATGTCCCTACAGATTCTAAATAACCCAAAACACACCTCTCCTAGTATTCTGGAATTTTATATAACGTCTATCCAAGTTCTGTGATTGCATGGCAACATATAAGAAACCATTGGACGGGTACGTAACAGTTCCATTCAAAGCTTGATATATAGCAAGTCATATTGACCACTGCTAAAGTTGGTATTAGAGCCTGGTTTTTTTAGTTTGCATATGCGGGTGCATCTAGGAAGCCTTGGATTAGGTTCTCAGCTCCGCTGATTACTGAAACATAAAAGGTCCCCGTACTTTGTGCAAAGAATAAAACTAGTTTATTTTATTATGGCACTTAATTGAATAAGTAGATCTTTCTCTTCTGTTGATAAAAGAAGGTTATCTGAAGTCAGTACTAGATGTTCAGAATCAGAATGTAGTGGGATAGAAGACCCTCAGTCCCGGAATCCCCCACGTCTCGATAACTCTGAGGTTTATGAAAAACCTTTAGTTGCAATCTTTAGAAAGAAAATTGTTCTTAAAGAAGTAGAAGTGAAAATCAAAATTTCAGGTCCTACAACTCAAATCATTGCTATTCATTTATTTTCTGATGAAGAATTGAAGAAATTTGTGGAATATGTCAAACATCATAAATACAACTACATCCATTTCGGTGGGATCCGAATTGGTTTAGCTCCTCTCTTCAGACGTGGGATAAACAAACCCTGTATAGTAGAACTTTTTTATACTAGACATCTGTCATATGATCATGCTAGGATCGGCACGATCACATGAAATATACAATCAGGAACTCAATATGGTACTCTCATTCCTGATTATGCTATGGGGTTAGCATATCCGCATCTTCGAGATTCCTGGAAATTATTGATTGGAGTTCAAGGCCTTCAGATGGTGGATGAATCTGCATTCTTATCTGTTATCATCCAAACCACCTTCATGCTCTCCACTACTGCTCATCCAAAGTTGAAACAACCTGTCTTAAAATATTGTCTGACTACAGGTGTTTCTAATGCCGAAAGTTCTAGTGTTACTCATGAAGATGTTGGCCTTCCAGATGATTGGTATTTCCAGTATCACTCCTTGGACAAACCACCTACTAAACCACCTCTCAGCTGATAATCAAGTGCAACCCATCTCTTCTGTTGCCCCTTCAACAAGATCCTCTTCGGCTTGCCTGCATTCTGATGTTTATAGTTGGTTTCACCGAGGAGTTACCTCCTCTTTACAATGTCCCTCTTGCAACTCCCTCATTTCTCCTCCTTCTCAAAGTTCTCATAGCCAACATGGTGGACTCCCATCGACAAAATCAAAACCCCCAACAACTGCAAATCCTTTTCTTCCTACTATTCTCACTGAAGTAAAATCATTGCACCCATCATCAAATCTCCCGGGAAAAGCTAGATTATGCCAACATCCATCCTATGATCTCTTTGCACTGGAAATTAGGGGAAGGAAGATTGGGGAATCTGAAGGATTTATGGTCATGAAAATTCCTTCATTGCCTTGGTAAGTGCACACTCCATGAGGCTCTACAATTTTTACAAAAGGAGTTCCAAGGATACAGGTATTATATATCTTCATCAAATAGAAACTGGCATCAAGTCGATACTGGTTTATACAAATAGTGGCATGTGGAATTTCAATCCTTTTCCTGTGTGTGAATGCATTAGGAGATTCAGCGCATACTTGCTTCTTGTATTCCTGTTCTGTTTCCTTTTTGATGTTCTTCCACTTATCAGACCTCAATTGGTCTTCTACTCTCCTGGACTGTATCTGAGTTTTGACTTCATTCAATTGCAATTCTTTTGCTGTTAATTTTGCTTTGAAAATCATCAGAGGTTTGAGTCTGATGTTATGAATCATCTCATATCTCTTTGGACTGGAAATTAGGGGAAGGAAGATTGGGGAATATGAAGGATTTACGGTCATGAAAATTCCTTCTTTGCCTTGGTAAGTGCACACTCCATGAGGTTCTACAGTTTTTAGAAAAGGAATTCCAAGGATACATGCATTATACATCTTCATCATATAGAAACTCGCATCAAGTTGATACTGGTTTATACAAATAGTGGCATGTGGAATTTCAAATTTGATGGCGGAGTCAGATCCAACTAAGTCAATCAATTTGGAGGTAATATGCCAATACTTGGCAGGAATCTTATCCATGTCTAACACATTCACATCATATCCAGTATCAATCAGGACAGGAAGATAGAAGTAACTATCCATGATTTTGATATCGATGGCAATAGCGTATCTTTGGTGCACTATTGCATTTACCTGGAAAGGATCATAATCAGGAGGATTAGGATCAATCAGAGTAACCTTTTGATATTGAGGAATTCCATCTTATTCATGTCTTTGTTCTGTTTTGCTCTCTTCTATGTCTTCCTTTGAAGAACTTAGCATTATTGAAGACCTAGACTCATTTTCCTTTTATAGTTTTTCTATTCTGACTTTTAGCTCTTTGATTTCTTTTTTCAGGATATTCTATTCTTTAGCAAGCTCTTGTATAGAGAATAGCCTCTTAGTCTATGTTTCCAAGAGAGGAGCAGTATTTCTTTCTTAAGAAGGGAGAGCATATGCGAATAGGTTCCAATTAGAAGATACTTGGGGTAGTTTTTCATGTTGAGATTTTTTGGAACTCTTACTGGTTCTGCTTTTTGTGGATGGAGGAGGCAATGAGATATTTTCCTTTTGTCTTAAGAGGAACGCATTGGTAAATGCCTCTTTCATGATTTCCTTGGAAGAGCCTTCTTCTGTTTCTTCAATCTGTTTCATCATTATGGAGGCTTGCGGCCCAGATCTTATCATATTGCATTGCTTCATTTCTCTTTTGGATTCTATCCAAGCAATATAAGTAGCTAACTTTTCATCTTCAGACTCATCTGGACTTGAAGTCAGAGATTCATCTTCCATGGAGCAACTGCAATTACTTTTATCCATGCATTGGAAAGAATGTCCTATCCTTGCATATTTTACCAAATCAAAATCAGTGCTACTATCTGAGTCTTCTACAAAACAAATATCTTCACTATCAGAATCTATGCAATTTAATTCATCATATGAGTACTCAATTGCATAGGCACTTCCACATGATCTAGATTCTGGACATCTATTCTACTTATGACCTGTATTTCCACATAAAGCACACCTATATTTTTTCAGAAGGTCTTTAGGTGTTGGATCTGTTTCGACTTTAATCCAAAGGTCTGGTTTGCGTTTGGGTTAGGGCATTTATTTGCGTAGTGTCCTTGCTTTTCACATTTATAACATTGGACCTTTGGTGTATACTTCCATCTTGACTTGCCACCAAATTCATCTCTCATCTTTTCATATCTATAATTATTCTTCCCATCTTTGCTTTGGTACCATTTTCCATATTTCTTGTTTTTGCTCAAGTTTTTCTTCAACTTGTTTCTTTTGTAATCTCTGTATTTGTCTGGATATCTATTTTTTAGAAATCTTAGTTTTTCCTTCTTTTAATGCTTCTTTTATCTATATTCCTGAGATTCTTTTTGGTACTTTCTTTCTCTTGGATATCTAGGTTCAGGCATTCCAAACTGGGTGCAGATTCCTCCTGTTCTTGGGAGGAAGTCTCTTGTTGCTTTTGCAGCAATTCTCCTAGTGCAGATATATGCTATACAACTATGAACAATATCATGAAACTCTCCCCAAGAGTAAGCTTCAAGATCATCAATGTTTAATGCACTAGTAAAGAATTTTTGAAAGTTCCTAGGAAGTGCAGAGATATATTTTTCTTTCCAAGCTTCTCTGTCACTGTCTTGCACATCTTGGCATCTAATTACCCAATCACGATGGAACTGCTCATAGTCTCTAAGGCTCCTACATTTCATGTTTAGGAGTAACTGGGTATTTTTGGCTTTGTGATTTTCAGGTGTTCCTCCCCAATACCTCAAAATTTTAGCAGTTAAGCTTTCTATGAGGTTTGGTTCTTCTTTTCCATCTATTTCTAATTTGGATGCTTCCCAAGCATTCCATTTTCCCCCTGTTATTGTCCTAGCCCACCATTTTTGCAGTGCTCTGGTAAATCCCTCAACAATAATTTTACAGGCACTTGCAGCATCTTTTCCATTTGCCACATATGCTCTATATGCTACATACATTCGGTGAATCATTTGTTCTATCTGTTGAGTACTTGCTCCATTTACATTCCATTCATAAAGTAAATCAACGGACCAGGACATCTGATTTACATTCATTCCATCATCTAAATCTGGTGCAGGAGGTCTTACCATATGGTTAGGAATCCTTTCATAAGCCATGTTTATGGCTAGAGACTCATGAGATTTTAAAACACGACCATATGTTTGGGGTGTCTGCATGGCCATAATTCTAGGCTTATAAGAGGGATTTTCTTCATAGCCTATCAGGATTTTTGGCTCTTTCTGAACTGTGTTTTCTCTGATGGTAGTAGCAAAGGAAAAGTGTCCTGGATTTTAAAAGTAGATGGTAGCTTAGCTGGATCTAACTTCCCATCTTTCTTTTTCTTCCACATCTTACCTATCTTCTTATGTGACTTTTCCGTCAATGTGTGGACTTGTCGGACTTCAACCAAAACATGGGTGAGGGCTTTCTCAATGTCACTATCATGGGTCCTTAATTGTTCTCTAAGAGATTCTTCTGGATGCTCATACCCATTAATAGCAATTTTTACATAATTTAAAACTTCATAAGAGAGTTCTTGTTTGTGCCCGATTTTTATTACACTCTCTTTTGTCTCTTGATGATAAAGCTTCATCAAACCTTTCAAATATTCTCTTTGTGAATCTCCAAGTTGTCTTCTTGCATGAACTTGCAGTGCTAAACCTTTAAGAGCTGCACTATTCCAATTGAGCTTTTGATGCACTTCTTTTCTTTCTCCTTTTGTTTCTATGAAGGGTGCATCAACTACAGGCTCTTCCTTTTCTTCTTCTCTTCTTAAAAGGATAGGTTTTAAAGGGGGGAAAATGTGACAGTATAGGTTTCTACACCTTTGACTAATTCCCATTTATGCCCTTCTAGGGCCCTTTGAGAAGATTCCGGATGTTCTTCTAAGGCATTGACTTGTAGATGTTCCAAAGAGGACTCTAGTCTTTTTATTTTATACCATTCAAAGAATGATATCCACTCGTTTTCTTCTGCCATGTGAGTATTCCATTTTCCCGCTAATTCCGTTTTCTGCTCCATTGAATGGGATTCTCTGAATTCTTTAGAATCTTCATGAGTAAAGAAGTCCCAATTTATCATTTTCTGCATGAATTCATCTCTAAGATCATAAGGAGAGTATCCTATCTATCCAGAAATATTTCAATCTCTTTCAAGGTAGGCTTATGGATACTATCTGGCAGAGAGGTTATGAGTCTGGACGAAGGCAGAGAGTTATTTTGTTTCAATCTCTGAAACCTTTGCCTCTGTTGAGCCTCGTGTTTAATAAACCTTTCAGTCTCTATTTACTGTAGAGTGGGAATATTATATCCTAGACTAGATTTGTCCTTTGGATGTCTCTGGGAGGATAACATACAGTCAATCTTATGAGTTTTTTTCTTCTAGCCTCTCAAGCTTGAGTTCAAAGGAACTCCTGGACACTCAAATGCTATACCAATGTCTAGAGAAATGCAAAAGTATTGTCGAAAAGAAATAAAAGAATTGTTGGAAAAAGGACTCATAATTCCTTCAAATAGCCCTTGGAGCTGTTATGGGTTTTATGTAAACAAACATTCTGAGCAAGTGAGGCAAGCACCTAGAATGGTGATAAATTATAA
Source organism: Larix kaempferi (assembly GCA_027924585.1). Lineage (NCBI taxonomy): Eukaryota > Viridiplantae > Streptophyta > Pinopsida > Pinales > Pinaceae > Larix > Larix kaempferi. The sequence continues at coordinate 10,203,061 of BSBM01000074.1, read as the reverse complement.
ACCACTAAATGATGTTCTTGACTGGAACAGATATCGAATTCCTAATAAATCAAATTTGGTCAAGAGAATTGCAGGATGTAAGGTATTTTCAAAATTTGAACTAAAAAGTGGATTTTGGCAGGTTGAAGTTGATCCAGCAGATTAGTTCAAAACTACATTTGTGGTACCTCATGGGCATTATGAATGGACTGTAATTCCTTTTGGACTAAAAAATGCACCTTCATAGTTTCAGAAGATCATGGAAAATATCTTCAGGCCTTATATGGATGGGCTAATTGTGTACATTGATGACAGCCTTCTTTTTTCAAAAACATTAGAAGAACATCAGAAACATCTAAGAATTTTCTTGAAAGTAGTCTATAATAATGGCTTAGTTCTTTCTGCAAAAAAGATGAAGTTGTATCAAAGACTCAACTGAATTTCTTGGGAAAAAAATAGAGAAAGGAATGATAAAGGTTCAAGAGCATGCCATTGAATGTGCAGATAAGTTTCCATACATCATCAAAGACAAAACCCAGCTGCAAAGATTCCTTGGATGTTTGAATTATCTTTCACCTTATTACAAAAACTTGGCCAGTGACATGAAAGCCCTAAACCAAAGATTGTCCAAAGATCCAACCTCATGGAAGGATGAACACACAAAGGCTGTACAGAGAATTAAAAGCAGGGTAGAGACTTTTCCCATCTTACATGTCATAGATGATGAGCTCCCCAAGATTATTGAGACATATGCATCAAACCTAGGATGGGGTGGTGTTTTGAAACAGGTCAGACAAAATGGGAAGAGGAAAGGAGAGGAGATAGTATAGTTTGCCTTTGGAACATGGACTAAGCCTGAGCAAAACTATGTACAATCGATAAAGAAATTTTAGCTGCTCTTAGATGCATAGAGAAATTCCAAATACATCTGTTAAACCACATGATTTTATTAAAAGAACAGATTGTTCAAGTCTTCCCTTTGTTCTGAACAATACTATAAGAAATGCAACAACCAAAGGAAAATTTGCTTGATGGCAAGCTTTATTCTCTTGTTATAATTATTCCGTGGAGCATATTTCTGGTAAGACAAAATGTATTCCAGATTTCCTAACCAGAGAATACCTTTCACAGAAGTATGATGTAAATTTTAATCAAGCGAGCGGGAACGCCAATCAGAAAACTAATCAAGCGAGTGGGAAAGCCAATCAGAAATAAAATCGAGCGAGCGGGAAATCCAATCAGAAACCAAATCGAGCGAGTGGGAAAAATAACCAAGCAAACGGAAGAAAGTGGGCCCATAACCCATAGGTAAATATGATAATTTCAGCATGGATTGAAGGAAAACACTAGATCTATAGCATCAACGACAACACAAAATGGTTAGACGATGTTCAGGATTGGAATCCTATATGGGAATTAAGGAGTACATAAGTGCTTGATGATAATCTACAAGGATTAGATGCATTCATCCATTTAGTGCCAGAATTGAGAAGAATGCCTATGGGATCAACTATAGTTCCATAGATGCTCTATAATAATGCCTTGCGCAAGGCTACTGATGCTAGCAATTGGTTAACGCATTTGTATCATGACCTTAATCTAATATGGACTGAAGTCTCTTCATTCCAACCTAGATTACAGTTAGATCACCAATACTACTGTATGAACCACATATGATCTTTAAAATCATGGCCACATCAAGATGCTAGCCTCAGATTCCCAAATACTACTCACACATATGAAAGGTACAAGAAATTGTGGTGGGAATTCCTCATAAAAGAAAATACAACTCGGACTTATTATACCATGTTGAAATTCGGGTTACAACGCATCCAAATCTTTGAATATCCTCTGCTTTATGGTCTCAATTGGATGGAGGACTGGTGGCAGACATTCAGAATCAATCTGACAGCTCTAGAACCAGCTGTCATCTACAATCTCAAGCAAGACGTGGAAGAAACAATTCAGCATGTCAAAGACGTACTACAAACAAGGATCACTGAAAGACAAATTCTTGAGTACTATATTCAGAACAGAGAGTAGTGGCTTGTCAAAACTCGTATTGAGGTTCAAATGCACCAGAACCAACAAGTGGTCCTTAGATCCCTGTACTCTAAAGCATGGGATACCCAATCCAACTTTTGGGAATTATATGGGCCACCATATTCTGATAATCAGTAGTCCTGATACTTGTCGGCTATGAATGGGGCCCGTCCATTCAAATATTCCATCTGACTAAGAGAGTGGTTCTGTCCTCTCTACTTTTCTTTAGTCGACATAATCTATTCTGTCAGCCTTTAAGGACGATTCTCATGCATGATTCAGAGCACTTCTCGGACTTCTGATGTGGATTGACCCATGTCATGCACGAGGATATACGGAAAAGGAGATATGAATAGGTCTTGTCTTACTTTTCTGGATTCCCTGGGTTTCTTCCGGTTCTTCCCGGTGAACCTCCTTTTGGGTTATAAATAAGCACGAGCAATGTCATTCAAGGCATTTGAGTTTGGGATAGAATTGCTATGCAAGTCTTAGAGTCTGAGAAAGTTGTATGCTCTGCAACTAGGCTTCGCGCTATTAGATTGCATCAGAAAGCTTCCTCTATAGTTTTAAGTCTAGAGTCTGTTAGGAAGAAGTCAGATGTATGCTCTGTGACTGGGCTCCGTGCTATCAGATCACATCAGAAATATGGATTCAGTAAGTCTGTAAGCGTCTGTATTAAGAGAGTATGCTCTGTCACTTGGCATCATGCTATAAGATGGCATCAGAAATATCCATTGCTTGATATATGTAACAGTTTTATCCTTTACAATAAAAATCTTTTCAAGCTGTGTATCCATATTCCACATTTACTGTTATACCATTAGTATCCTTAGTCAAGGTTTCGAGTAATTGTCCAAAGGCAACAGAAGTTGGGAGCAACACTGGTGGCTTAATATCCTCGTGAAGGTAGAAGGTCGTGGAGAGGTGCGTTTCAAGCGTGAAGGAACCCAAAATTCAAGATATTAATATCAAAGGGCACCCAAAATTCATTGGAAGATAATAATGAGTAGCAATGATTCCATCCGACATCAGTAGTTATTTAAGAACCTGACTTATCGTTTGCCTTCTTATCGCAAGTAGGACCTAAATTCTAATTCCCTTTGAAAGATGTGAACAAAGTGAATTTCATTTATAGTGAAATATTCAAGCAAAGGTTCCATACTTTAATATGTATGAAGTGTCTACATTAATATAAGGTGGGCACAAGATTATCCTCGGAAGGTTATGTAAGATTGCAACCTTTTTTTTGGTGGAATACATTCCCCACGGAAACCCATTGGGCACTAACCCTCATTTTGAGGATGGTACCTAGGGTATACATATTTTTCAAAGCTCAAGGCCAATACAACAGTTTACTCATTAAGAACTCAACATCTCACTTGCAAAAATTGATCGTGAATGAGGAAGATAACAATCATTCCTCCCAACCATTCAATCTAAACCCAACTGACATGTAAAACTGCACTTGTAAACCCTTTATCAAAAAAAATAATGAGATACATAAACCTGTGTGTCTGTAACCTTATCCTATCCAAAACAAAAAATTTACACCCATATCCAATCCCATGTGCTTTCAACATGCAAGATATAAATGAATATATGACCCTCTTTAGTTATTAAGAGCCTTACTAAAAGAATATACATTTGTAGGCATATTTAGTATTTTGATGGTTAAACAAATTGCATCAGCCAGATTTTAAGCAACAATAATGCAGCATTCAATAACAATAAAGAGAAGAAACTTTATCTGTATTATTTAGTTAGCATTTTTTATTAAAAATATCACACCAATAGCCTCTAATGGCTAGCTAACTTCAATATTTTTTTTCTCAAAAGAAAAAAATACTGTTACGTGGTATTCATAGTGATGAATCAAATATAACAATACATGTTCGGTAACAAAATCATATGTTCAAAGACTCGGACATCTCTCTAAATCCCCCTATGTTCTGCACAATTTGCTACTAAAGACACAAGAACTGATATTTCCCTTCTGGAGAATTACCCTGATTATCTTCTGGAGTGAAAACGCGATCAACTTTGAAGTTCTTTTTCAAAGGGCCATTAATATTTATAGTGATTTCATTGTCTTTGGATTTATCAAATTCCACTACGGAATAAGCTCCTGTTGCAGTTTCTTCTGCACTCAATGGGAGACACCTACAAAAAACCCTGATGTTTCCTGAAGAGTTCCAATGAAAGATCCATTAGAAGAAATCAAACACAAAATATACTTATGCTTTTAACACAGTAGCTGGTACCACGATGAGAAAGGAGTTCCAATGAAATATCCATTAGAAGAAATCAAACACAGAATATACTTTTGCTTTTAACACAGTAGCTGGTACCACGATGAGAAAGGAAACCTACCTTTTAGCTCCAACAATTCATTGTAAAGCTGCTTACGCTCTTTAGTCTCTTTAGTGTACTTCTTCTTGAGATCCTCATACTATACTGCTGAAGAAATTACCCGGGAAGGTGCATCATCACCTACGCTTCTTGATCCCAAAGGTTATTATGCTATTCAAAATTCAGGACAAACTTACACAGTGACTGCACGGTAGAGGTTATCCTCTTCTGAAAGCTTGTGATAATAACCTTTCAAGGCCTGTCACACCCAATTAAGACATAAGGTAACACTGTCAGTTACTTATCTACCCAAAATGCAACATAGGAAGAAATTATTCATCAGATCTGGAAACACAAGGCATCAGCGTTACTTGAATTTTAGCATTCAACTCTTGCATTAAGGAGACCCACAACTTCTTATCCTTGTCATGTTTTTCTTGAAGCTCTGTGAACTGAGTAATTGGACCCTATATAATCACATTAGTTTTAGATCAAACATTAGCCCTTCAAGATGACATTTAACATAGTAAAAAACAATCGGGATTACTCATGGCATATTGGTGTAGGAATTGTTAATGCTTGATTTACACTGACTGCGAGAGGTTCAAGGTTCCAATTTCTCTGCCCCATGTTAAAGTGGGTCTGTACAAAGTTAATTCGAAATAAATTTCCTAATCAAATACCAAAAGAAGGCTAGGGTTTCAGACACTTTCAAGGTTTATAACTTCTTTTTCGTAAAGTCGCTCGCTGATTTACAGCCAAATGGCTAAGACAAGTTTTTTAATAATTCCTGGTTGCTTCTGATGCTACTGATGGCGGAGAAGCTTCAATGGACACTTATGCTGGATATTGGTCTACGAATGGAATTGCTGCTGGCTTTGATGTTGCTACCTTAGCTGCTAGTTAAACCATCGAAATATTTAAACAAGGTAGCAGAGAAAACTCAGCAGAACCTAAATTTATACAGACTGAAAGTTACATGATACAGGTGGAACCTGTATCATGTAACTTCAATGGACACTTATGCTGGATATTGGTCTACGAATGGAATTGCTGCTGGCTTTGATGTTGCTACCTTAGCTGCTAGTTAAACCATCGAAATATTTAAACAAGGTAGCAGAGAAAACTCAGCAGAACCTAAATTTATACTGAAAGTTACATAATACAGGTGGAACCTGGTAAAATGCTCCAGCGGCGCTCATGCGAGTAAACCACTGCTTTCTTTGCCACCTTTTATGCTCTACTTTCCCCTGCCCTTGTTCTCTTTGTTGCACATAGTGTGGAGGGTTTTTGCACATTCCTTCCAGGCGCGCTTAGGAATCCTTGCACCGGGCTTATTTGGAGCTTTATTTGCACTTGGCTTTGCTGTTGCATCAGGATTTGCACCAGGCTACTTTGACCCATACCATAAAGGACAGATCCTAGAGAATTGACCTGTAAGGATTTGAAATGGTGGTAATTCTTGAGCTCTTCAAGTTGGCGAGTGGAATCTCGTAGGAAGATCCAGGATTCAAGGCATTCGTTCTTCGCCTGCTCGCAGTCTCTGGTCAACTTTTGGGTTCTTCTTTCGTGTTACTCCATTACACATTTCCGAGCTTTGATTGACATCTGCAATTTATTATTATTATCAATCTCAAATATCAGTACCTAAGTTTATCAGTATGAGAATCCGCGATGAAGAGATGCATACGTGAATCTTAGCTACGAGATCCCTGCGTTTTTGGATGAACTTGTCCACCTGGATTATACTCCCAGTTTTATGATTTGACGGTATGGATAGAGCCTCTAAGTAGCTTCGAAATTCTATTAGATGCCTCTATCTTCGCTTTACTTTCCAGTTAAAACGACTACATGGGAATTCTACTCCGAAAAGTAAGAACTCCACCTTCTCTGCGCAGTACAGGTATCGACTTCCCCTAAATTTCTTCCTAAGCTTGTATATCTAGAGATTCTGAAAATTACTTCTTTAATTACCATTATTTTTTTTTCCACTTGGAAAACCCCATTGGATTTTAATGTTCAGCTATAAACAAATACAAGCAATACCTTTGATAAGTCGAGGGATGATGCACAAAGGCGGAGGAAGTCTTCCCAAATAGAAACCCTAGCCAAGGTTGCGGTAGGTAATGCTGGTGCATTTGGTAGAATGAAGATGGATTTCAATCTAGAAAAGACTAGAAGTATTAGTGGGTTGAGAGCTCGAGCATGCAGATCTATCAATTTTGATGGCTGTCAACTTTACTCCATTGAGAGCTCAAGCATGCAAATCTGTCAACTTTGATGGCGGTCAACTTAGCCTCATCTCTATGCTTGTGTGTGTTGTCTTTTCTATGTCAGACTATCCATTATAAAGAAAAGAAAATATTTAGATGTTAATATTTGCAAGTTTAAAGTAGTGCTGAATTTTATTTTTTTAATCCGTGACAATGATAAAAATTGTCTTTTCAAACCCTTTTCACCAATAAAGATTAATACTTATTAAAATATTTTATTAAATAAATACAAATAAATAACCAAATTATTTCAACATTACATAAACTATAGCCAAATTTTAAAAATGTTTTTAGATAAAGTAAGTTAATAATAAAAAGCAAAACATATAATACTCAATTGCATAAATAAATAAATAAATTCTATAATTCTTTCCATTATACAAAATAATTTTGATCCACTTCTAACATTAACATTTCTTTGATCCACTTCTAACACTAGCATTTCTTACCTGCCTAATGATGAAGCCTAAAAAAAACTAAAACATTCTTAATATTTTCATCATGGAAAAGGGTCAATCCAAGATAAGATACCGTGCACTGCCATCCCTCATATTACAAATATTTTATGAAAAGTAGAATGTTGGATTTAAATTTGACATCTTATTTTAAATGTGAAATTTTTTAATGAATTTCTAACTTAAATATTATTTTTGTATTTTTAAATCTTAGTATTGCATGCCATTTGATAATAACAATAGTTGTTAGAATAATATTTTTAATAATTATATGAAATATTGAAAGAATAATATTTTTAATAATTATATAAAATATTGAAATTTTGCATTGCAGACTTTTTAAATTTCTTTTAAGAGAAGGCTATTTTCCACTCTTTCTTGATTTGCGAACACACCCAAATAAAGTGAGCATTATATGTTGCACAATTAAAATTGATTTTCATGTTTCAATATATATGAATTTGTAGTAATTATTATTTTATTTTTTTGTTTGCTCGAAATTCTCTCACTTGGAAAGAGTGGTCTTTGATCTGAGAAACCATGATCCAAGGACATCTATCCAGTCAAAATCACTCGGGGATCGCACCCGGTTTGGACCACGTCATCTGTCAATTTGGATGGATTTTAGGACATCTCCTCCCAATTAGTTCATCCCTAAGGGGCATTAAACCTAGGTTGCCTTGTTGCTCTAGTAGAAATTGAAAATTTGTAGCAATTATTTACTATAAATATGATATTATAGTTTAGTTCATTAACACGACTTTTCACTCACTTTTTTCTTCAAAGAGCCTCAATGAAATCCACCAATTTCTTTTACAAGAATTGTGACTAGGGATACAATCCCCCCAATGTGATTATCCTTTACAATGACATTAACTAAGACCCTATACATGAGTTTGAGATGATACCATTATATATTAATCTTAACTCTGAATTTACCAAGCAAAAAGAGGGATCAAATCCTTTTTACATTATAAAACTTGAGGAAAAATTTATCACTCTTGATACCTGCTAAATATAGAACTAAAATTGATTTATTTTTTATCTTTTAAAAAACTTTTTTTATTTAATTTATTAATGTTACATATTTGAGACATAATTCTAAAATATTGTAAATACATGTAATTATAATTATGCTTTCTAAATACATGTAATTATAGTTATGGTTGAAAAATATATATATATTATTTTTTTAAGTGAACCTACTTTACAAATACGATAGTCTTTTAGAACAATGAGAGCTTTGGCAAGGAGTTCAATGGAGAGCTTGAATCAAAGGCCACCTTTAAAAAATTAAAACATATGTTTCAGTTATCATATGAAATAAAATAAAAAGCTTTTCGAATACTATTTAAAAAAAATGAAAAAAATCTTCACATTAAAAAAATTATAATGTTAAAGATTTTAAAAATTACAATTTCCAAGTTTCATTTTTATATAAATAAATAATAAAAATATTAATATATTGTAAGGAGAAAGTTAAAAAAAATTGAAATCGGTTGTTATTTACTTTCAATGATTTATATTGATTAATAAAATTTTAATTTTCATAATGAATTTATTAATAAAAAAAAAAATAGAAATAAAAAAATACATATATAGTAATTACTAATGTATGTGATTATAGAGTAAGGTTTATATTTTTAATGTATGTGGTTATGGAGTAAGGTTTATATTTTTAATGTATGTGGTTATGGAGTAAGGCTTATATTTTTTTAGTGAAGATTATTGATCTAAGATCTAGAGAATAGGAGTAGAAGTATGCCTCCTTACACATAAGCAATGGATTATAAATGATGTGGTTTTTCTTAAATATTAGTAATGAGTTAATTTACATTTGCAAAAAACAATTGGTGATGACTATTCTCACTACTAACAACTGAATTATGATAAATTTTCCTACCTTCACACAAAAAATATAGTTAATAATGTATAAAAATAAAAATGTATTTTAAAATAATAGATGAAATTAAAAATTGATATTTAATATTATGAATTAACAATATTTTAATATTTAAAATGGTAAATGAAATACTTAAATTTTCTGCTTATTTAGATGATCAAATTGCATGTAGACGTAAATTTTCTACTTATTTGGTTGAACAAATTGCATCTTAAAAGTTCAAACTTGTTTATATATGTTCTCCAAACACCTAATCAAAATTTATAAAAACCAAAAGCTATCCAAAAGGAGGTTTTGTCTTTAGAAATGTAGGTATAGACCGAGGAGTTTAATTTATGCTGATATAAAAAAGTAAATCCACTGAATTCATATATAATCATTCAAACCATATACAATAGAGTTCACAATGGTTTATCTTGTAAATTCAATGTGTGAAAACCAATAACAAACGGAAGCTTACTCAAAGCTAAACCAGTGGGTGATCACCTTTAACGCTCCACACCGTTCTTCCAAACACTCGACAAGGCTTTGAGCTTGGCATTGATGTGTATTTGAATTACTTTCCTTTTAAGGTTTATGAATTAAGCAAAATCAACAATGGCCATTTCTTGTTTTTCTAAGGGGGGCATTAACTAAATAATATGCAAAGAGGTAGTTCAAATAGTATATAATTTGGAATTTTTTTACTATCTTTTTTTTTTACAATAATGGATAACAAGCTTTTTATATAAAACGAGTAACAAAATTACAAAAAAGATGGGAAGACTGATCCGAAAATTGAAGAGTTGCCATGAATTCTAGTTTGGAATTTTTTTACTATGATCACTAAATATATTTTTCAATGTTTGATATCTCTATTGCATTTTACTTGTGAATTCTCAACAACTTAAATTTGTAATTCAAAGAATTCTTTTCAATTTTTGACTAAATTTCAAGCAAAATGACTTAGAAATATAGCTGAAAAATACATAAATTGTAATATGTTTAGATTACTACATGTGCTAGTGATCTCTTGCTAGGTACTCCAACAATAAGTATGCTATCTCCTTCTCTACACATGTCCTCTCCTTTGAAATCTTGATTCTAACAATGACTCTCAAATATGGAATAACCTCTCCTTATCTATACCTAGAAATATTAGATCACATTTTTCTATCAACTAGAAGGTTGTCTCTCTCTTTTATTCAATATAGCATGGGAAATGACCAACTCATGTTACAATGCTCTATCAAACCAAGCATGGCTAATACATGATTTGTAGACATTGTCACTTTAAGTTTCTCAAAATATTTGGTTGCTTCTTGAGTCCATGTAAATGCCTCCTTTGTCACTAACCTTGTTAGAGGTCATTTATTTGACCATAATTCTTGATGAACTTGTAAGACTAGCTTGTCAATCCTAATAATCCTCTAATTTTCTTCAAGGTTTTAGGAATTCGCAATTCCATGATAGCATTAATTTTGTTAGGGTCCACTTTGATTCCTTCATGAGATACAATATGACCCAAATAATCCACTTCCTGAACTCCAAATGCACACTTAGAAGGTTTGGCATATATTTGGTTCTCCTCCAATAGTTTCAAGACCCTTTTAACATGTTGTACATTCTTTTCCCAAGATTTTCTATATATTAGTATATCATAAAATTATACTCACACAAATTTTCAAAGGAAGCACTTAAAAATAGAATTCATCAAGCTTTGAAATGCGGAATGTGCATTTGTAAGGAAAAATGGCATCACCAAAAATTTATAATGACCTTCATGTGTTCTCAACGCTATTTTCGGAAAATTTTATTTCCTCATTATGATTTGATGACATCCAAAACAAATATTCAACTTGGTAAATACAATTTTGATCCCTATAATTCATCTAATAATTCATCAATGATATGAATAAGAAACTTATAATTAATGGTCATCTTATTGAGCTCTCTATAATCTGGACACATACGCTAGGAACCTTCCCTTTTGTGAACCATCACCATTAGCCCAAAGAAAAATTTGGCTAGCTTGAATGACGCCCACATCTAACATCTTTTAAACCATATTTTCAATCTAACTCATTCTTTTTTGCATATGGGTACATGTAGGGTCTGATGTTAGGTGGTACACTTCTTGGTTGCAAGTCAATATCATGGTCATGATATCGAGTAGGTGCAATACCTTTAAGAATATATCCAAATACCTTGGAATGATTGCCAATAACTTGATGGAAATTCACTAGAATAGAGGGTATAGATGCTCGAACAATTAGTGAGCATGATGGTGCAATTACTCTATGGTGTCCCATTTTTAGTATTTTTTTAATGTTGTTAGAGATTATCACTTTAAATGGTTTCCTTGGAATACCTCTGAGTTCAATTTCCTTTCCTTCCAAAGAGAATCTCATGAAATTAGTTCTTGAAAATTAAGAGCCATTGTTCCCAATAATTGTATCCACTAGACAACTAGTACAACATTAGCACCACACATTTGGATTGAAATCATTGGACTATATAATCAATACTCCCACATAGTAATATTAATACTATGGCACTTCCATGAACAATTTATGGTACCTCCATATGCATCCATTACTTGAAATTCTAGTTCTAGATATGAAAAGCAATTGAGAAGATTGGCTAATTTCCAGTTAATTATGCTATGGGTACAACTGGAATCAATCAAGATTGCTACCTTTTTCTTTCTGATATATCCTCCTATCCTGATATTTTGAGGAGTGTTAATTCCAACCAATGCACATTGGCATTATATGGTTGGAGTGGTATCCTCTAGATCTACCTTTCGTAATTGTTCTAGTTCTGTATTTTCTTCCCATTCACAATCTATGTACGGTAATTTTGTCTCATTGCACTTATGCCCCTTACTGTACTTGCTATCACAATTGAAACATAGTCCCTTTTCTCTTCTTTCATCCACTTGCTAAGACATCAACCTTGTAGGTTGAGTGAGGACATGGGAGGAAACATTTCAGTTTCTTTATGTGTCAGTAGCAACCCTTCTAGTAGCCATATTTTTACTTTCTACTTTCCTTTCCAAACTAAAAGAATTATCCAATGATTTAGGTTCAAAGAGATGTACCTCATGTTGAATTCTCTTCTTTAAAGTGTCCATAAAGAGATTCAAAAAATAATAATCTAGAATATTCACCACTCTAAGACTCAACTTCTAAAACTGCTTAATGTTCTCTCAAACTGGACCTTTTTGCTTGAGATCTACCAATTAGGTAAAGAAGCTCATGTTATTAAGTTCCCCAGAATATGCTATCGATTCATTCGTAAATATAGACCAGGAGACAATAGAGCCATTTTGTAAAGTTGGAACTTGGTGTAAATCAAATAATTTCTCTATCTAGAGTATCCATGTTATTGGATCATTTTGATCAAAATTCCTCATATAAATATAAAAATGAAGTAATTCCTTGGTCTTGTGTTGAACCCAAGGTTATGTACTTCGAATAATGAGCCATTAGGTTTACATGACTTGAGTCTCTTGTTCTATAAGTGCAATAGAATTTTCTCATAGGATGACTTGGACTCCACCATCTTGTTCTCTTTATCCTCTTCTCAAGGAGTTGACTTTTGGGTAAGTTGTTTGCTTATATCCTTCACAATTTTTCCTCTCATGTTTTCAAGGTCCTTTTTGAGGTCAACTTGGATATCCCCTATGAATATTTGGAATTCAACTTGCATGTCATATTTAAATGTTTGTAACTCAACTTTCATATCCCCTTTGAATGTTTGGAATACATTCTTATTTATAGTATTCATGATTCCCACCATTCTTAGTGCTTCATTTTCCATGTTTTCTACTATATTGGTAAGTGGATGAGCCTTCATGAGGTTTAATGGGTGTGTGATTTTTTTCTCTTTATCACACCTTTTGAATCAGTCACAATATATATACCAATCAAAAGTTATGCAAGTTTCAAGTTAACATACTTTTAAATTCCTTGGTTTGTAGGCTCTCTTGCTGACTAACCTTTCTTCGGAACTATCTCTAAAATTTCAGTGCCCCTGAACCTAAATGTTTTCTGTGTAGTAACTTGATATGTCTTCTCTACAATTCCATAGGTTTGAGTGAATTTTGATAAGCCAAGAGAAAGTTATGGTAACTTTCCCAAAACTTGTTGGTTTGTACCTTTCAAGGGAGCAAAATTGTATGACTAAAAAATGTCTAAATTTCATTCTTTGTTTCTAATTTTTTGTCACATTATAGAATATAGTCCATATTCTATCTAATGCAATGGGTGTAACTAAATTTGGATTCCTCAAGCTTTAGATATAATAGTTTTACCTAGGACACTTGTTTGAAACTAATTTTTGGATTAGTAAAAAACCTTAACTTCCGTAGACCATAATTCCAAATTTTTAATGAAATAGGACCTATATTGTTACCATAGGTTCGTCACTCTTTCTTCTAAGTGTTTTAAAAAAAATTCTATCTAAAACGCTACAATAAAAAGGTTAAAGAAAAATGGATTTCATACTAAATGTCATGCACCAAATTTCCAAAGTAACATAAAAATTGAAAGGAAGAGTACTAACCCAATGACTTGAGAATGAAATAAAGAGATTAATAAGAAACCTCTTTGAGAGGTAAACCTCCTTATACAATGCACAAGGAAAGATGAGATGATCCTAAAACTAGGTCTCATTGGTATATATATAGGAGATAAGTGATACAATTACAAGTCTAGCCGACCATTCAATTACTTTTAGGGTCATGGCAAATCAATAAAGGCAATACTAATATAATCATAGAAATGTAATGTCATAATATATAGGGATTAACACTCTCTTCTATGCACAATACTTTTATCCACAAACGGATTTCCCTTAGCGATGTACCCCAAAATCCTTTCTTAAAGACTTTTTTCGCTTTAAAGAAATACTAGTTATTTTCTACAACAAATTCTATGATGTATCCATTTATACTATTTTCTACTAAGAAATCCATGTCTTGGATGATTTAATTATCTACCAAACATAATGCAACAAGGTTAACAACTTTATTAATTGAGTATTGTTGTGGGAGCACTTGAATGTGTTAAGCAACTTCCATCGAGAGTTCTTGTATAGAAATCGATTGAATATTGTGTGAAAGACATTGAGTTCTGAACTGAGATACTCTTTTGAAGAGGGATTATGGGATTGTGGACTGGTAGAGGAGAATTTTTTACCTTGATGGAGTCATAGAGCATGCTTGGGGTGACATGAGCAAGTAAGTTAGTTGCTCATAGTCTACGACTGAGAGGTACGTGGCCATACCAATTGTTGTTTCACAACAGTTGCAGATCAGCTAAACATTTCACTATGTATTTTAGTTAATTTTCTATAAATGTTTTATACTATTGTTCTCTTATTTATGTTCTTAGTTCTCACCTATATAACTGTGCTAGTTATCTGTACCTAAATATTTATCTGTTATAAGATACTATTATATATATCTATATATATTCCATATTTATTCACCTATTTTCAACCAACTTTATAATCCGATTGTAAATCTACTGGGCATAACACACTTCAGTTTATACATTTTGAATAGAGTAAGAAAATAAGTAAGATGTATAAATAAGGTAGATGTTATACTATATACCCTTGTCAATGAACAAGTATCATCTAATACATTAAAACTCAGAATATCATAATACAGTGAATAAAACTCAGAATATAAAAATCAGGGACATTTTTTTTTCAGCGAAAAAAACCATACTATTGCTATTCATAGGAGAATCAAATAGTACAAATGAGCATAAAGTCCATAAAATAGACTTATCAGATTGTCCAGTAACTGTAAAAAACAGTTTCAACAAAAAAAATGCTTTCCCAAAAAAACTTAAAAGTAAGCAGCAATTGTCTTCTGCTTCTAAAATCATAAGCCAAAAATGATATTCGATGAAATATCATAAATATGTATCAATCCAGAGTCTACTATCGAAGACTCAAAATATTCCTCCCAACAGATAACTCCTTCATCCCCAACATATGCTTCCTTCGAGAGTACATTAGCCATGGAGTTAAACTGCCTGTAAATATGCTCAAGAGTAATATGTTCAAAGTGTTGCAATAATTCTTTTATCCTTTTACACCAATGATGAAGAGGCAGAATGTTCAGCTTGTAATCTCCCCGATCCCATTTGATGGTCACCCTAGAATCACCAAAGATCGTCACATCTGAAAGCCCAAAGTAATACGCCATCGTCAGAACACACCAAAGACCAAGGATCCCAGCTTTCATATTGGTTCCATGTCCACAGTTCAACTTCAGAGTAAAATAATGCTCTGAATTGATGTAGATGACCCCACTAGATGCACAGTTACCCTTAGTTGCCGCACCATAAAAAAAAAATCACAGCTTGAAGTTGTGGAATAAAAAAAGGTGTTATCTTCTTTGTTCTCAACTTGTTGTAATCAGAGCATTGCTCCGAAATCATCTTGACAATGCATTTGAGTGTCCAATCAATACAAGGTCGATGATCCTCAAATATAACCTGATTACGTGACAACCAAATAGCCCATGCACTCACCGCAGGGGAAAAAGGGAAAACATCTACATTCCTGTACCAATCAAGTGAGTTCTGAGCAAAGGAGTCATCACCCCACTTAGGAATCAGATTATAATGATGTTGAAGTAACAACCATAGTTCCTTGGTAAAAATACAGTCAACAAAAATATGATTGACAGTTTCAGATCTGTGCATGCAAAGATAGCAAATATTTGGACCTTCCCACCTTTTTTTGACTAAATTATCCTAGGTTAAAAGTTCACCACTCAAAGCCTGCCAAATAAAATATTTAATTTTGAGAGGTATATTCCAATTCCAAAGAGCTTTAAACCACCAATCAACAGGAAGAATACACTGGGTACTGATAACTGCATGATAGGCCAAGCTTGTCGTGACTGTGCCTACTTTTGTATTATTCAGCCATATTAATTTATCACTATCATACGAAAGCCTGCATCCAATATCATTTAACTTCTTGATACAATGACTCCATATAGTAGCACAATCTCCATCAAAACCCAACTCAAATGCATTTATCCAATAACACTGATTCTGGTTAAGATTCGTTTTCCTGATCTTGTGAAGAGTCTTGTAGTCAAACCGATGAAGAGTGAGCATAATCTCATCAGACAGCCTAAACTCTTCCTCCAATCCAAGAATTGGATCGATTCCTACTAGAATATCATGACCATTACCTACCTTCCACGCCAGATCCTTTGCCACCCAGTTGTAAATCTTCAAAAAACCATTCCATATTATAGATGCATTATAAGTTCTCTTCACATGATGTCTCAACCAGCTAATAATATCTCCTTTCAAATATTTAAACATGATCACCTTTGACCAAAAAGTATTTCTAAACAGTGATCTCCAAAAACTTTTCATTCTCAATGCAATACTAAAGAAGGTAAGATTACAAATGCCCCATCCACCATAACAAGTCGACAATGCTATTGATTCCCATTTGGTCAATACCAACTTTCTATGCTCAGAGCCGCTAGTCCATAAGAAATTAAAGTATAACCTTCTTAATTTGGAGAGAATAGATACAGGGATTGGAAGAAGGGAGAGCCAATAGACTAGAATGCCAGTAAGTACAGCCTTTACCAAAATCAGTCGACCCCCAATGGACAGCATCCTGAAATTCTAGTTTGAAATCCTCTTCTCGACTTTCCTCACTAACCACATCCAGTCTTTACACCTATATCCATTCGGCTTAAGAAAAAATCCAAGATACATAAACCCTTCCTCCAATTGATGAAAATTATAAGGTGCAAAGGCTTTTAAGGTCTCAATCCGCCGATCTGAAAATCTAGAGTGATAAACACAAAATTTACTAATGCTTACCTTCATACCCGAGGCCGCACAAAAAATAGTAAAAATATCCCTGTACCTCTGCCATTCTAAGTTAGTATCCATCCCAGCAATTAACACATCATCAACCAATAATACATGAGTGAATACCAACTCATGTGAAATTTTGATACCTGAAATACTCCCTTCCAATTTTGTAGCACTACTCATTCTACTCAATCCTTCTATGATTAATAAGAAAAGTGAAGGGGAAAGGGGACATCACTGTCGAATCCCCCTGCTCATACTGAAGAAACCAGAAGGTTCTCCATTGATGAGAACAGACATGCTAGCAGATGTTACACACGCCATAATCCAACGTATGACCAATGGTGGGATACCAATATGTATGAGAACCAACCTTAAAAAAGACCAATCACCTCTATCATACCCTTTTCCAAGATCCACCTTAAGAAACATAGCCTTTAATTTCTTCAATTTAACTGTATAAATAACTTCCCGAGTTATCCCGAAAGCATCAAGAATCTGGCGATCTTGTAAGAACCCAAATTGTTCAGCTGATATATGGGCCGATAAGATAGGTTTCAGCCGAATAGAAATAATTTGAGAGATTAGCTTGTATGCCAAGTTGAATAAAGCAATTGGACGGAAATATCCAAAATTTGTGGGCTTTCCCTTCTTCGGAATAAATGTGAGAAATGTAGAATTTAGCCCGCCAGAAATGTAACCCTCTATACGTGAGAATTCCACCATCTTCAATATGTCAGGACCCATAATATAAAAAAAGTGCAGAAATAACTCTACAGTCCAGCCATCTGGGCCTGGGATTTTATCCTTGGAAAAACTCTTAAGAGCATCTTCAACTTCAGTAAGAGTTACAACTTTCCCTAAGGTAACAACATCTTGTTCTGTAATGAAAGCAGGGTAAAGTCTAGCAACATTTATTTGATGGAGTAAATCAGTCTGACCTGTATCAGAGTATAAATTTCCAAAATAATCAGTTGCAGCAGTATGAAGAGCTTCTTGACCAGAGATCTGATTCCCCACATTATCAACAAGGTCCCAAACATCATTCATATTCCTCCTATGCGAAGCATAGGTATGAAATTTTTTTGAATTACCATCCCCATGACTGATCCAAATGGCACGACTTTTAAGTCTCCATTATTTAGTTTCCTGTAATAGTAACTCCTCTTTCTTCCATTCAATATGTTTGATAATATCATACTCTTCTTCCATTAACCCATCAACCAAATTCTTCCTATGTAAGTCTTGTAATTGAGCCTCCAGAGAATTTAGTTCCGATTCATCATCCTTCTTTTTGTTATGAACCCACTTTGAACAAATACCCTTGAGCTGATGCAACTTCTGAACAAAGACATCAATAGGATTAAGCTCATCCTCAATATACGAATTAATCCAGAATTCCTTGATGACTCTACAAAAATCCTCATTACACAACCAAGTACAATTGAATTTAAAAGGATAATGTATTTTACTGAGACCGGTATCAATCTGAAAAAATACCGGCCAGTGATCAGAAAACTTATTGTCTCCAATCCAAGATCTGTTTCTTTCCTAGCTATTGATAAGACCTGATTTGACCAAAAATTTATCCAGTCTTTTGTGTATCCCTACCGACCCCACCCTTCCATTTGTCCAAGTAGGACTAGGAACACTAGGAAGAACATCGATAAGATCACCCGAAATCAACATCTCACTGAAGAAATATGCCATATCATCCAAGTGTGCATGTGTGCCCCAAATGTCTCTAGCATTACGAGTGAAATTGAGATCACCTGCAATGATAAGATTAGGGGTATTAAAAATACTCGATGCCCTCAAAGTATCCTAGAAACTACCACGATCTTTATAAGATCCATAAATATTAAATACTGTAAGCAACAATTTCAAACTCAGACAGTATCCTTTTAGTAACAAACCCCACTGAGTTTTATAGGCAAGGAAGTTGAAAAAAACAGGGTTCCAACCCGCAATAAGTCCCCCCGAATGACCCACAGCATCAATGGCCGAGAATTCCCAACCAGGAAGAATCGAGGAAAGTTTTTGAACAGCTGCCAACTCCGAGCACATAGTTTCTTGAAACAAAATAATATGAGGAATAGTAGTCTTGAATAAGTGGGATAAAGCCCTAGTCCTAGTAGCTTTTCCCAATCCCCGAACATTTAGTGTGAGGATTAACATTAAGGAACCACTGATGAAGGCATATAATTTCTAAGCGCCTCCGAACAATAATTGGGGTTGTTAACATCACAAATATCCGCAGAGAGAGCAAATCTGTAAGAGAGTGGGGTATAAAATCAGCTGTACCAATTCCTCCCCTATCCAAACCCTTCCTTCTATTCTTTTGAATAGTAACATTCATATACTTATCTGGAGTAATAGGTTTGATGAGAGGGTTCAAAGAGGGGTTTTTAGAAAAAATGGTCAACGGTACAAAAGTATTCGATATGGAAGGAGACCCTTGATCGGTGCCCAAATGATTCATAAGTCCATCCATATTTTCGGTACCACCCAAAAAATTTAAACTCTCAACAGGAGGATTAGTAGGGTTTTGCAAATTTCCCAAAGAAGAATCATATGGGGAATCTGACTCAAAATTTTGCTCGGCACTACCCAACTGTGAATCGCGATGAGAATTCAAACACTGATCAACTGACATAGTGTTCTAGGCATCAATACTATTAAGAGGAGGAAAACCCACAGGAGAAACACCCTTGGCCCAGGATCCAAAAATCCCTCAATAGGGGTGCACGAAGTTCTCTCATAAAAACCCTTAGGGTTAAGTCTAAGATTTTCATCCACAATCCTTTTTATCAAAAGACTTCTCAATATCTAGAATGAAATCTAAATCTTCTTTGGGTAGCTCCTTCTGGAGAGAGTTAGTAAGAGAAGACTTACTCGTTGAGTCGAGTGCAGGTGAAGGTTCGTCCTCAACCGCAACAGAGTTCAGTGATGTCGAAACTCCAAACCCATTAGACTTCGAACCAGTACACAAAAGAAGGGGGCATCTTGCCATAATATGACCAGTGCATCTACATTTAAAACATCTGAAGGGCACCCCAAAATAATCCAATGTCTGCCTGAAGGTTAATTTGCCCCAAATGATCTCTAACTCTGCCGGTAAGCCCTTGTTAAGGTCAAACTCAACCATAACCCGAGCAACCCTCTTCTCCATCCCAAACAACGAATTCTTGTCAGACTTAACAAAAGTTCCTACTTTGATAGCCAAACCAGTCAAAATACTCTCGATCCAGAGAACCAGAGGAAAACCGGGTAGAAGCATCCATAAGTGTCGTTTTGTTTGAAGCTCCTTCAAAAGATCAAAACCCATGTGCTATTTCTTTAGGAACAGAGAACCCTCTTTAAAATCCCATTTGCTAGAAAGTACAATCCCGACGTGCTCCCCCAAGGGAAAACTGAATAATATCCATCCATTTAACAAAAGGTTAATCCTGGGTGAAAGGCCTAGCAATGGTGTCCATTTTTTGTTGACCCAATCCACTAAATCCTCCTTCGAACCCGAAGTGAACTCAAAACGTCCAACAATAGCTCCACAGGCCATCAACTCTATCCTATCTAGGTTCGAATCCTCCACAATAATATATTGTTCAATGCCTTCATGGGCCTTAAGGGTCTTCTGTCTACCGCGTCGTCTAGCCCTCGCACTAGAGAGCCCAGCACCCTTATCCCCCAAAACCTTCAAACCACCAGTAAACTGCACATTCTCCTCCAAACGGAAAACTGCAGAAGTCCCCGACATGGTTAATTTGAACTATACCTAGAGCCACCTGTCCAAAAGCTTACCTGCAGCTGTCCAGAAGTGCATGGACGTGTCGTTTGCAGCAAATAGACACAAGAAAAAAATGACAACAAATGATTGCAGCAAATAGAAACAAGAAGAATACGACACCAAATCCCCAAGCTGGACACACCATAGAAAAAGATAGTGCACCACCAAGCTGAACACACCGTGACAAGTACAAGAAAAGACGCTGACCTCGAAAACCCTAACAAAATCGTAAAAAAGTGCAGAAAAAAAATTCCCACTTTTTGTTTAAGGTTTGGTTGGTACTAGAGCCAGCTTTGAACAGGCTGACTGGATTCCAAACCATCTATCTTACTCATCCCTCTATAGCGGCCAGGAAAACCCCCAAAAACCAGTAATAGTAAACCCTAGCCATCTATAATATATTATTTGCAATTATATATATTTTAAACATAATCAAAGAAGCAATTACTTTTAACAAATAAGAGATTCAATCCTAGCAAATATTATCACAATATTTAACCTAGTTGTGAGTATAGATAACCTCAACCACTTGTGACATAACAGAGCATTTATATAACACACATTCATATATTTAATCAAGGAGGACAAAAAAGGAGGACGACCCATAACCCTCGTTTTTCATTACAAAAGCATATGGATACATATAAGAACAAGATCAACATCCTTTAACATAAAAATGAGTTTGGAGACTCTTCTCATTAATAGTTAAACAGAGCAATGGAGGAAAACATTATATCCATTAAAGAAGTTACAGTAATAATCTCACTCATACAGCTTACAAACCCCGGGGGGTGTTACAACCAAGAAGCATAGTAAGGAAATGATGACAAACAACCACGATATACCTGGAGAGTAGGCAAGCATGCATAAGTCACGTTTGAGCCTTCTTTCTTGGTTACAACTCTGCTATCAAACACATGCAAGATATCAGTTATGATATGTTATATATATGGATAAGAAATATAAAACAATGCTAACAAGATGTGTAAGAGAATGACAAGATTTGAGCCTGAGCATTTACCTGTGCATGGAGCGCAAGCGATGAAGCTCGACCGGTTTTGGTAAAAAACCCAGTGCCGCTGGTAACTCCACGATGGTGAGGTGAATAGGAAAAATATTTAATGGGTTCCCCACCATCAACGAGGATCCATCATTAACATGTTGGTAATCACTCAAATAACAAATGATTATAATTAAGTATGGAGAACAAGTAACATATAACTTGTTCATGACACTTAATTTGTTCATAGAACTTAATTTATGACTTATCAATGTTCACCAACCACAAGTTAAATGGTTGTGCTAGTCTATCTAATTTTATCACTAAAAAAAGTGAGTAAGTATCATGATGAGGATGCGATGGCCCGTTGGTGGGGTTAGATGGATTTCATTCCATCCACCCGGGTTCAATTCTGTTGAGACATCTTCTGTCTTGGATTACTGCGAAGGTGAATTTTCCGATGAAAAAGAAAGAAAGAAAGAAAGATGATTCATTAAAATCAACGCATCATTACTATGTATGCACATTAGTCAATAGTATGGAAAGTACCAAGATCCATTTAAAAGGTTTAGTTGATAGTTTACGATTGATGTTAGGTAGGGCGAAAGCTAAATCTCCAGATCTAACGGACCCTAAGCATTAAGCCATCACATTTAATGCTTTGCAGCTCAATGCTTAGCTTTTGCCATTAGGTAAGGACTATGGCCTATGGTAGTCGCAATAAGCATACAAATGAGTTATGCTTTTGGTGTATAGTCATACAAATAGGTAAATTAATAAATTCCTAGGCTATATGTATTGACTTGGTAAATAGAGTGGATATATATATAAAACTAGCATGGTAGGATATGACAATGGAAAAAGGTAGAACCTTGTTGAGTTACCATGGTAACATAATAATTAAATGCTTAGGCTAGACTATATAAATTAATTATAGCTGAGCCTTGGAAGAGGATCTTGAAGCCGGGTTGAAGGGTGCTTAACAAATTTACGACCAATGATGACAAGTACATGGTAATCAAATTGTTTTCGCAATGAAAATGTAATTAAATGTAGAAAGGAAAAGAAAAAAATAAATGAAGACATGAGTAGGTTAAGGTCACAGTTTTCTATCACTCTTACACAGCTTTTAAAAAAAATTAGTCGATAAAAGTGGGAGATGTTACATCATGTGACATTGAATATGTGTATTTAATTTACTATGTAATAAATATCAATGTCTATCCAACAAGTCAAGTCATAAACCTTGAATGGTTGTATCTTATACTTATTATAAAATATACTGACACTTACATAAAACCTTATATTCAAGTAAAGATTGGATGCTTTTATCATTGAATGTGAAAAGTAGAATAGTTAATTATAAGTACCTATAAATGGAAGTAGATCATGTATTTTTAAATATGAATATATAATTCTAACCTAATTGTACATATCCATATTAAAAATACTAACCTTCAACAATGTAGTATCCAAATGCGCAGAGTGTAAATTGCTCACCAAACTGCTCAATTTTCAATGAAATTTGAAATCGAAATTCAATATATATATTTATATAAATGTGTTTAACAATGGATCCAATTTAATCCTAGAGCCAACATGTGCTTGGTTTTTTATTTATTATTATTATATATATATTTGTTGTTTTGAAACTGACATGTTCCTTGTCAGCATTATAGACGTGACACATCTCACCCACTTGGGCTATATAAAGCACCTCTTAGTGAAATGGATCTTGGATACTTGTCTCTATGAGATCTTGAGTTAATTGTTAAACCATCATCAAACATGGGATTTAAATATGAGGAATTTAAGGAAATACTAAGGATTTACATATTAAACAAAGATAGATCCATATTCAAAACTCTATATCTACCAAGCGACGAAAGGGATAAATACAACCATATTAACTCTATATCTACCAAGCGTCGAAAGGGATAAATACAACCATATTAACTCTATATCTACCAAGCGATGAAAGGGATAAATCCCTTGAGGTGCAAACCTTTTTTAGAGTGTAAAATTTGAGTTAAACTTTACACCTCAAGGGATTTGATGCTTCTTAGTGCTTGGTAGATCCATATTTAAGATGAATCTATACAAGTTAATAACATTAATAATAACATTAATGTTAATATAAATGTTAACAATAATATTAACATTAACATTATTATTAGGAAACATTAATATTGGGATTAATATTTATATTAACGATAATATTAACATTAGCATTGATATTTGGAAACATTAATGTTAATGTTAAGATACAATTTCGAAAAAGAAGAATCACATTATGGGATAGTCTCTACATTATATGTTGATATAGATAAAACCATATAGAATGAAAATTTTGGTTTAGGGATTAAATACAAAAAAAACATAAAATGAACTTGATCTAGGTTGTGTCTAGGAAGCACGAGGGGGACAACAGTTTGACTAAATGAGTCGACTATGTTATGGCGGAAGCATTAAGAAGCAGAATGAGAGTGAGAAAAGCACAATTACACTACATAGATAAACACAAATACGCACAGACAATATGCAGGAATGCGAACTGTTCTTCTCTATTACTTGCAAACATATAGCTTGATGTATGTTACAATATTATACATGCTTATATAGAATTCTGAGATGCTTGGGTGCCTTCCCGTTACGTTCAGTTACAAAGAAGAAGTTAGAACAGTGCAACAGTTCAGCCGTTACAGTCGATTAGAAGGCAGAGAGACAGTCTGTCGAAGTTCAACAGTCGCTGGTTGCATGTTGACGCTGCATGTCGATGTCGTGAAACTGTGAGGTTGCTGAACATGTCGAAGGTGCGAAGTGTGTCGCAGTATGTCAAAGTCGAGACTCATCGGAGTTGTGTCGAAATCGAAACCTGTCGGAGTTGTTGAGTTTGTCGAAGTCATGTCGAGTCAAAACTTGTCGAAGTTGTATCGACATCGATGACTTGTCGCATTCGATGTTAGAATTCGACAACAATTCCAACTGCGATGTGGATCATACCTCCTTCCTTAAGAAACAATGGTCCCCATTGTTTAATCGCGAAGGTGAGTAAACTTGTCAGTTATTTCAGTAACAGAGTACCACTTTTCTTGAGATGGGAGCTAGCCATCTTAGGCAACCTGAAACAAGGGAATTGTGTTCGTCCTTGTAAGGCGTACTTGTTGTCCCACGATGGTGTCTCAAGGAAGAGGCTCTTGAACATCTAGATGGATGTATTCGATTTCTGATGTTGGTAAGTCGTTATGTTCTAACAAGGGTGTATGGTATGGTCGAAGTAGATCCACATTGAATACTGGATGCAGACCCAGGCATGCAGGAATGTCAAGCTAGAAAGCGTTTTCTCCAATATGTCAAAGAATATTGTACATACCATATCGCAAAGGTTTTAACTTCTTGAATGGGATAGTGAAGAGCTCCTCCTTAAGATGTAGCCAGACCTTATCCCCAATTTGGAATAAATGAGGGATACGATGCTTATCGTTTCAGGCCTTAGATTTCTCGTTTGCTCTGTGCAACATGTCCTGTGCTTGTCGTTGGATGTCACAAATTTGATCTCAGAACTTGACTGCTTTGTCAACTTCTCGCTGGTTGTAGTCAGTGTTGCTCGACTGTGTCGAGGAGCTGATTGAGTAGATAGGCGCTGAGGGTTGAAATCCGTAACAGATATCAAATGGACTCTTTCCTGTAGAGTTGTGTTGAACACGATTGTAACTGTGATGAATGTATGGAAGACTTTCATCCCATGTGCGTCGATGCTTATGGTTGTACATGCGAAGCAATTGTACGACCAAGCGATTAACGACTTCCATGTGTCTGTCGGTTTGAGGATGGAAAGCTATCGACAATGAGAGTCGTGTGTCTAGCTGTTGCCAAATGGTCTTCCAAAAGATGCTGATGAATTTGGCATCTCGGTCGGAAATAATGGTTGTGGGTAAACCAAATTGTTTCCAAACATGTGTAAATAAGAGCTGAGCGGTCTGCTGCGCTGTCGTGGTCTTCTTACATGGTATGAGAATGACCATCTTGGAAAATCGGTCGACTACTACTAATATCGCGTCATGCTGATGTCTGGTAGTAGGATAACCTGTCAAGTAGTCCATAGAAATAGATTCCCATGGCCGACTAGGAACTGGCAGAGGTGTGTACAATCCCTGTTGCTGATTAGGCGGTTTAGCAATGGCACAAACCACGCATGATCGAATGTATTTGTTAACGTCATATTTAAGTGTAGGCCAAAAGAAATACTTATGTAGAATAGCAAGTGTCTTTACTACTCCAAAATGTCCTGCAGTCTTGCTATAGTGCGCATCCCAAATGAGTTGTTGTCGATGCTCACCGGTCGATACACAAAGCTGTCCAAGCTTGTATAGCAAGGTATCTTTCAGGAAGTAGTCGGAGGTCAACAACTTGTTAGTCTGTAACTGTCGGTAGACTGCTGAGAAGTCACTGGTGTCCTCATACAATTGTGGCCAAGTGGTCGTGTCGTATCCTTGCATACTCATCACTGTCAAAAGGAGAGTAATGGGTGGTCGACTAAGGCAATCGGTGGTAGTGTTAGCATTACCTTTTCGATACATAATCACCAACTGGAATTGTTGTATGTAATTAATCCAATTGAGTTGTCGGTTTGTCTGCAACTTTGATTGTGTCAGAGCGAACTGTAGAGGCTTGTGATCAGTGAGAATGATCGTTTCCTTGCCAAGGATGTAATGCCTTGATTGCTTGAAAGCTTGCACAATGGCATATAGTTCTTTTCCGTACGTCAAGTATCTTTTAACTGTGTTTTTCAAAGTCTCGGAATGAAAAGTGACTGGGTGATAGACTGAGTGATCAATGCTCCCAAGGCATAGTCCGATGCGTCCGTCTCAATCTCAAAGGGATGATGCAAATCAGGTAACACAAGTACTGGTGGAGTGCAGAGATTTTGTTTGAGCTGTTCAAAAGCTGCTTGATGTGTTGTTGTCCATTGGAAGATGGTTTTCCTATTTCCCTTCGTCAACTGATTCAAGGACCAGGCTATGTGACTGAAGTCGAGTATGAACCGTCGATAGAAATTCGCCAAACCAAGAAAACTTCTTAGTTCTTGAATGATTCTAGGAATGGGCCAATATTTGAGGATCTGTACTTTTTCTTGATCGATGTGAATGCCTGGAGTCAATTACATACCCCAAATATTTGATGTTGGTCATCGCAAAAGAGCACTTGTCCATGTTCAGATAGAGCCGATGTTGCTGGTGAGTGTCGAGGACTTGTCGAAGATGTCCGACATGTTCTTCCCATGATCGACTGAAAATCGATATATCGTCAAGATAGACAACGACTCATTTTCCAATGAAAGGTCGAAGATTATTATCCATATCATGTCGCATGAAGGTCACAGGTGCATTGGTTAAGCCGAAAGGAATGACTAACCATTCAAACATTGATCCTTCCTTGGTCTTGAAAGTAGTTTTCCACACATCTAAGGGATCGATTGGAATCTGATGGTATCCCAACTTGAGGTTGATTTTAGTAAAGAATTTAGCACCTTTCAGACAGTCGATGAGCTCGTCTATCTGCGGTAGAGGGTAGCAATTCTTTACCGAAATTTTGTTGAGAGCTCTGTAGTTGATGCACATGTGCCAAGTCCCGTCTTTCTTCAGAACTAAGACGACTGGACTTCCGCAAGGAGAGGAGTTGGGGCAGATGTGGCCTTTGTTGATTAATTCTTGGATTTGTCTGTGAATCTCTTCATTTTCGAGAATGCATCTTCTATAAACAGATGCATTAGGAAAAGAAGAAGCAGGAACAAGTTCAATGGAGTGTTTTATCTGAAAATGTTGAGGTACTCCGTTGGGAGCTTGAAAGAGGTTCTGGTACTCATCGAGGATATGATCGACTTGCTACTTCTGTCGGGAGCTGCATTGGTCGGTGACTCGACTCGTTGTTGCAGTATTGTTAGAATGTTGCGGCTTGATCATGATTAATGCAAACTTTTGAGCATGATTGATGAGATTCTTTGTCTGTTTGGAAGATTGATATGAATATTTATTTAATATTATTATTTATTAATTAGTAGATTATTAGGTTATTAGTGAAAGGGTGTAACCCTTCACAATGTTGGATCAAGCCCTATATAAAGGTGATCTTATTGTATCATCTTCATCTTATCAATTCAATAATATATCTTTTATTCAATATGGATTTCGCGTCCTAGTTTTCTGCCGCATTTGGTATCAGAGCGGAACGCTCCTCCACCTGAGCTCGGATTCGACTCACACTCAGAGCGGACTCGCTCCTCCTCAAGTGAGCTCGGACTCGGCTCATCCCTCCATTCCGCTGCATCACTCGCTCCTATTCCACCTCTCCTCTCACGCTCAAACCTCCCTTCTTCCATCTCACACTGCTCCACGCTGGTCGCTCCAGCACGCCGCCCTCCATCCCCCCAGCCTCCTTCGACTTCCCTTCCAGCTACACCGTCACACCAGCCGCCCAACGCTGCTCCACCCCGCGCATCCCATCCAACACTCCACATCCTCCCGCATCCACCCATCTCCACGCTATCACAACCTCCTTCCCTTCCTCCTCCACAGCCGCGACTCCCGCTACCCCACTTCCCTTCGCTCACCATCTCCCTCCCCTGCGCATTCTTCCCTGCGCATTCCTCCTCCACTCCCACCTCTCCACCACTCTCGCGCATTCTGCCTCCTCCCCCTTCCACTCCCAATTCCCGCCATTCCTCCTTGCTCACACCTGCATACTCCCTCGATTTCCCCCTGCTCGCCGCTGCAACTCCTCACGCTATCCACCACTCCCCGATCTACTCCCTCGCTTTCCACCTGCTCGCCGCTGCAACTCCTCACGCCATCCACCATTCCTCGCAACCTGCCAAAAAATTAATAAAATAAATATTATTATAATAATATAATATTTTTATTTTATTAAAATTTTCCACTTTATAATAAATATTTAAATATAATATTTATTATTTTTATTATAGTAATTATTATTGCTATAATAATTATTATTAAGTCACCATTTTTCAAGACCTTTTAATTGTTCTCACAATCCCATAAGACAAAATTGGTCCAATTATTCACCACCACACCTAAGAAGCATGACGACAGAATTAAAAGCCCAAATGGAGAAAATAGAGAAGGATTTTCGAACCTTCAAGGAAATGATCACCAAGAACCAGGAAGCACTTAAGAAAGAAATTAAAGAGGAAGTCATTCAAGTAATGGAGCAGAAAATGGACGACAAGTTCGACATTATGAGCAAGGAACAAAAATTGTTAGACCAAAAAATGACGCAGAACCATAATACAGTAATGGAGGTGTTACAAAGACTAATGCAAAAAAGGGACCAAGTCGGCAGTCCAGATGTGCTAGATGCCTCATCTCATATTGTCACACAGGAAGCACTTGCCAAGAATCAAGAAGAATTGCAAAAAGAAATAAAGATTAACAATGCGACGCTTAAGCAAGAGATAGAAACAAAATTACTGCCAGAGATGGAGGCACGATTAAACAGCCAAATAGAAGCTATCAGTAAGATAGTAGAGAATAAAAAAGATAAAATTCACCGCCAACAATGAAGCAGTTCAAATATGTCACTTACGTCATCCAGTAGTTCCAATCCACCATCAAAACATAAAGCAAGAGGGAATCAATATCACCCTTACATAGTGTACCCACCTAAGGCAAAAATAGAGTTGTCGAAATACAATGGAAGTGAAGACCAATGCGTTGCTTGGCTAAACAAAGCAGAAGAATACTTCGACATTTACAATATTCAATCTGACGAGGAGAAGGTGAAATATGCGTCAATGCATATGGAAGGGTATGCCTATAATTGGTACCTTTGGTGGAAGAGAGACAATTTTTCCTACACCTGGAACTTGTTCAAAAATGATTTTTTTAATAGGTTTCAAGGAATCAAGGAAGATGAGTTTTTCAGTAAACTTACGAGATTACAACAAGTTGGAAGTGTTGAAGAATTCACACACCAGTGGGAATCCTTGTCGACACGAGTATTTGGGTTGTCTGACAAGCAAAGACTCGAAACCTATTTAGGAGGTCTTAAACCATACCTCCAAAGAGAGTTAAAGTTACACGACATACCTAACGTAGAGGTAGCAAGACATAAAGCAAAATCCGTAGAACGCAAACTGGAAGGAATAAAAACAAGAGGCGACAACCATCATCGACAAGAAAAAGAGACACAATGTAGGTACTGTGAAGATACGTGGTCACCTGGCCATCAATGCCACAAACCTCAATCATATGCCTATGAAATGGAAAATAGATCAAAGCCATCTAACAGTTACTTTGATAATAGAAAGAAGAAGAAAAACATATGTCGTCGATGCGGTGATGATTGGATCCCAGGCCATAAATGTAGGAACAATCAGACAATACAGTGCAAAATCATCAATGGAAAGGAAGTGCAAGTATCTACACAAGAAATCACGTCTGATTCTAATACCGACACTGAATCTGAATGACGAACGAGATTAGGAAAATACTCAAGCTTTGAGGACAAAGCTTTCCTAAGGGGAAGGCAATGCTATGAATATTTATTTAATATTATTATTTATTAATTAGTAGATTATTAGGTTATTAGTGAAAGGGTGTAACCCTTCACAATGTTGGATCAAGCCCTATATAAAGGCGATCTTATTGTATCATCTTCATCTTATCAATTCAATAATATATCTTTTATTCAATATGGATTTCGCGTCCTAGTTTTCTGCCGCAAAGATATCAGTGCAACCGTTGGTGTAGGTTGGCGCTCTAGTATGCTGAACTATCAATTTCAGATTCTAACAATCACCTTCTGAGTCCGTGACTAATAAATTCCATGTCTATCCCAGAGGTAGGGTTTCCCAAATAGGGCGTCAGCTACAGAGAGTGGTGCCACGTCGCAGAGTACTTCATCTTCAAAAGGGTTTATGAAGTATGCGAGATTGCATTGTTGGGTGATTCTTAGCTCTTGTCCATCCTTCATCCAACTGATGTTGTAAGGATGAGGATGCAAAGTGGTCACAAGACCTAGTTTCTTTACAAGTACTTCAAAAAAAAAGTTCTTCTGGCTCCCGTTGTCCACAATCAGATGCAATGGATTATTCTGAACCTATATCTGTGTATGGAACAAGTGTTCTCATTCCTCCTTGTTGACGATGGTCGAGGCTACTGGAGTTGTTGATGTTAAAAGAGTCGTTGCTTCTGTGTCATATTGTAGCACAGTCTTGTCAAACGCGTCGGATGTCGACACTTTTGCCAAAAATATCTTCCAAGCTTTGCATTCAGACGTATCATGCCAATATGAGTGATGATAGTCGCACCATTTCCCAGTCAGTTGCTTGCTACATTCCTTTTTATGAAAAGGCTTCTTGCCATGATCTGGCTTTGGCGGAGTCGGCTGAGAAGATTTCGACTTGTCGAAGTCAACTGGTTCCTTCTTATCAGGTGGTCGTCCTGATGTTAGCTTTGTCGCAAATCATGATTTTCATTTTTGCTTGGTTTCAAGTTTGCTGGCGTAGTGGAATGCATCCGCAAGCGTGTTGACAGTCAAAAATTCCATCTCCTGTTGAATGTATTGGGACAATCCGCTAATGTACTTCAGAACAAGAAATTTTTCTTCTTCTTAGACGCCAAGTCTAGCCATGAGTCGGTAGAACTCGTCGATGTAACTCTGTATTGACTGGTCTTTCCATTGCCTTAGTTGCTGCCACTTCTTATACTGCTACTTGAGGTATTTGGGCGGGTAAAATTCCTTTCGGATGTGTTCGACTAATTTGTCCCATGTGTCAATGGGGTCTCCGCTTTTCTCCATCTTGGATTGTGACATTTGTAAATGCTTATGTTGCATTCTAATGTTCCTCAATTGTTATGTTGTATTATGGAATTCCTCAATAGTTATGTTCCATAACATATGTGGTTATGCTAAATTGTGTGGCTATGTCTCATTATGATGTTTAGCAAGGGTTTATGATTGTCACACTACAACATAAACTTTAATGAAAGTAACAATGTGGCATAATCCGATGTACAACATACTTCAACATAACTATTGAGGAATTTCCTGATGAGACATAACTATTGAGGATCATTAGAATGACCATTTATGATGTCGTAATGTAACATAATTGTTGATGAATGTCATAATGTGAGGTAACTAGTGTAAATATAACAATTCAATAAAATAATCCAAGATGAATGCTGCAATGTAGCATAAGAATTATTAAACATTGTAATGCAACCAAACATTTGATGAACCAAAGTAAACCATAGTAAACTAAAGAAAACCATGGTAACCTTGTTTATGACAATGGTCAACCATAACAACCACAGTTAACCACAATCAAACATGGTCGATGATAATCAAACATAGTCACACAAAATCAAGCATGGTCAAGCGTGGTCAACCAAAGTCATACATAGTCAATGAAATTCAACCATAATTAAACATGGTCAATTATAGTCAATCATGTTTAATTATAGCCATCCATAGTAAAAAATGGTCATCTTTGGTTTAAAGCATAGTTAAGTATAGTCAAGCATGGCTAGCCATAGTCTACCATGGAAAACCATAATTAAACATAGTAAAATATGGTCAAACACAGTGAACAATTGTCATGGTCAACCTTGGTCGAAACTTTGTCTAACCATCATCAACCATGGTCAACAATAGTCAACCCTAGTTAAACGAAGTCAACAATGATTATGCATGGTAAGCCATTGTAAAAAACCATAGTCATTTTAATGTTATTAATATTGATATTTTAATTCAAAAATCTATTAATCCTCCCCTCAGAAGATGTTGTCGATTGTTAGCTAGCACAACCACATAATTAATGTGGTTGATATATGTTGATCTACACCATTTTCTAACATTTTTAATAATGACAGCAATCAATGTATATAGACCACTTTAATTATGTAGTTGTGCTAGTTTTAACTTTTGTCTATGATGATGGTTTATTAATTTTTCACCTTTTCAATTTTTTTTAATGTAATGATATACTTAAATTATACATTTGGATTTATTTCTTTTCAATTGCAAATTTAAAAGAATTTAATTAAATATATTTAATGATGGTGATGATGATGATTATTAATGTCCAATGGGACCAAATTTAGTTTATTAGACCTTTA
Organism: Larix kaempferi; assembly: GCA_027924585.1. Classification (NCBI taxonomy): domain Eukaryota; kingdom Viridiplantae; phylum Streptophyta; class Pinopsida; order Pinales; family Pinaceae; genus Larix; species Larix kaempferi. The sequence goes on along the minus strand of BSBM01000074.1, from coordinate 10,170,278 downwards.
AAAAGATAAGGAATCACATGGTTTTCTTTAAAGTTGTACTTTTCTTTAGAAGAAAAGTCTTCCTAAATCACCATAGTTGTGATGTGTTGAAAGGTAACTTGAGTTACTATTGTAACAAATATTTTGAAATTGCAACTTAATGTGGGTGTATGAATTGAGTTACTATTATAACAAATATTTTGAAATTACAATTTAATGTGGGTGTATGAAAGACCTTTGTAGAGAAAATGATTTTCATCTTCAACTCTTTCATAAAGATGACAAATTATTTCATTTCTCTCTTGAACTTTTGAGAGATTATATATTCTTATTTCAATAATATTACTTTTCTTGTTTATGCTAGTTAAAATAAAGAAATTTTTTTATCTTCTAAATTATGATTGATCTTAATTTTATCTTCTCTGTAATTCAATTCATTGTCAGAGCTATTTTTGGACTACCCATTGCCTTATGCTTTCTCTCCAATGAATTGGCCTTGAGTTTGCATATTTATTTATAGCAACCTCACTTAAAATGGTTTTTGGTGGAGTTTGAGGCAATCTTATAACATATTGTTTATCTTGTTTTATTGGGCTACTGCCATGAACTGTCACGATTCTGCTAGTCTATAACGGGTCCCAACTTTTTTTTCTTCGAAGTGCGGAAAATCTGAGAAAGATATGGATAAGCTTTGCTAGCCTCTCTGAGAAAAGGGTCCGAACAATATTACTTAAATTCTTGGTTTATTCTCCCCGTGAGGAAAACGGCAAAGATATCGACCAGCTTGCCCAGCCGATCAATTTACTCAGATAAGGTGACAGGCTATTCTGGAACTTCAAATTTAGGATGATTCTCTACCTAATGAGCTTTCTTCACCACGAAGTAAGCTTAATACCAACTCTTTTCCAACTTCTAGGTATTTTGGTCATGAGCAAAGCACAGTCTTCTGAGATTCTCGCTAGCTTTCTATTGGAGTTAAAGAATGAGCCTGCTCTCAAATAGTTGTCAAACAAATCTTTTAAGTTACGTTGAGAAACAAACTCTGCAGGATTTGATATTTTTAAGATCGTCCGCGTGGCCGCAAGATTAACAAGGGAAGAATGGTTTTCGAGGCCGGCACCGATACATTACCTGCAGTGGACCTGTTAGACGAAAGTTCGCTGGCGGCAATGAGTGAAGGCAACATGGTTATTCTTCTTACTTTGCTCTGCGCAGTCATATCCCTAGCGGGGCTCGTTTCAGTCGTTCCATGGGGCTACATTCGAAGGTCATTCCAGGGTCATATGGCTGCCAGATTAGCTAACACTGACATGAAGGAGAAATTCATACAAGCGCTCTCCTCAGTCATCTATGGAAAATCAACGCGACAGTTCCCTGGAATATCAATTGCAACGGAATGTGCGATCTGCTTGGCGGAATTTGTGGAAGGTGAATGTGTAAGATTGTTGCCAAGCTGCAACCATGGCTTCCACATGAGATGTATAGACAAATGGCTTCGCTCTCATTCTTCATGTCCTACATGTAGACATTGTCTTCGTTATCAGGGCTATAAAAAGATATCAAACCACATTAATCAACTCAGCGAACCAACGAACCATGAAGGGCACAGTCATCAGCCCAGGGTATCTCAAGAGTCTGGCGAAATCTTAGACATAGAGTCTGGAATTAAACAATAGATATGTTCTTGGCTACATAGCCAAATGGAGGGAACGGGGCCAATATTCATGAAGCGTTTGATAGTGGACAGGATTGTATATGAAGTAAAATTATGATCAGTTCACAGTGTAGCTTGAATATAAGCTCAGGGCACACCAGACATACAGCTAGTGCACTATACTATGAACGAAGTTAACGTCATTTTACAGATAATTTAAAAGGTGGTTATCAAACTTACATATTGTTACTTTGGCTGGAATCCGGTCGAGTAATTATTTTAAGTTTGACATTGTTATACATTGTTTATGGAATTTTGAAAGTTTTAGGTACGGTTCCCAAACCCTATCACTGTTGACTACATGGAAAAACAATATCCATAGCATTTTGATTTATCAATGATTCACGAAACTCTGTTTGACATTCGAAATTTTTTGGTTAGATTTATTATTTGAAATTTCAATTGAAAAACAAGTCTAGACTTTAAAAACCAATCTTCTAGAGAAATTAATCAATAAACTAGAATGTATATATACATGGTATTGAATGTCTCAAATTATGTATTTAGGTGAGAATGTATATATACATGGTATTGAATGTCTCAAATTATGTATTTAGGTGAAGGCATGATTTATTATGGATTAGTCTAAATGTTGGGTTTTGGTATGTTTTGGTTATTATCCTCAAATTTGTTTTAATCAAATCATAATTTGTTTGTTTAATTTTTATTTTATAAATATAATTTTAATAATTTAAATTTTAAACAAAATATATTGAGAAAAGTGATAATTTTTTATAAAAATTTAAAATACTATATAAATTGGACATATATTTGTATGTATAAAATTTCTAACAAATGCATTAGACAAAAATTATTAAAAAAATTGATTAAAAAATTCATAAAAAATATTAAAAAAATATAAAAACATTTACAGTTTATTAAAAAAATGATAAAAATATTTGAAATTTAAATTACTTTAGCTGCTCTAAATTGGACATGTGTTTGTATCTATATTTTAAATAGATTTCATTTTAAACTACTATAGTTGCTGTATATTGGACATATGTTTATATCCAAACTTTAAATAGATTTCACATGCAATGGAGTGTCTATCTCTCCAATTTTTACAAAATTAATGAAGGTAAGTCCAAATAATATATATATATATATATATATATATATATATATATTTTATAAATAAAAATAAATAAAGGTATGTAGAAATAATATTAATGTTATAGATTAATGAGTAGTGATAATTTAGTTTTTGTTTTTCAAAATTATTATTAGAATAGTTTATATAAGATGTTGAGTATATATAGATTAATTTGATAGAATTTTTGATTCAATGGAATGATTTTTGTATTGGTTAAAGATTTTATTTCCGCTAAAGTTTTAAGTGATTCAAAGATCATAATTGACTGATTGAAAGAAGGTTAGTCATCTTTAAATATATTTTTTATTATAAATAATTTAGTTTTTTATTTTTACAAAATAAATAAAGTTACATACAATTAATATTAATGTTATAGATTAATGAGTAGTGACAATTTAGTTTTTTTTTTCAAAATTGTTATTAGAATAGTATATATAAGAGGTTGAGTATATATAGATTAATTTGGTAGAATTTTTGATAGCATTAGGATGACTTTGTATTGGTTAAAAGTTTTACTTCATTTTAAATTTTAAGTGATTCGAAGATCATAATTGGATGGAAAGATTATAAAACAAAATTTCATTTATATAGTAAATTCAATTTATTTTTCAGTTAGTATTAAGTTTTGATGAATGTGTTTTCTTGTGAAAAGGGATAGTAAATATTTTTCAGTATTATTTGGTAATCATTAAAGTTGATGTAACAGTGAGGAGGGAAGTATGACTACAATGTAATTTGGAAAAATATATATAGATAGTAAGTGTTTTAAAAGATTAAGCTTCACTGTCAATTAGTGTTATTATGGACTATTTAACCATAGTTAGATACCAAAATAACAAGATTTAAAAAAAAATAAAAATTGTACTTTGATCCACTTTTAGAAAAGTATATTGTTTTTCTTTCGATGAAAAAATAAAATGTTGATATTATCAATAAATAGTCTTCTCCTTAAAAATAAATATTTAAATATAATATTTTGTTCTCCTATGAGGTTAGGAGGTGTAGGTCGTGAAACTGAAAGTGTAGGATGTGTGATAAGCCATCTATTATGTAGAAGCGAAGGTGTAAAGTGAAAGCGTAAATTATGAAACTGAAAGTGTAGCTTGTGTGATAAGCCATCCATTCTGTAGAAGCGAAGGTGTAAAGTGAAAGTATAAATTATGTACAGAAAATATACCTTTACAAATATATATATCTAGGTTCACCGAACCGTTCATCCAGTCATGGGACTGTGAAGATGTACATTACAGTCAGGAAGTGTGAAGATGTACATTTCATATGCTTTTGCCAGATCTCCAGATCCTTATTTTTTCGTAGTTCTTTTGAAACAGTTTCATATACTATCCATGTCATTACAAGACATGTACGGTTGATCATCTACTACGATGGAGGTTATTTTTCCGCTGTAAATCTTGAAAATGATAGAGACTTCAATAACTATATTTTTAATCCCGTATACCCTAGTAACAGAAATATTAAATATATGTATATTAAATACATTGCTATATAAACCAAAGTAACTATACTAGTAAAGATATTGGGTTTTGGTATGTTTTGGTTATTATCCTCAAATTTGTTTTAATCCAATCATAATTTGTTTGTTTAACTTTTATTTTATAGATACAATTTTAATAATTTAAATTTCAAACAAAAATGATAAAAACATTTTCAATCTAGCTGTTGGACATATATTTGTATGTATAAAATTTCTAACAAATACATTTGATAAAAATTATTGAAAAAGTGATTAAAAAAACAGACAAAAAATATAAAAACATTTGCAGTTTAAACTACTCTAGCTGTTGGACATGTGTTTGTATCTAAAAATAGATTTCACTTTAAACTACTATAGTTGCTATATATATTGGACATATGTGTGTGTATCCATACTTTAAATAGATTTCACATGGAATGGAGTGTCTATCTCTCCAATTTTTACAAAATAAATGAAGGTACGTCCAAATAATATTACAAATAATTTTTTTTTTTTATTTTTACAAAATAAATGAAGGTATGTACAAATAATATTAATTTCATAGATTAATGAGTAGGATAATTTAGTTTTTTTTTTCAAAATTATTATTAGAATAATATATATAAGGTGTTGAGTATATAGATTAATTTGGAAGAATTTTTGATAGAGTGGGGTGATTTTTTAATTGGTTAAAGGTTTTATTTGAGTTTAAGTTTTAAGTGATTCAAAGATCATAATTGGATGGATAGGTTATAAAACAAATTTTCATATGAATTTATTAAAATATTGAAAGAGTGTCATTCATCTTCAAGTACATTTTTTATTACAAATAATTTAGTTTTTTATTTTTACAAAATAAATGAAGATACATACAAATAATATTAATGTTATATTTTTTTTTGTAAATTTGCAACTATATATTTATAAGAAGAGTTCGAAAATTACAAGTTCGCTAGCTAGCTTTGGCGGTATTGGGTGGTGAAACCACCATCCCAGACGCTAAAAAATGCTAGGAAGATAAACAACATGGAAAAACGTACCTGTTCGACGAGACCAGGTTCCATAAGCTTCATTACATAGCATATCAAAAAACCAAACAGTGCATAAAAACAGATTATAAAGGAAAAAAAGACAAAACCTCTGACAAACACAGAGAGAACTAGGGGCTGCCATCCACAGTGTTCGCTTATTCATTCTGAGAGCTCGGTTTATCTTCAATGATGGGGCAGCTGCCGAAGAAGTCATCATCCCACGGGCCCGGGGAGGGAGCTTTTGGAGTCAACGACCTTCAGTTTTATGCCTGGGGGAGGCATCCTCTTCTGTCTTTCGAACCCGTTTGAAATGCAGCGATTCGATGGTGGACGGAATAGGAAAGGTGGCTGGAGGAGGAGGGATCCCCAGAGTTGCTTATGAAGCAGGCGGGACCGACCTGGAAGGATCGCCCCTAGCGACGACGGAGTCCTCAGCAACAACATCCACCATATCATTCAGAACTAGAGGGGCTTCAGTAGCGGAGGAGACTGCTCCAGGATGATTGGATCCCGCTTTGTTAGTGTCAGCATAGAGATTGTTGGGTTCAACTTGAGCCGAGCTACTTCTAGGTAACACGCACCTTTCCAGATAATATTTACCACTAGTAAGACTAGTGTCCAAATTTGCAATTTTTTTATCCAGGTGAACCAAGATAGCTCTAATGTCCACAATGGAGGACTTGGAAGAGTTCCAGTTAACTAGCATCTCCTCAGCCAAGGATCCCATCATATTTTTTATTAACCTGTAATAATATATCTGGTTTCCTTGATTGCCTGTGGCTAGAGTATCCACTACTCGGCTAGATTCCCAATCATCGATTAAAAATCGAATCAGAACTGAGACGTTACTGTCATAATTGCTAATGACCATCTTATTCCGGCTCATAGAAGCAGCATCCTGACCAACACCATGACCATCTCCACACCTGGAGTTTCCACGCGGATGAGTCATGGTAGCAAAACCAGGCTCCTAGGCAATGAGAATTCGAGCTGGGCACTGCACAATAGAACAATTCGCTGCAGAGTCCTACATAAGATAGAAAATGAGGGTGGTGTGAGGCCTTTCCATCATATCTCGAATCGAGGGGAAGGGACTCAGGAAATCCACATGCAAGAGCCTCATGAGATAGCTACCCGAGTTAATGTGAAGGGACAGAGACAACTGAGTCCTGCACCAACAAATTAAATGCTTCTTCGTTGCCATTAATCCTTGCTTCCTCCCCATTACCAATATCGCTCGAGTGCACGCCAGCTTGTGTAGGAGGGGACTGTTGTAGTGTGTCATCGCCATGGGGATAATCTGCGCTGCCATCTGTGGTGTGAGGAGGAGAGACACCCGCATCCGGGGTGGAAATATATTGAGTAGTGAGGGCCGAACATTGAAGTAAGAGTTGGTCCGGGAGGGACTTGTCTAGCTCTCCATCTTGTAGGGGAAGATCACAAGTAACCCCCTCATTTTCCAAGTAGTCAGCCAGAGTGTTCTCCTTTCTCCTGACATGGTGGAAAGTGATGGCGTTGAGTTCCTTCAAACTGTTGGCAAGCCTGCGGATGCTGTGTTCCATTCTCCAACTGGTGGAGAGCTTGGAAACATGGGAACCATTTTGAATTTTGGTGGCTAATGCTAGGATCACCTGAGAGTCCCCCTCAGCAATAAAAGGGAGGAGTTTGAGTTTTCTAGCAATGGTGATTCCTCCCAAGAGGGCTTCCAATTCCGTGACATTGTTGCTGTCATGCCCGATGCTTCCAAAGTAGATCCAGATGATTTTTCCCTCATGGTTACGAAAGACGCCGCTAAAGCCAGCAATGCCAGGATTTCCTTTCGATGCAACATCGAATTTAAGTTTGAAGAAACCCTCAGGAAAGGGGACCAGTGATCAGAGCTGGAAGTGTGCATTAAGGGGATTTTTCCCCCAGAGGGGAGAGGAAGTTGGGAAAAGTTCCAGTTGGACAAAATTCCTTTCTCTGCCTCAGTGGAGGGGAAGTTATATTCAGAATTCTAATACTTAGAGAAGATAGTTTCATTGAGATTGCTCTTGATAATTCCCTAGATATCATCAGAAGATCTGCTTTTGTCATTGAAGATACATAGGGTTCTTTATTTCTAGATGTTCTAGACTATGAATCCAGGCGTGAGCTCCTAGAGAATGTTGAGTAACGCACTTTGAAAGGAATCCATGTCCCATCACTGCATGGACTTGATGATGTCTCCTATGACTCTGTTGGTTCTTCTAAAATTTTCAGCCACCCAGTCCCAAAGATCTAAGGAAAGACTGCAGAAATCCAGTAGGTGATCAATGGTTTCAGAATCATTGTTGAACATGACACAATGAGAGGGACCCAGGCATCCCTTCTTTTGAAGATTGTCTTAGGTTAGAATGCGCGTGTGAGAGAGAAACCATAGAAAGGTTGAAACTTTAGGCCAGAGATGAGGATTCCAGATTTTCTTCCAGAGGGGGAATTGTTGTTCTTCTTCCTTGTTAGCTAGAATGGAGTAGGCTTCCTTGGTCATAAAGGAACCTTTAGGGAGGTGTCCCCATCAGATGATGTCCGAGCCCTGTTTTATCCTGATATTCCTAGATTTGAGGTCTTTCCAGATAGGTTCTAGAAGGTCGGGCTCGATTCCAGGATGCCAATTCCACTAGGGCATATCATTATGAGAGATCCAATTCCACCAGATTTTGGCTGAAAGAGATGCATTGTTTATTTCTGGGGCCCGTAAACCAAGGCCCCCTTCCCGCTGAGAAAGAAAGACTGTGCTCCATTTTACCAAGGCCACCTACTCTTCTTGGATTCCTTGCCCCATAGGAAGGAACGTTGAATACTTTTGAGCGATTTCGGGACCCAATTAAGAGCTGCTAAAATAGAGAAAAGGTAGATGGGCATAGATTGTAAGACGACTTTAAGGAGAGTCAGGCGATAGGCTAGGTTGTGTGATGAACCTGCAATAATTAATTAATGCAAATACACGAGATATCAGAAATAATAGAACAAAATCACTTTTATATTGATCATGGGCCACTTCGAGGGGGCAACCTCCTTTGAGCAAGCTCAATACAATTAACTTCACGGTGCCTTCAATGACCTCAACACACACTTATATACTAAGTCTATGCCCAATACTATGAGTCAAAACCATGGGACATATAATACTACAGGATGACTTACAAAGCATATGCGTCCAATACTATGGGTCAATACTATGGGCTAATATAAACTACGGATCAACAAATACTACAGGACGAATTACAAAGCATATGCGTCCAACAACAATATACTAACATAGTAAAGAGAAGGGTTGGCATAGGTTCCTAACATCCCCTCTCCCTTAGAAAAAGCTTTGTCCTCAAAGCTTTGGTTGGAGAAATTGCTGCAGAATCTGAAGGAGTGGTTCCCTGGTACCATCCTTGGGTTGCATTTCAGGCCACTGACACCTTTGGAGTGTCAAGGAGGATTGCTTGGAAGGCTGTAGATGAAGAAGAACCTTGTCAGCTGCATGGAAAATGTGCTCAGAATGGTGCTGATCGACTTGTTGTTTCAGGCGAATTCTGGCCATGTGAAGATTGTCCTGCAGAATGAGAAGAATATGATCATGGTTTCGAAGAACCGAGTCAATTTCCTGAACTGGGGAGATGCTAAGGGTGTATGGAAGAAGAACTAGTGGTGTTTTTCCATAGATTGCTTCATATGTGGTCCTTTGAGATGTGGTATTGTACCACCAGAGCGCTGCTAGGAAATCCATGGAAATAGTTGGCCAAAGCTGTGTAGGGATGGGCAAGGGTTTGAGCAATCCCTAAAGGAGTGTTGTTTCACCCTTGTTGACTTGGAAAGTATCATCGTTAGCCACCATCTGTTGAATTGTCATTTTTAGTCCCTGCCAAAAGAAGTTACATTGTTCCTGGTCATACATTTCGCAGAATCCAGAGTGCCCTATTGATGAAGAAGCATGGAGTTCATAGAAGAGAGAGCCCTGTTGAACATATTGCAGCCAATTTGGAACAAGCAGAGAAAGAGCTGTAAGAGAAACTGGTCATCAATTGTGCAAGAAGGAGCATCTTCCACCATATTGTCCTTACCCTTCTTGTAAGTGATCACATAGGGATAACCCATGAGTTGGATAACCCATTTCAGGTGTGTTGGGGAGGAGACCCATTGTTCCAGAAAATTTTCCAGACTCGGGAGATCAGTCTTGATGCAGAAATAATTCCCTAATAGGTATGGCTGCCACTTCTGTACTGCATGCAAAATAGCCATCATTTCCTGCTGAGAGGTAGATGTGGCTAAATTCTTACCGGAGAGGTCTCTTGAGGGTAGCGAGCGCATTGGTTCAGCAAAGATACCTACATATCTAACCAGGGAAGTAGTGGAGACTGTTGATGGGTGCATCTGAATGGAATTGAGCTGAGTGATGACACCATGTGAATTCTTCTTAAGGAGTTTTTCCAGTCGATGTGAACTGATGATGCAGAGAGACCCTGGTTGTAAGCCCATAAATTTGTGTTGTGCCCCATTGACGTTAAACTACATCCAAAGTTCAGCAAAATCCCATAAGATGGGGCCAACTGTGCGTAACCATTGAACGCCCAAAACCACATCACATCAGCCTAAGGACAAGGAAAACATGTCAGAGTGTAGGTTATAATATTCCATAGAGATACACACATTGTGACACTTCCCCTTGCCAGGTAATGTGCCCCCATTGGCAACCATGAATTCAAAGTTGGAGCAAGGATGGACAAAACAATCAGCCTGTTTGGCAATCCGAGGGTCAATGAAGTTATGAGTGCTACCAGAATCAATGAGTATGGTAAGAGGGAGCTTCTTGAAGTATCCCCTGACCCGCATTGTTTGTGGGGTGGTGACACCGTTTACAGCATGGAGAGAGATCTCGGGTGGGTTGTCCTGAGATGGGGTGTCAACAGGCGGGTGTTGAATGTTGACCTTATCATCTACTGTATCTGTAGCTTCTTCACCAAGTTCTAAGGCAGGCGGAGAATCCACATCCAAGAGATAGAGCTTTTGTTGAACACATCTATGTCCCCGAGTGAATTTCTCATCACAATTATAGCAAAGCCCTTTTTCTCGGCGTGCCTGCATTTCTATTTCAGACAAATGCTTGATAGGAGTTGGTTGAGGAGAAGGCGTGATGGGAGGTCGTTGGGAATCCATATTTCTGAAGGGAACAAAGGTGGGTTTGGAGAGTTGTTGAGTTGCGATCTTGTCCTCGGCCAGCTTAGCCAACCCTAGGACTTCCATCATTGTGTTGGGACAAAACATTTTGACCTCTGAGCGGATTTCATCCTTGAGACCACTGATAAAACAACTCCTGTAGAATTCATCAGACAATCCTTCTGTGTGATTGGCCAATTTCTCAAATTTTGTTTGATACTCTCTCACTGTGCCAATTTGGTGAAGTTTAGTGAGTGATCCTGTGAAATCATCAAAAGCACTAGGACCAAATCGTGGCAAAATGAGTTGGCAAAAATCTGTCCAGTTTGGCTCGGGATGAGCTTTGATGTACCAACGGTACCATTGAAGGGCTTCCTGTTCCAAATGAAAGGATGCAAGTGGAACTTTCTGGACATCAAAAGTATTATGCAGACTGAAATATTGTTCTGCTAGGTATATCCATCCAGTCGGATCAGTCCCATTGAAGCGAGGAAAATCAAGCTTCGGCCCACAAAAATTGCTGGAAGAAGAGAACCTGATGGCTGCAAAAGATTCTGGCTGTCGTTTATTGTTCATGGCTGAATGCTGAAGATGGAGGCTGAGAAATTTTTCATCTAGATCTTGGAGTTTGGTTTGGATGGCTGCAAGTGCTTCCTTCATGGTGGTTTCTCCTACACGGGTAACAACCATAACTAGGTTTTCTTTTTGGTGGAATGGGTAGAAAAACACAAACAGAAGTTGATTTAGTAAAGGGAAATTTGGATTGGGGAAACAATTTTATGGGTAATAGGGGTTTGACTAGATTTTGGATACTGTCGAAAGGATAAGAAAGCAAAAAGGGGGATTTCAGAAGCGGGGTGATAGAATGAGAAAATTTGGCAGAGAGGGACAAAGAAGCAGAATTCAGAAAGGAAATCTGTGGTAAAATTTTAAGGTGATTGGGTGAAATCTGAGGAAGTTATGGCAAACCCTAAAAATAGACAAATGTGAGATTTCAGGCTTTGGGAAGGGAAATTGGGGATAGGGTCCTCAGGAATGAAAGATGCAAAATGGAATGATAGGGGTTCCCCGAAAATTTCAAGGGAAACAGAGTGAAAACAAGGGATCCACAACAGATGGATCTGTAACGGCACGAAAGGGATCCAAAACAGCTGGATCTGAAATGGCGACAGGATCTCGAATGACTTTTAGAATAGATCTGAAACGGCTGGATCTGAAGTGGAAGTGGTTGGCAACAATTCAACTGAAAATAGATATGGACCCCAGGTATGTGCAGCTTCCTAATAGTTCAGGGGTTTCACTCGGCCACCAATGTTGTCTGACGGCTTGCGTATTGGGGCAGTACCCCTCACTCCATGGCTCAGGTTAAACTGATAACCGCTTTGCCACAAATGACAGCTCTTGGTTTACCTCTCGGGTGGGAACTAGTCAATCAGGTAGGGGTCATTGCCCTTTTCACTGGCAGGTCCTCTCAATGGGCCAGCTACTTCGGGGTTCCTGTGGTACTCCTCACAATGAGTTTTAGGGCTTATGCCCAAGTACTTCCCACAGTTAAGCGGATAGGGATTATTCCCAAATCCGAACCTGCAACAAATGCAAAAAAAAATTTTGGCAGAAATTTCACCCAGTGAACCCAAGAAAGTGCTCTAATACCAAATGTGATGAACCTGCAATAATTAATTAATGCAAATACACGAGATATCAAAAATAATAGAAGAGAATCACTTTTATATTGATCACGAGCCACTTCGAGGGGGCAACCTCTTTTGAGCAAGCTCAATACAATTAACTTCACGGTGCCTTCAATGACCTCAACACACTTATATAATAAGTCTATGCCCAATACTATGAGTCAAAACCATGGGACATATAATACTACGGGACGACTTACAAAGCATATGCGTCCAATACTATGGGTCAATACTGTGGGCTAATATAAACTACAGATCAACAAATACTACGGAACAACTTACAAAGCATATGCGTCCAACAACAATGTACTAACATAGTAAAGAGAAGGGTTGACATAGGTTCCTAACAGGTTGACGGTGTAGAAGGCCCATGAGGAAACCTGTAGTTCAAGTTTGTCTAAAATCTCCCTCCAGGAGGAATTCTTGATGGCAGAGTCAAAGATAGGTGCGCCTAGTTATTTAGAGGGTAGGGTTGAGACAAAAAGCATAGAATGCATGCGACATTGCATTTTGTGATGGAATCAGTGTTAAAAAAGAAAATCTGGGATTTTTAAAGGTTAATGGTAGTTCCCGAGGCCTCCGAGAAAGTGTGAAGAATTTTTTGGAGGGAGAGAGATTCTTGGATGGAGGGGTGACCGAAAAGGAGATTTTCATATACAAATTGTTGATAGGAAATGGGGTTCCCCCCATAGAGGGAAAGGCCACACAAGGATCCGGAAGCAGGCTCGGATTGGATCATTCTTCCCAGTCCTTCATCCATGAGGATGAAGAGGAACGGAGAGAGGGGGTCTCCATGATGGATACCGAAAGAGGGGGTGAAGGTGGTAGAGGGAGAGCCATTAACAAGGATAGAAAAGAAGGCAGCAGAGGTAAGGGAGGAGATCCAGTCAGTCAAGTCTTGGCTGAAGCCAAAGGAAAGAGGCATTTTTCTCATGAATTCCCAGCTTAGCTTGTCGAAGGCTTTGGAAGATCCAGTTTTAAGAGCATACCTAGGGTGTAGTTGACCTTAAGGGAGTGAGTGATTTCATGTGCTAAGATAATGACATCAAGTATTTGTCTTCCCTCAACATAGCTCGATTGTTCGAGGGAGATGAGCAACGACAACATAGGTTTAAGACGATTGGAAATTACTTTGGAGATGATTTTATAAATGACATTGTAGAGAGAAATGGGCCTGAACTTACCAGGATGAGAGGCTCCCTTATCTTTAGGCACTAGGGTGAGGTGGGTGGCGTTGAGAGTAGGCATCACCCATTGATTTTTTATGGACTCTTCCACAACCTCCAAAACATCAAGCTTTAGTAGGTTCCAACAGTGGTGAAAGAAGTTGACGGTGAAGCCATCCAGACCCAACGCTTTACCTTCTTCCATTTGATTAACCACATTTTTTACTTCCTTAAGGGTGATGGGATGCATTAGGGAAGCATTATGCTCTTCAGTAATGATGGTAGGAATGTGGAGGGTAACACGCTCAATGGCGTTAGCTCTGGAGAAAGCAGGTTTCGAGAGGAGATCTTGATAAAATCTTGTCATCTCTTGTTCGATGTCCGCATGGTCTTTAAGAACCTCTCCTGCAGCTATATTGAGTTTGGTGATGCGATTATGCATTCTGTGCTGGATCATGGAGCGATGAAAGAAAGACGTATTGTGTTCTCCTTCCTTTAACCAAGTTACCCTGGATTTATGCTTCCAAAGGGTTTCTTCTTGTTGACAGTGTTTGTTGAGTTGATCCATGAGATATTTTTACTTGAGCTTACGTTCTACAGATATCCCCTCGATCATGATGGAGCGCTGAAGTGAATCAAGGTCCTCCTCAAGGTCTCTTTTGTCCTTGAATATGTCGCCAAAGGTAGAATGACTCCAGTGCCTAAGGTTGGCTATGAGTAATTTGAGTTTTTGTTGCATGATAGCCATCTTAGACTTACCTTCAACCCTCATCTCATTCCACCAGTTACTTACAGTTTCCATAAAGGAGGGGTGGGAGAGCCATAATTTCTCAATTAAACGGAAGGGGCGATGGAGATGCAAACCAATGCTTTTCCAGGTGATGTCAATAAGACAATGATTTAAGCCGACAACATGAAGAACAGAGGAGACGATTATTCCACCAGCATGTAAGATGTTTTCTGAGATCAGGAAGTGATCGAGATGTTTGGCGACGTGATGATACCCCCTCTTCAATTGTTCCAAGTGAAAAATGCAAAGGAAGGTTGCAGATCCAACAGTCTATTATTGGAAATAGTAGCTTTGAAGAGCTGGTCTTCAGGGGACAGGAATTTTAAGCCCCCTTTCTTTTCTTCAAGGGTTGTGATCATATTGAAATCCCCCCCAATGATAAGAGGGGAGTCTCGGTGGAGTGAGGAGAACCAGTCCAGGAAGTCAAGTAGCTGAAGTTTGAGATATGGGGGCTGTTTGTGTCAGAAATTGTTACTAAGGCTAGGGTAACAAGCCAACACAATCTCAAGATTTGAAATCAATTCAAACTAGGTTTTAGGGTTTTGTTTCATATGTTTTTTGGTTATTGACTTCAAAAGCATAAAGGGAATACATTCAGTAGATAAGTAAAAACTAAGTCATACACAAATATCAATGAAGATGCATATATATCACAGGAATCCAACATAAGATTGTAATGAAGTTCAAACAATAAAAGACAAGCATCACTGGAAATTACACATCGAACCAGAAATGAATTTGTCAATCATGAAACTAAATAAGTTCAAAATGAAGCCAATACAGATCAAATGTAGGGTAAAGAGTCATATATTCATAGTTTCATAAAAAAAATGCATATGAGAGTTTACAGTACCTAACACTGAACAAGTCTGGAAGTATGAACAGCTTGCAGACCTCCTAATGCTATCCAGAAATCAGAACCATCTCAATGATTCTTTGTCCCTCTTTTATCATTACAAAGAAGTGGTTCTATTTCCCCTTCATTAGGTCGAAATTGAAACCACTGAGCAGTTACATTAACTAACTAACTCAACTAATTAACTAAAAATAGTAAATCAGATTCCTGGCAAATATGGCGAATTTCTGGAAAATAGGTGTCAAAGAAGCTTCCATATCTCTCAATTGGTGACACCTGTGTAAAAACTGAGAGAGGTTTTTGTAAATGGGTCCGTATTGGACAAAAACCTCTCTTGGTTTTTAAAAATTCATCTCCAGTCAATCAAAATCTGTCCCGCAAGATGAACACAAAAACAGGAAAATATTAAATATTTAACATCCCTGAAAAATAGGCTGCAAAGATTAAACTGAATCTTTCAATCCTTGACAGCTGTTGCAAACCTGAGAGAGGTTTTTGTAGATGGGTATCTTAGGAACAAAAACCTCCTTCGGTTTTCAAAAATTCCTCTCCATCAGCTCGCGGTCTGCATTTGACTTCAATCACTCAACACAGGACTGCAATGTCCAGACTATTCAATGTAATGGAAAACTGTCAGTGAATATGACTGTTTTATATCAGTCTTTCACTTTAATCTCTGTAGTAGACTGCTCTTCTTCAAACATATATCCTTCATCATCCGAAAGGATTGTGATGGGGCTTCTTGGCTGAATATGGATTTCCTCTTTAGCTACAGGAACTATTTTGATATCAACTTTCCTTTCATCCTGAGGATCTGCTACAGGTTCGAATAGTGTAAACTGCTTTTTAGTGTACTCTGAAATTACTTGGAGCTGACTGTCATCCTGTCTCTATTCTGCTACCTGTTTTGTCACCTTCTTAGCTTTAATGTCATGTTTGCTTGCAGGTTTGACTGAATGGCCTAACTTTTGTATCATTACCTTCCCCTTGTCAGTCTGTCTTTTTGGTTGTTGGTCTTCTCCTTTAGGATGAACCCCTGACCAGAACAAAAAGAAGTCCCAAGTCCTTCCCTCATGCTGCAACACTGTAGTGATGATTAGTTTAATGAGACCATGGTGAAAAAGTGATTGAGAAGTGTGATCATCATGCTGTTTTATCTTGCTTGACATTTTCTGCAGGCTTTTAAAGAAAAAGAAGGGCAGATTCATCTTAGAGATTCCTGCCATATGTTGAAGGAACTTGAGATGATATTTAAATACTAATGAATATCTCCCTTCACAGGTCACATAACTTTGAAGTATTCTTATGGGCTCAATCCACTCCTTTCTGAAATTTTGGATGAAGATACCCTTATTCCAGTCAGGAGTCACATTAGGCAACAAATACCTTTGGGGGTTCAAACTCGAAAGGTGATTTTTTGAACCAGTGCTCACCCTCATTACTAATCTCAGTAGCTTCTGCTATTAATTCCACAGTCAGTTTGAATCTCAAAGTATCCATTATAATCATCTCATTTTTAAGTCCCTTAGCAAAATTGCAGGACACCTGAGCATCAAAACCATCTATCCTTTTGAAAAATTTCAACCAGCCTGCCTGCTGGAACAGCTCTGCACAGTCTGGAAGCTTCTGAATCCATGTCAAGTCTGTGGGCTCAGCCCTGTTAACCTTACCACTTTTGCCACTTTTTCCCATATTCTTCTTTTCAGGGAACAGGAACAGTCTGATTTCAGGTTTCAAAATATGTTTTATAAGCTATTTTCTGATGCTTTGAGCTCTTTTGAACTACGCTACACACTCCTGGACAATCTTTCAATTCAATGTTTTCTGAGCATGTGATCTTACAGGTTATCACAATTTTCAGCAATGTTTAAACCACTTGCACAAATTAACAAAAACCCCTTTTGTGTAACATCTGCACAAACTAGCAAAAACCCCTTCTGTGTAAAAACTGAGCACTACAGATAGCTCTGTGAGTCCTTTCGATGCTATATTCTGTATATTCTGATGTTTAATAACATTAGGTCATGAGAGAAAACAGTTCATGCTCATTTCTCATACCAGGTTTCAGATAGCTATTTCTGTGGTGAATTCCTTATTTTACGATCTACTATATCCTCTTCAGCAACCAATTTCTCCAGAAAATCGTGCAGCGACAAAAACCCAAATTTTCCAGCTATAAGGGTTATAACGGAATACCTGTCAATTGCTCGTCTGTTGTGGCTTAATAGATTCAATTTGAGGTGTCAACGATGTCCTCTTACGAGCATAGGTGTCCTCATATCGTTTCTCTAGCTACTGGTGAATGAATTCAGAAGCCCTAATTTTCACTGGCGATAAAACACACCTGTCTCCTTTCCACAGCAACACCATCCACCGTTTAGCAGTGAACTCTCTTTCACAAACACTACTTCTCCTGCAATGATGCGTGTAACAAGAGAAATCTGACAGCTAAACCGGAATTTGCTGGTTTCTGTGCAACTGATCCCCGCATACCATGCAATGATGAACTTGTTTTTCTTCGTGATTAGCAACCAACTAAAATCATGCTCAAAATGCTGCAAACACGTGTTAAAACACTCACACAAGGCGATTAGTCACTCACATACTGCATCCTGATTGAAATCCGTTTGAAATTTGAAAAAACAAAGAGCTGCGATATTCCTGTAGCGCGCCCTTTCTTAAAATTTTGTCTAGCGCTACAGGAATAGATGTCATGCCAGAATTTCGCAGTTTTTCAACTTTCTGTTAATTTGTAGGAGGTTTTAAAAGTTACTTGGTTTAAGAAACAAGTCTAACTGCTCTCTAAACACATTAATGAATCAACTTTTGAAAATATGACCTTCTTTAACCCCCTTTAAAATATAAAAGATCAACAAAAATCAAATAAAACCTAAAAAGAATGGGCTCAAAGCTTATTCAATCACCCATAGAGTTTCTAAGGAGGCTAAAACTAAAACTTAAAACCAAAAATTTAATTGAGGTAGATTGAAAAACAAACCAAAACTGAAGAAAATAAATCAAAAATGGAGAAAAAATTTACTGACTTAACATCTGGCTCCAGCTGCGGGATGAAGTCCTCCTTGTGAGGCTTCAAGAACCTGTAGACTAGTGCCTTCTGTCTTCAATCTAACTGTCTGCAAAAATTCCATTGGGCTATGGAGTCTTTATTCAATCCTTCACACACTGATATATGTACAATGAAAATCAAATCTCTTTCTCTGAGGAACCTTCCATTTACTGAATCAAATCGAAATCCGATTTCCAATGTAACCAAGAAAAAATTTGGTCAACCCACCAAAACTTGTTTCCAACTCCAAATATATATGTAATCAGAAATGTTGGAAAACATGAAGAGCAGAGATTTAACCACTTATACTCACTTTCATCAAATAATGTCTCTGAAGTAACAGATTTATAACCTGATATTGACTCTAAATAATCTGCTACTGGATCAATAAAACTTCCACAAGTTACTTCTTCCTGCTCTATGAAAAAGACAAGCTGTCCAAAAGAATATTTTATTCCATGAATTTCAATCAGGCATTGGTGATAAAAGACATCAGGATCAGCCTGAATTTGCTCTGTAAATTTTTGAATAGTATCACCAATAATGTCAACACTTTGAACCTCCTTTTCCACATTGTCTTCAAATAAATGACTATCAAGCATTGGCTTTTGCTGTTCAAGGATAATAGACTGAATGCATTCTTGAATCTGCTGATCAGATTGTGACATATCACACTCCTCACAGATTTCTGGGTCTTTCCTTTCAATTTCATCATCATATTTATTAAAAATTAGACCATCTTCATAATGATTTTGAACAACAGATTTATCATGACCATGAATGTAAGCAACTTCTGAAAATTTTTGAACAGCCTGGCCTTCATCAAATTTAATATCAAAACCAAAAGGGATAGAGTCTAATTCATCACAGAATTCTTGTCTTGGAACCCTAATCTCTTCATCATAGCAAGGAGTATTCTGAGAAATGTTGAATGATAATGCTAAAGGTTCATCTTTTCCTTCAATACAAAACTGATCTTTAACACAACACTGATTTTCAAAAGTTTGTTGAACTAGAGATTGATCTTCAAAAGGATTTGCATTCAAACTGTTATGAAGGCTGTTGAAATCATTATGAGACTGTTCCAAACTATCTCTACTGATCTCATCACTTGAATAATCCTCAAACTGACCTAAAACAACAACTTGATTGTCATAATGATCATGGCATTCTTCCTTGACAACACTATCTGAAACTGTTACCTTCTCATCTTCAATAAATTCTGAAACTTCAACTTCTTCATGACATGTTTTGAACCCTTGATTGTACTCATCATCATGATTTTTTAAATTAGAAATTGTATTATAAATATCAGCCTGCTCACAACAATCTTTTAAAAAGAGTTCAGCTGGGAATAGATACTTACAATGTTTCTGAAAACATGTGTGAAATTCTTTCAGTGAGGAGATGCTAGCAGCGGGAAGAGAAAAATACCAATCTCGTGCATCTTTTTCAAGTGAATACATGAACATCTTCATGAGCACATCTTCATGCTGGATATTTAACTGGACCATACATTGATGAAATTTGATGAGGTGATCTGAAGGATTATCCTCTTTGCTTTCTCTAAACCGTGGCAGACAATCTCCCCAAACATCCATAGTAGGTACTGGATTTGGAAAACCTGGAATATCAGAAAAATTTAAAGGGGCAAACCTTCGAGCCATAATAGCTTCCATGGACATTGGTCTCTGCATCTTGAAATAGTGGAGTCGCCAATCAATTTGTCAAGAGAGATTTTGTTTCTTCTTCTCAGCAAGAGAAAGGGGTGACAGTGACTCAAATTAATCAAGGCTGTATAAAGCTAGGCATGACTGAAACCTTCTAATTCTTCTAGCAGCCACTCTGTCAAACCTGGTGAAAATATAGCCTTCAAAGTGCTGGTTTAAGTCCACCTCTTAAACCAGGAAAACTGATAAGTATCCCAGGGAAGATATGCTTCAACTTCGTCCCCGGCAACGGCGCCAAAGATGTTTGTGTCAGAAATTGTTACTAAGGCTAGGGTAACAAGCCAACACAATCTCAAGATTTGAAATCAATTCAAACTAGGTTTTAGGGTTTTGTTTCATATGTTTTTTGGTTATTGACTTCAAAAGCATAAAGGGAATACATTAACTAGATAAGTAAAAACTAAGTCATACACAAATATCAATGAAGATGCATATATATCACAGGAATCCAACATAAGATTGTAATGAAGTTCACACAATAAAAGACAAGCATCACTGGAAATTACACATCAAACCAGAAATGAATTTGTCAATCATGAAACTAAATAAGTTCAAAATGAAGCCAATACAGATCAAATGTAGGGTAAGGAGTCATATATTCATAGTTTCATCAAAAAAATGCATATGAGAGTTTACAGTACCTAACACTGAACAAGTCTGGAAGTATGAACAGCTTGCAGACCTCCTAATGCTATCCAGAAATCAGAACCATCTCAATGATTCTTTGTCCCTCTTTTATCATTACAAAGAAGTGGTTCTATTTCCCCTTCATTAGGTCGAAATTGAAACCACTGAGCAGTTACATTAACTAACTAACTCAACTAATTAACTAAAAATAGTAAATCAGATTCCTGGCAAATATGGCGAATTTCTGGAAAATAGGTGTCAAAGAAGCTTCCATATCTCTCAATTGGTGACACCTGTGTAAAAACGGAGAGAGGTTTTTGTAAATGGGTCCGTAGTGGACAAAAAACTCTCTTGGTTTTTAAAAATTCATCTCCAGTCAATCAAAATCTGTCCCGCAAGATGAACACAAAAACAGGAAAATATTAAATATTTAACATCCCTGAAAAATAGGCTGCAAAGATTAAACTGAATCTTTCAATCCTTGACAGCTGTTGCAAAACTGAGAGAGGTTTTTGTAGATGGGTATCTTAGGAACAAAAATGTCCTTCGGTTTTCAAAAATTCCTCTCCATCAGCTCGCGGTCTGCATTTGACTTCAATCACTCAACACAGGACTGCAATGTCCAGACTATTCAATGTAATGGAAAACTGTCAGTGAATATGGCTGTTTTATATCAGTCTTTCACTTTAATCTCTGGAGTAGACTGCTCTTCTTCAAACATATATCCTTCATCATCCGAAAGGATTGTGATGGGGCTTCTTGGCTGAATATGGATTTCCTCTTTAGCTACAGGAACTATTTTGATATCAACTTTCCTTTCATCCTGAGGATCTGCTACAGGTTCGAATAGTGTAAACTGCTTTTTAGTGTACTCTGAAATTACTTGGAGCTGACTGTCATCCTGTCTCTATTCTGCTACCTGTTTTGTCACCTTCTTAGCTTTAATGTCATGTTTGCTTGCAGGTTTGACTGAATGGCCTAACTTTTGTATCATTACCTTCCCCTTGTCAGTCTGTCTTTTTGGTTGTTGGTCTTCTCCTTTAGGATGAACCCCTGACCAGAACAAAAAGAAGTCCCAAGTCCTTCCCTCATGCTGCAACACTGTAGTGATGATTAGTTTAATGAGACCATGGTGAAAAAGTGATTGAGAAGTGTGATCATCATGCTGTTTTATCTTGCTTGACATTTTCTGCAGGCTTTTAAAGAAAAAGAAGGGCAGATTCATCTTAGAGATTCCTGCCATATGTTGAAGGAACTTGAGATGATATTTAAATACTAATGAATATCTCCCTTCACAGGTCACATAACTTTGAAGTATTCTTATGGGCTCAATCCACTCCTTTCTGAAATTTTGGATGAAGATACCCTTATTCCAGTCAGGAGTCACATTAGGCAACAAATACCTTTGGGGGTTCAAACTCGAAAGGTGATTTTTTGAACCAGTGCTCACCCTCATTACTAATCTCAGTAGCTTCTGCTATTAATTCCACAGTCAGTTTGAATCTCAAAGTATCCATTATAATCATCTCATTTTTAAGTCCCTTAGCAAAATTGCAGGACACCTGAGCATCAAAACCATCTATCCTTTTGAAAAATTTCAACCAGCCTGCCTGCTGGAACAGCTCTGCACAGTCTGGAAGCTTCTGAATCCATGTCAAGTCTGTGGGCTCAGCCCTGTTAACCTTACCACTTTTGCCACTTTTTCCCATATTCTTCTTTTCAGGGAACAGGAACAGTCTGATTTCAGGTTTCAAAATATGTTTTATAAGCTATTTTCTGATGCTTTGAGCTCTTTTGAACTACGCTACACACTCCTGGACAATCTTTCAATTCAATGTTTTCTGAGCATGTGATCTTACAGGTTATCACAATTTTCAGCAATGTTTAAACCACTTGCACAAATTAACAAAAACCCCTTTTGTGTAACATCTGCACAAACTAGCAAAAACCCCTTCTGTGTAAAAACTGAGCACTACAGATAGCTCTGTGAGTCCTTTCGATGCTATATTCTGTATATTCTGATGTTTAATAACATTAGGTCATGAGAGAAAACAGTTCATGCTCATTTCTCATACCAGGTTTCAGATAGCTATTTCTGTGGTGAATTCCTTATTTTACGATCTACTATATCCTCTTCAGCAACCAATTTCTCCAGAAAATCGTGCAGCGACAAAAACCCAAATTTTCCAGCTATAAGGGTTATAACGGAATACCTGTCAATTGCTCGTCTGTTGTGGCTTAATAGCTTCAATTTGAGGTGTCAATGATGTCCTCTTACGAGCATAGGTGTCCTCATATCGTTTCTCTAGCTACTGGTGAATGAATTCAGAAGCCCTAATTTTCGCTGGCGATAAAACACACCTGTCTCCTTTCCACAGCAACACCATCCACCGTTTAGCAGTGAACTCTCTTTCACAAACACTACTTCTCCTGCAATGATGCGTGTAACAAGAGAAATCTGACAGCTAAACCGGAATTTGCTGGTTTCTGTGCAACTGATCCCCGCATACCATGCAATGATGAACTTGTTTTTCTTCGTGATTAGCAACCAACTAAAATCATGCTCAAAATGCTGCAAACACGTGTTAAAACACTCACACAAGGCGATTAGTCACTCACATACTGCATCCTGATTGAAATCCGTTTGAAATTTGAAAAAACAAAGAGCTGCGATATTCCTGTAGCGCGCCCTTTGTTAAAATTTTGTCTAGCGCTACAGGAATAGCTGTCATGCCAGAATTTCGCAGTTTTTCAACTTTCTGTTAATTTGTAGGAGGTTTTAAAAGTTACTTGGTTTAAGAAACAAGTCTAACTGCTCTCTAAACACATTAATGAATCAACTTTTGAAAATATGACCTTCTTTAACCCCCTTTAAAATATAAAAGATCAACAAAAATCAAATAAAACCTAAAAAGAATGGGCTCAAAGCTTATTCAATCACCCATAGAGTTTCTAAGGAGGCTAAAACTAAAACTTAAAACCAAAAATTTAATTGAGGTAGATTGAAAAACAAACCAAAACTGAAGAAAATAAATCAAAAATGGAGAAAAAATTTACTGACTTAACAGGGGCTGAGGACTATATACATTCAAAAGGTGTCCATGAATAGTAGAACCAAGGATGTGGAAGGAGGTTGAAATAGCATGGGCATTGGCCGC
This sequence comes from Larix kaempferi, assembly GCA_027924585.1. Classification (NCBI taxonomy): domain Eukaryota; kingdom Viridiplantae; phylum Streptophyta; class Pinopsida; order Pinales; family Pinaceae; genus Larix; species Larix kaempferi. Next base: position 10,146,733 of record BSBM01000074.1, on the reverse strand, counting down.
ATAGTCACTAAGAGAAATAACGGAAGGGTTCCAGGCTATGGCGATGCCTCCAGCTTCCCCATTTGCATCAATAGACATGCTTTGGAATCCTTTCCAGATCTTGTTCATTAGCTAGTGGAGAGTTTAAGAAGAGCACTTGGTTTCTTGAATAAAAAGAACAACAGGATTATCTTGTAGTATTTTCCTTCTCAACATTCGACGTTTGCAAGGATTGTTAATGCCTCTGACATTCTAGGAAATGATCTTCATTGAGTACCAGGGGAGACAGTGGGGAATAATTATGTTAACTGGGCATATTTCCCTGATTCAACCAATCGGGTTCCCAACAGATTTATTCTTTGCAGATCCAATTTTCTCCCCCGTTTTTTGATGTCACGAATGAGTTTTTGTTTGTCTTTTTGTGGAAGATTTAGGATTTTAAGTCTATTATGAGCTTTGGCCTTGGTTAGGGTGTCCTTGAGGAGCTAAATTTGGTGCGCAGGAATGGAACTGAATGCTTTTTTGGTGCATGCATCTTCCATTCCCAAGAGATCAAGATCTCCAATTTCCAGCTCAGACATTTCTTCATCCATCATGATATCGAGTACTGAGTCTATAAACTGAAAAAGGGGGTTTTCCTTTGAATGAGAGGGGTTACCTTGAATGTTGGTTGATCCTGCAGGTTGTTCCTGAGTGAAAGAGACTCCTGAATCATGAGGCTGCAACTAGTTATGAAGCTTGGATGGATGCTACTCCTGGGTTGGTATCCGGTCTCCAGGATTTTCTTCTTGATCTTCAGGTTGACCGTCCAGGATTTTGAATCTGTTGCTAGTGGAAGGAATATCCGTTTTGAGTTTTTCTTCAGCAGGATTTCGACTATGACAACGATTTTTTCCCAACTTTTGAAAAACTTCCGCGTCTCTCCCTTCTTCCTTCAGATCTTCTTTCATAGGATTGTTCTTGGGTTAGTCCCTGTATAGGTGACTGTGCTCGTGGCATTTGCGGCATCTGAAGGGAACATGTTCATAATCCATAGGCTGGATCTAGTCTGAGTCTTCATGGGTGAGACTAATAGCTTCTGAAATGGCCTTCACAATGTGCATATCCGAGGTGTATTTTTTGAGTTTGGTTTGATCCACAGAGTGCACATAACTGCCCAAAGTGTAAGAGGTGTATTTGTTGAGTTTGGTTTGATCCACAGAGTGCACATAACTGCCCAAAGTGTTGCCAATGTCTTTCAGCATTTCCTCATCCTAGTACTCCTGAGGGAGAGAATACATTCTGATCCAAACGGGGGCCCAGGTAAAGTCTTCCTTTTCTGGGAAGAAGTGTTCCACCTAGTTTTTCAAATACAGGCCTGCCAAGCTGAAGAAATAGGGTCCTCCATCTTTCACTCTGGTTTTGTCATCCTGGGGGTGGAAAATGATAGTAAAGAAACCTTTAGAGCCAAGTTGAAGATCAAAGTGGGATTTAGGTTTCTATTTTGTTTCTCTCTAGCCTCTTAGGGATTGCTTGGTGGGCCAAATGCCAATAAATTTTCCTATGAGTGCATGATCCCTTAGGTGCTGCGAACGAGCATTTATTCTTTTTGCCGGAGGAGCTAGACTAGGTTTAGCAGCTGTCTGAGCTATGCAAGTACGGGTTTCCGTAGCACCGCTATCCAAAGGAGGATTTTGAGGAATGTCCAGTGCGATTTGTGGCGAATCACTGCCAGGGAGGGGGATTTCCTCCGAGCCTATTTGCAGAGAAGTAGCATTTGCGTGGTTCAGGGCGGAACGAGGCATTTCGGTAGTACAAGGGGGAGTTGATTGGGAGGGGACTTATGCCCCTCCCCTGTCAGAGGAAACGAGTGAAGATCATAGCGAGGGAGCAAGGAGGTACAAGGGAGATACGGTATCTAGCAGGGCGAAAATTTGGAGGTGTTCCAGAGAAACCCTAGAAGGTTCTCAAGCGACAGCTTCAGCAGCCACGAACTCCATCATCATTTTGAAAAAAGGATCTTGGAAACCCTTACTAGGAAAACCAACACCCAATAGATGATATTAATGGTATATATTAATGAGTAATGACAATTTAGTTTTTCTCTCAAAATTATTATTAAAATAGTATATATAAGGTGTTGAGTATATATAGATTAATTTGGTAGAATTTTTTATTGTGTTGGGATGATTTTTGTATTGGTTAAAGGTTTTAATTCAGTTCAAGTTTTAAGTGATTCAAAGATCATAATTAGATAGATAGATTATAAAACAAAATTTCTCATGAATCGCTTAAAATATTGAAAGAGGGCTCGTCATCTTCAAGCATAGTTTGAAGTTATCAAGAAAGAGAGAATTCAATCAAATTCCTTCATTTATATAGTAAATTAATTTGTGAAGCAAATATACTATGAAAGAAAGCCATTGGTTATGGGGACTGAATTTTTTTGCAATAGAGATTTTGATGGGTAGTTGTTTTTTTTATTTCTTTTATTTTTTATATGTATTAAATTTTGATGAGGGTGTTTTCTTGTGACAAGGGATAGTAAATGTTTTTCAGTATTGTTTGGTAATCATTAAAGCTGATGTAACAGTGGGGAGGAAGCATGACTACTATGTAATATGGAAAGATATATAGATAGTAAGTGTTTCAAGAGATTATGTTTGATAGTAAGTCGGTGTTATTATGGAAAAAAAATTGTATACTTTGATTCATTTTTGATTCACTTATATGAAAGTATATAGTTTTCCTTAGGTGAAAAAATAAGATGATGATATTGATCGATACATAGTTTTTCCTTGAAAATAAATATTTAAATATAATATTTTGTTCTACTATGAGGTTAGGAGGTGTAGGTCGTGAAACTGAAAGTGCAGGTTGTGTAGCTTGTGTGATAAGCCATCCATTCTGTAGAAGCGAAGGTGTAAAGTGAAAGTATGCTTTATGTACAGAAAGCGAAAATATACGTTTACAAATATATAATATCCAGGTTCACCGAACCATTCATCCTCCAGTCATGGGACTGTGAAGATGTATATTACAGTGAGGTGTGAAGATGTACATTTCATATGCTTTTGCCAGATCTCCAGATCCTTATTTTTTCGTAGTTCTTTTCAGACAGTTTCATATACTATCCATGTCATTACAAGACATATACGGTTGATCATATTCTACGATGTTGGTTATTTTTCCGCTGTAAATCTTGAAAATGATAGAGACTTCAATAACTATATTTTTAATCCTTCATACCCTAGTAAAAGAAATATTAAATATATGTATTATTAAATACATGATTGTTATATAAACCAAAGTAACTATACTCCTAAAGATATATGAGGATTTGAAAGGCCTTGGAGATAATATAGTAGTAAAGATATTGGATTGAGAGGTCTTGGAGATAATAACTGGGTCTTCAGTTCAGATAGCCATAAAGCGTCATCTCTGACCCTGGAGAAACTTTTTGTATACAAAATAAAGTAAAAATATTCGTGATTGTGAGTGGAGATTTTTTAAGGATCATGTTCATGAATAGGAAAACAATGTGATATGAGTGCCTATGTTGAGATGGATTCAATGAAATAATAACAGACCAAGTCTTCATGAGTTAAATCAATGGGGTTTGCTTCTGAATTTATAAAGATCAGAGGTCGTTGAATTTTAGCAAGGTACTCATATGGTGTACTGAGAAACCCACGTCCATTGGTAATTAAATGCTGAAAATGGTCTGCCTTTGGCGGTCTGAAGATATACCACGGCTATAAACAGTTGTATATCCAGTCCACTATCAATGAAATTTGTGTGTTCTATAGTAAGATTCAGTGGTCCTCTAGAGTCTATACTGCAAAAAAAATGAAATTGAAGAGAAAATCTCAGGTTGCTCGGGAAGGCTTCGCCAAAGTAGATTATGAACGCACGGCCATCGAGATCAAAATTCTGCACTTATCTCTTCCAATAGCCGAATAAGAATGGATTTAGCTTGCATATTTTTTTTTAGCTTGCATATTTTTTTTTATCAGATCAATATTGTTTATAAATAATCTCATGGAATTATACAGTGTATAGTGTATATATTTTAGAATTTGAGGTAGATTAGTATTTATATGTATGTATTTTTTTAGATTGTAGGAAGATGAGACAAATTTATTATCTAAATTGATTTTATGAATTTTTTTCCAAATTCGAAATAAATAATTTATGCATGCAATAAAATAGTAATAGTGTTTGGTCTATTATTTAAGATTTTATCGAGTTAGAATAATATTAGTATAGATTATTTTAAAAAGATAAATTTCTGAAGTACGAATCTTTTTTAGAGTGTAAATGTTGAGAAATAATTTTAATTTATAGTTATATATATGTCATTGTAAATGATTAAATTTAATTCTATACAACATGCTATTTTTTATAATATTTTATTATTCCTTAAAAATGACACATGTAAACTCCATAATAAGTTCGGAAGGAGTTACACATCCCTCTAGAGATGTAGAATGCACCTCTTCACAGAAATAATTTCGGACCATACATATGTGATTAAAATTTAATTTTGTTTGCCACACCTTTCCGTATTACTTATATTTCATAAGCATAATTCTCATACACTTTTTTTTCATACTTTGTTGTAATTCATAAGCATAATTACATCATTATCATTAGGAGTTGGTTGATGTGTATGCTAACTTAAAAATGATTAATATATAAATATTATTTAATTTTACAATTAAATTTGTTAATTAAAAATTAACAAAAACTACTAAGTGGTAATGTCCTCGATGTTGGTATATTTGAGTGGACAAGAGCTATATGCAGAAAGCCATAGGCAATCGTTAAAAGTCAACATGAATAATTTAGTTGAAAAGCAATTAACTTATTATTATTTTAAAGAGGAAAGAAACCTGAGTGTGTTTTTTCCACCAACGTTCCGGACTGCATAGACATGAAACGTTTCGGACTGCATAGACATGAGTCCATCTTCTGGGTTGGGATGAGCGATCGCGCAGAAGATGGACTCACATCGAGGCAGTCCGAAAAGTTGGTGGAAAAAATACACTCAAGTTTCGTTGAGCTTTAATTTGCTTGGAATGAATTCTCTTATCTCTATTATTCTTAAAGTAAATGAATGGAAGACAAAAGGAAAATGTAAATGCCGAGTACACATTCTTGTTCGTTGTTACATAAAACACATAAGTTCTATATCTACAAAGCAATACAAAAAGGCATATAGTCTATTGAAAGTCCAACATTATCAAAATTCTAACATTATTAAAGCTACCATCATGAATTTTATATATAATACAGTGAATATACTTAGAGTTCTAGACCAAAAAATGATAACATAAAATGCAAAGAGCAGAGGCGCTCTAGATACGATAATTGTCAGCCCAATTATACCATGATCTAAAATAATGATTAAGCTAGTTTCCCAAGCAATTATCACAACTATTGCTAAGAGTAACACAATTTCCAAGATCTATTTATTACATGAGGTTTCACTAGTCAGTTGCAGAAAGAAATGATGTTAACTAGAAAATAAGTATATTATCAACCAGGAAAGAAGAAACATATGAAAAATTGTAAATGTCATAAGCTATAGAGAAGTATGTCATGGAAACATCATTGAAAAACTTTCAAAATTTCCACGGGAGCAATCAAATACATGCAAGTTTGCAACCAACAGCTATTTAAACAACATAGAGTGTCTGGAGCTATTTGTGTTTGTTTGCTTTATCATTGAAGCAAAAAAAGCAAAAGAAGTATAGATGGAAGAATAAATGAAACTTGGAGATAGTCTTTTTGATGCAAAGTATCAATTTTTACAAGTTATTTTGGGCAGTGGCAGAACATACCTTCTAGTTTCTTTGTAGAAAAAATGCTCTTTTCTTATTTGCTAATTTCCGTTTTTGCATGGATGTACTTAAGATAATTGCTCATTCCCAAGAGAAGCACGATGGCATGTGCTAGCGAAAAAATAGTTGATATTTGTTGGAAAATCGTAATTAATGAGCGGATAAGCATATCAAATCTAAGCCGACTATGTCATCTTTCTGGCAGCCGTTTTGTGTCAGCGCGATGTCCGTGATATCAGTCTGTCAGTTAGTTCACTGCCAATCCGACGCACATCTTGTTTGCAGTTATGTAACCGCGTTAATAGTTCACAAGTCAAGAAAACTTAGGATAGAATTTATTACAGTGTTTAAATGCAATCCTGTAGATTCCAAGAGAAGCGATCCTAAGTCGGTTGTTAGAAATATCTATAAGATGAAGTCCATTGTTAAAAAACAGTTAGAGATGTGAAGAAGAAAAATATAGAAGTGAAGATCCGTGAAGTTTGAGCCCAAGCTCTGTCATGCCGCATATCTTCTCCAAATCTACTTGTGTAAATGTTGTTTACATTTACGAGCAGTAAAAGAAATCAAGATTCACAAATAGTTCACTGCAGTGAAAGTTTCATATTTACTACGAGTAACTTCGCGTTAGATGATTTTAGTTGTTATGCATTAGAGAAATATATTTTATGATAAAGTTTGGTTAAGCATTCTGCGAAGTGTTTGTGAAGTCCGCGAAGTGAAGTATTGCGGCGAAGTTAACTTCGCATGTGAAGTTCACCAGGTAGTAAAAAGTCAAAATTGCGCAGTTACTTGCCGCGAAGTAAAAAGGTGAAATCGCGGAATTAATATCTGCGAAGTAAAAGTTGATATTGCGCAGTTAATACTGTGAAGTTAATTCTCAGTGAAGCAAGTATACTGCCAAGATAAAATTGAAGTTCTTCTTTATATGGTCTGTGAAGTCCGAAGAAAAGAAAAAGAAGGTATTCATTTACTGCATAGTTAAATTTATTTACTGCGCGGTGTGCTTTTCCCTTGATCTGGTATCAGAGCCTAGTTTACGGAAAGTAAGAATTTTATTCATAAGGGAAGAGCGGTTAAGAATGGCTTCCACTTTTGGTAATTTGCAAACTCCAATCTTTTCAGGAAAAAATTATGAATATTGGTCTCTAACCATGAAAGCTTTATTTAGAGGTCAAGATGTATGGGACATAGTCCAGACTGGTTATGCAGAACCAGTAGATGTTGCAGCATATAACAATCTCACACAAGATGAGAAAGATGTTCCGAGGGAACAGAGGAAGAAAGATGGAAAGGCACTGTTCCACATACATCAAGCGACACATGAATCAATACTCCCAAGAGTAGTAGCAACGCAGTCAGCTAAGGAAGCGTGGGACATGCTGGAAACAACATATCAAGGTTTGAACAAGGTAAAGACTGTGAAACTTCAAATTCTTAGAAGAGATTTTGAATCTCTGTCAATGAAAAATTCAGAGTCAGTAGATTCATTCTATACTCGTGTAATTGGTCTGGTGAATCAAATAAAGTCTCATGGAGAAACTCTAGGTGACCAAAGGGTTGTTGAAAAAGTTTTTAGAGTTCTTCCGAAGAAATTTGAATCTTTAGTTGTGACCCTAGAGGAAAATAAAGATCTGTCCACATTTACTATTGATGAGTTGCAAGCCTCATTACTTAATCATGAACATAGAATCAACGGTTCAGAAACATCACTGGAAGGGGCATTCGCAGTACAGTCATCCATAAGTCATGGAAGAGGCAGAGGACGAAGTTCGTTCAGAGGAGGTCGTAGCAGCAGTCCTGCACATGTCGCGGGAAGAGGCCAGAATCATACCACCAATCATCCAAGTGGACAAAGGTATGATAAATAAAAAATTCAATGTCATTACTGTAAGATGTATGGACACTTCATATATGAATACAGGAAGAAGAAGTATGACCAAGGAAAGCAAGGTGAACCTCAGTCAAGGAACAACAACACTTCATACAACTCACTGTTCTTAGCATGCGCACCTTCACTTGAATGCAATGTTGTCCAAGAAAGTCCAAATGACATATGGTATTTAGGCTCAGGCTGTAGCAATCATATGATTGGTAATTTTATTTTATTTTCTAGCCTAGATAAATCAGTTCAAACTGATGTCACACTTGGAAACAATATCCAAGTCACTATTTTGGGTAAGGGTACTGTTGATATTCCAACAAAACAGGGGGAGCATAAATTTATGCCTGATGTGTATTATGTTAAAGGTTTGAAGCATAATCTGATCAGCATTGGATAGTTGATGGAAAAAGGTTACAGATTTCATATGATAGGGAAGCGTTGTGTGATCAAAGATGTATACCCAAGCAATCAGTTAAAAGCCGAAGTGTAGATGAAAAGCAATTGCTTGTTTCCTTTGAGGATAAAACCAATCATCAAAGGTAAAAATACTCATGTTGTTCATGAAAGTCAGAAAGAAATTTCTGAAGTTGTGTTCAAGACAAAAAGAAAATGAGCAGAAGTTTGCAGCGACAAGGAAGAAAAAGGCAACGTAATGCAAGCTGCGGTTCAAACAGAAATGAAGGATGAATCTTGGTTATGGCATTTCAGATTTGGACATCTGAACTTTGGTGGGATGAAGCTACTGCACATGAAGAATATGGTGAAAGGATTGCCGTTGATTGAAAAGCCAGAGAGAATTTGTGAAGGCTGTATCTTTGGAAATCAACATAGAGAGACTTTTCGAATCAGAAAGTCATACAGGGCTCGCGCACCACTTGAAATTGTGCACTCCGATATTTGTGGACTGATGCAAACACCGTCCATGGGAGGATGCACTTATCTTCTCACATTCATTGATGATTTCACAAGGAAAACATGGTTTTATTTTCTGAAGCACAAATCTGATGCATTTGATTGTTTTCAGTGGTTCAAGGCACTTGTGGAGAAGCGGAGTGGTTACAACATCAAGATATTAAGAACAGATAGAGGTAGTGAGTATGTCTCAAATGATTTCTTAAATTTTTGCAAGAATCATGGCATACGGAAGCAATTCACTGTGCGGTATACACCGCAGCAGAATGGTATCGCAGAGAGGAAGAACATAACCATTATGGAGATGGCACGCAGTATGTTGGAAGCGATGCATCTATCAAATGAATATTGGGCTGAAGCAGTGGAAACTGCGGTATACATCATGAATCGATGTCCGACAAAGAGCGTGAAGAACAAAGTTCCACAGGAAGCATGGACAGGTATGAAACATAGTGTTTCGCATTTAAAAGTTTTTGGTTGTGTAGCATATGCACATGTTCTAGATGAGCTAAAAAGGAAGTTAGACAATAAAGGATAGAAATGCATTTTTATTGGATATTCTGAAGATACAAAAACATACAAGTTGTATGATCCTGTTTCAAGAAAAAATATTATCAGTCGCGATGTTCAGCTTGTGGAAAATGAAGCATGGGATGGAACTGTTGAGAAAAATGTGAAAATCGTGTCACATATTGAGCATGATGACATCGCAGAAGATGTGGTTGAGACTCCGCATATGAATCAGAACCTTGCAGCACCGCCTACTCCCAGGACTGCGTAGCATGGTTCAACACAAGCAACTTCGACACAAGTCGCAGCAACTCCGACAAACACACCAAGTGCATAGCAAACTCCATCAAGCAGTTTGACACTAGCAACTCCGCCAAGGACAAGAAGTCTGCATGAGATGTATGAGGCTGGTACACCTAATTCATTCTCTTGTTTTGCATTATTTTCTCAAGCTAATGATCCTCTAACATATGAAGAAGCAATTGAAGATGAAGTATGGGCACAAGCCATGAATGAAGAAATAGAATGCATAGAGAAGAATCAAACATGGGAACTAGTTGATGTTCCTAATGACAAGGATGTGATAAGCGTGAAATGGATTTATAAGACAAAGCAAGATGCTGATGGAAATGTGCAGAAGAACAAGGCAAGATTAGTAGCGAGAGGGTTCACGCAGCAGCCTGGCATAGACTTCCATGAAACCTTCGCACCTGTAGCTTGCATGGACACTATCAGAACAGTTTTGGCCATCACAGCACAAAAGAAATGGCCTATCTATCAAATGGATGTTAAGTTTGCATTTTTAAATGGTTATTTGGAGGAACAAGTATATGTGGAGCAGCCACAAGGCTATGAAGTTCCAGGACAAGGACACAGAGTATACAGAATGAAAAGGGCACTCTATGGGTTGAAGCAAGCTCCGTGAGCTTGGTACAATCACATTGACTCATACCTCATTCAGAATGGATTTCACAGAAGTGAATGTGAGCCAACGCTGTACAAAAAAATCAACAAGCAAGGTAATAAGCTGATTGTCTGTCTATATGTAGATGATTTAATATTTACTAGTGATTTTGGCATAGAAGAATTTAGAACAGTCATAGAAAGTGAATTTGAAATGACGAATTTAGGGCTTATGAAGTATTTTCTAGGCATTGAAGTCCAATAGTCTGAAAATGGGATATTTATATCTCAGTCAAAATATGCAAGTGATGTCTTAAACAGATTTAAGATGTTAAATTGCAAGACAGCTCCAACACCAATGATAACAGGTTTGAAATTAAGCAAGGATGATGATGGATCTAATATAGATCCTACTCTGTTTAAAAGGCTTGTTGGCAGCCTTATGCATCTTACAGCAACAAGGCCGGATATCATGTATGGAGTCAGCTTAATCTCAAGATTCATGGAGTCACCAAAGAATCGCATTGGCAAGCAGGTAAAAGAATTCTGAGGTATGTAAGTGGAACAAAAGAATTTGGTGTTTTGTATTCAACCTCAGAAAATTGCAAACTCATTAGTTACACTAACAGTGATAATGGAGGCAACATAGATGACAGAAAAAGCGTATCTGGGAATACATTTCATGTAGGAACAGGTGTTGTATCATGGGCGTCAAAGAAACAACCCATAGTAACTCTGTCTTCAGCAGAAGCAGAGTATGTTGCAGCCACAAGCGCAGCATGTCAAGTAGTTTGGATGCGCATGATGTTAAGTGATCTATTGCAGCATTAGCAAGAACCTACTATCATTTATTGCGACAACAATTCAGCTATCGCACTGTCAAAGAATCATGTCTACCACAAAAGAACAAAGCACATCGACACAAGGTATCACTTCATCAGAGAGTTAATAAACAACAAATAAATCTGTTTAGAATTTTTCAGGTCTGAAGATCAGGTAGCAGACAGCTTTACCAAACCATTGGCAAAAGACCCATTTCAGTATTTGTGAAGTTGTTTGGGAATAACAAGTTCTGCGCAGTGAACTTGGTCATGAACAAAACATGTTTCAGCTCCGAAATATTTTGTAATATTTTAATTTTAATTTATGATCCCCATCTGCTCATAATTAAGGGGGAGTGTTGGAAAATCGTAATTAATGAGCAGATAAGCATATCAAATCTAATCCGACTCTGTGAGTCTCTCTGGCAGCCGTTTTGTGTCAGCGCGATGTCTGCGATATCAGTTTGTCAGTTAGCTCACTTCCAATCCGGCGCACGTCTTGTTTGCAGTTATGTAACCACGTTAATAGTTCACAAGTCAAGAAAACTTAGGATAGAATTTATTACAGTGTTTAAATGCAATCATGTAGCTTCCAAGAGAAGCGATCCTAAGTCGGTTGTTAGAAATATCTATAAGTAGAAGTCCATTGTTAAAAAACAGTGAGAGATGTGAAGAAGAAAAATATAGAAGTGAAGATCCGTGAAGTTTGAGCCCAAGCTCTATGAAAGTAAAAGATCATAGTAGAAACTCAATTCCATGTTTTGAGGCATCGTGTAGTTTACTGCGGTAAATATACAAGTCTATAGTTTTATGTTTCATTCTCAAGAATGTTGAATTTTGCATGTCACATATCTTCTCCAAATCTACTTGTGTAAATGTTGTTTACATTTACGCGTAGTAAAAGAAATCAAGATTCACAAATAATTCACTGCATTGAAAGTTTCATATTTACTAAGAGTAACTTCACGTTAGATGATTTTAGTTGTTATGCATTGGAGAAATATATTTCATGATAAAGTTTGGTTAAGCATTCCGCGAAGTGTTTGTGAAGTCCGCAAAGTGTTTGTGAAGTCCGCGAAGTGAAGTATTGCGGCGAAGTTAACTTCGCATCACTGTGAAGTTCACCGCGTAGTAAAAAGTCAAAATCGAGTAGTTACTTGCCATGAAGTAACAAGGTGAAACTGCGGAGTTAATTTCTGCGAAGTAAAAGTTGATACTGCGCAGGTAATACTATGAAGTTAATTCTTAGTGAAGCAAGTATACTGCAAAGATAAAATTGAAGTTCTTCATTATATGGTCTGCGAAGTCCGAAGAAAATAAAAAGAAGGTATTCATCTACTGCGCAGTTAAATTTATTTAGTGTGTGGTGTGCTTTTCCCTTGAATATTAAACTATTAGTATTCCAGTAGTCTTTGCAAGTACATGTTAGTACACATTGTGTGAGGACTAAATTTTAGACACAATGAAGACACCCTTGTTGCCACCTATTGTTGCAAGAGAAGGGATGTTGTAGGGAGAACGACAAGAATCCACAAGCTAAGGGAAGAACTATTTGCATGAGGCCATGAGCAATTGTTAGAAGTCCACATAAATGACCTAGTCCAAAACTAGTCAACTTATTCTTATTGTTAGAAGTCTACATGAATGAGAAAAATGCAAAATGCAATGACATGGCAGGTAATGACTCTTTTGTGCCTATTGTTGATGAATGTCTCCAGTTCTTCTAAGCATCTATCCGCTTCTCCATGATACAGAACTTTCCTTCCATGATTGCATATAGCTTGCATTGGTCCTTGAGGTCCACTATTTTTTTCTTAATGGCATCAATGACCACATTGTGATCCTCTAGGATTTTGTCCATTAGAGTGTTTGTGACAAAATGAAGCACCAATGAGCACATGTAGAGCATGACCATGCTTCTTCTTTCCCCAAGGTTTTAGATCCAGTCTGCGAGAGGATTTGAAGCTGCAGCCTCTTGGAGGACCAAATTACCATCTATCAATTCCCTTGCTACCATGTCGCCTTCACTTTCCCTAGGTATGCCTTCATTGGAGTTGGTCGACAGAGCAGGGGGTCTTACAATGAACTCAATTACCAATCTGCGCCACAAATGATACAGAGCAAAATTCAGGTGTCAAGCATCTTCCTGCAAGTCCTCCATGATCCTTAATTCCTCTTCCAACTCGGCCTTTTCCATTTTCTGCCCTCGAAGATGCTTCCTAGCAGGACCTTCTCCATCCAGAAGGTGACTAGCAAGAATTCAGATAGAGCCCGATGTGCTCTGGAGTTCCTCAGGTCCCTTATCCATTTGGCTAGTTTATGAAACTCCCCCACTTCTTGAAAAACAATGGTCTCTTGATAGATTCTGGCTTCCATCCCTCAATTCTTATCTTGCATCCTATCAGGATGTGATTCTTATAGAATTTAGTTGCTTCCGCGATGCAATGCTGACTGGTGGTCGACCTCTTCATCCCCATTCTCCTTTGCTTGACTAATTTTACCCTAACCATGATAATTCCTAGACTCCTTGAGGCTGCTCGCAACCTTTGTCTCTCACTCGATGGTTTACATAATGAATGATGCATAAACCCCACCACCCTTGACGTTAATGAACCCAAAGGTTCCCATAATTGGCAGAGTGCATGTCCTCTTAGGATAGGGGGATGTGGGTTGTGATTTGCGTAGGACCTGCGTCTAAATCCCTTCAGCATGGCTTGGAGCCATCCTAATGAGCCTCTTGTCCTCATCTTCTAGTCTACTTACGAAATCATATTTTAAAAAATATTAAAAATATATAAAAATTTGAAAAATCATAATTTTTACCTTCATATGTAACGAAACTAAGCCAATACTTGGAAAACTATAGCATATGTGAAATCTTAATTAATTACCACATCAGCAAATTACTGTGGTTAAATTATTTTATAATATTACATATTACTTACATTACATTATAGACTTGTGATTTTATTTCAATTAATTAAGTTTACAAAATAGATAAAATAAAATAATTTTTTTTAATTGTGATTGTCTAAGTTTTTTATAACTATTAATATTGTTATAAATATTTTAAAATTAAAATTTAATGTAAATATATCTATAATATTAAAAAAAACATTTTCCACTTTATTAATATGCAAAAATCATAAAAAAAATTTAGTAACAATTTCAATATCATCTCCTAACATAAACTAAATAGATTTTTCGTTATTTTTTCATGTGTATGCCTTGAAGCTATTTTTTTTCAGTTTGCTATTCCAAAGGAATCAAGGAAAACTTGAAATACAATCATTACAATAGGGTTCAACAAGAATATCATATCACTTCCAAGAATTGAACCTCGGTGGGAAGGGCAACAATATTTCCTCCCAACCACCCAAGCTACAACCAATGGACACATATGACTTAGAGTTATCCATGCATCTGATACCAGTTATTTTTTATATATAAATATTTTATAATTATTTTTTTTGAATTTTGAAAACTCCATAAAATCAATCTACACTTGTTCCATTCTCTTTTAATATACTAAGCATAGAGAGTAATCCACCCTAAATTATATATATACTGTAAAAATGATTAAAAATGATTATGTGGCCACACCAATTCTTCTATTTTCTGAGTAAATCAAATTTAAACATTAGGTTGTAAAAATGATTATGTGGCCACACCAATTCTTCTGTTTCTGAGTAAATCAAATTTAAACATTAGGTTGCCTGCCAAGAGGCAGATTGTTTAAACGAAGGGATGGAAACATGCATACATACACGACAGAGCTACGCGTCGAATGGACTCGAGAGTGAGAATTTGATGATTAGGTTCTATATACAGATTGAATCTCATGTTTATTAACGCACATGCATATTGTGTGGCCCTCATCTGATCTGGTACACGATTCTTTATCCCAAAATTGGATGTTTTTGTCCGTTAATCGCTGAAGAGTGACAAGAACCAAGTGTTTTTTAAACAGAATATAAGATAGCTTTCATGTTTTATATAATAATGTAACGAGGGAAAGCACGAAGCATGCCACCACTTTCTCAATTTTAAATTTCAACCAAAACAGACAGAATGTTGAGCAGCATAGTTTTCATCTTTTATATAATGTAACGAGGTAAAGCATGAAACATGCCACCACTTTCTACATTTATAATTTCAACCAAAACACGCACTGAAGCTGAGCATTGGAGGATATTATCGTTCACAAACTACATTAAAATTGCGGGGGTTATTGGGTTAAAGATTTTATCAGGAATCAACCAACAAGGTTATTAAAGGAATCAAATAAGTCAAATTTAATCTGAATTTATACTGTTGGCCAAACCAATGAGCAGTACAGAAAGAGTCAATAAGTTATATTATATTGCGATTTATCCGGTCGGCCCCAATGCACTAGGGCATTGATTGATTCTTGGAAAATAACTCGGTTTGATTTCCTATATATCGTTGATTTTCTTTATATGCATAAATTGTCAGATATCGTTGATTTCTTCACATTATGGCAAATGATGAGAATTGAGGCTTTATATTATACATATAAGTGGAATGAATGTGATAAATAGCAAGTGCTTGACTCTCTAATTTGTATAGTCCTTCATTTGCATATCTAAGTAAATAAAGCTCGAAAATTTAGTTCATATTTGACTCTCGATCTTTCATTAACATTAATCTTAACTTAAAGTTGTTATTAACATTAATAATTGTTATTAATATTAATCTTAATTTTAAAATTGTCATGAACATTAATTCTAACTTTAAAGTTGAAAAATTAGAAGTATTATCCGTTAAACATGTATATTACCTATACTTGGTTAGTTCATGATATACTTGGTTACTCCATGATATATTGATGTGTTTATAGATTCCCTTAAACCATAGTAGCATATTTGGAGTTACTTAACCAAAAAAGCTAATATAGAATATTCGAATAAGAATATGAAACAATTTTAAAATAATATATTTAAAAAAAATAGCTTAACAAAAATCTAATATTATAACTAGTTACTAAAATTTATATTTATATTAGAAAATAAATCTAAATCTAATATTTAATATTTATACATAAATTCTAAATTCTAAATTTTAAAAGAAAATATATATTATAAATTTTACAGCTTCAAATTTTAAAAACGTAAATTAACATTAATATTAAATGAATTGTGCAATGACACAAATGACATAGTGGAACTAAATTGAAAATAATACACTAAAATTTAAATAACTTTATATATAAAAAATGTATAATTACTATGCAGTGGTAGACAAATTTACACTCTTGTAGTATGACCAAAATCAAATTGAATAATGTCAAATTATACTACTATACCTTAAACAAGCTTTATAATACCCTTTCTACCTATTCTTGGTGAGTCCATGATATACTTGATTACTTCATGATATATTGGTATGTCCTTAAACAAGCTTCATAATACCCTGGTCTTTAAACAAGCTTCATAATACCCTTTCCACCTATTCTTGAGGAGTCCATGATATACTTGGTTACTCCATGATATATTGATGTGTCCATGGGTTCTCTTATAATGGGTTCTAAAGTATTCAATTTTATGTGATACGATGCTTTGTATTAACCTACAAATAGGTGTCGTGGTGCTTGAAATAATGGTGAGCAATTTTGAGTGGTGGTTGAAATAATGGTGAGTAAGGTGGTAGACTCACAGAGTTTAAAGATTGGGTAAGGCTCTTTAGGATTTGTATTGGTACTAGTTCTTATGATTATTGAATATGAATAGTTATCATTATAACTGATATTATTGACTTATATCAGCCATCTTACTTTTATTACAGGAAGAAGTAGAAATCAATTTATATTATTATTGTTAACCTTATAGGAATTATTGTTAACATTGGATTTTCAGCAGACTTTGATAATCATTGGAGTTATTATTATGTATGTCACTGATAACTACTATCTTCTTGCACAACCCACTAATAATTTTATTTAGTTACTAAATAAATTGAATTTGTAGTTAGAAAAATGTTGTTAATGATGAAAAAGTTGAATCTGCATATTTGTAATAATTTTATTTAGTTACTAAATAAATTAAATTTGTTGTTTTTATGAAAAAATTGAATCTACATATTTGTGAGAAAGACACTTCACTTTGTTGCTTTTTGTAAGGCAGCATGTGTAAACCCCTCACCATCTAAGAAAAAAGAAAGGAGCAAATCCTTACTAAACATGAAGAAGAAAGGAATGGATGTCTATAATTGCTGAGAAATCTTAAAAAAAAAAAAAAAAATTGATCTCTGTAATAGCCACGAGATTTAGAGAATAAATCCATGTCATGGTTACTTACACCTCTAAAAAAAGAGAGAACGGATCCATGCAATGGCTTAAAAACCTACCAGAAAGCGAAAAAATAAGGATAAAACAAACAACTTTCACATCGTTGATAAAAAGTAAACATTAGTGGGTCAGGTATATGGATAATCGCAATTGATGTATGGCACTGATTAAAGTAGATGATTGATTTCTGGGATCGATTAAAGTAGGTTTTAATAAGTAATCACCATGCTCTGCGAGATAATTTTATAAGAATTGATTGCATATCAATCCACGGGAATTGAGTTCCAATCTGACCCGCCTATGTCATTAAATATGTATTAAATCTGACTACAAAGCAATGTAACTGTAATATTATATGGTCCTAGTTATTTTAATTTTAAATTGTTGTTCCGGTTCAAGATGGATATGCTTTAACATTAAGCACGATGATGGTTATTTCAATGGAAACCAGCTCACATATCCTCTTTCTATGATACTATCATGGCCGGTATGGAATGTCCCACTTTGTACATATTCAATAGCAGCGATAGTTGAAAAATAATTTCCAAGAATACGTCAATTATCGTTCAAAATAGTTCAAGTGAAGGCATCTCCTCATTCATTTCGGGATGGCCATTTTATTTGGCAGCCTTCGCTAGAACCATAAGGAATGGCCCAAGATGATGCTAGACTGTAACGTGTCCCTATTATCCGACATATATTCTTTGTTTGTTGTCTCGATTGAAGAAAACAGGAGACACAGAGGGATAAGGTTAGCTGGCCAATCTGAAAAGGGTCCCAACGATATTAGTAAAAAAATCTCGGTTTATTCTCGCAGGGAAGAAAACAAGAAAAATATAGATAACCATAACCGGCCTATCAATTCAATCAGATAAAGTGACTGGTTCTATCTTATGTGAATTCTCTATTTAAAGAGCTTCCTTCACCTGCAAGCAAGCAATTACCAACTCTACCCCAACTGCTTGGTATTCTGGGGATAAAGCACTCTCTTCTCAGATTGGTTTTGAATTGGAGTGAAAGAATGAGCCAGCTCTGAAATTGTTTCCAAACAAATATTTTTGGGTTACGTTCAGCAACAAACTCTGCAAGATTTGATTTTTTAAGAGCGTCGCCGCAATATTTATGACGGATTCCAAGTGGTCTTAGAGGCCGGGACCGATACGTTACCTGCAGTGGACCTGTCATACGAAAGTCTGACTGCAGCGATGAGTGAAAGCACGATGATTATTATTCTCGCTTTGTTTTGCGCAGTCCTATCTCTAGTGGGGCTCGCTTCAGTCGTTCCGTGGGGCTGCATTTGGAGGTCATGCCAGAATCACATGGCCGCAAGACAGGCTAACACGGGTATGAAGGACATATTCATACAAGCGCTCCCGTCAATCATCTATGGAAAATCAATGCGACATCTCCCGGGGATATCAATTACAACGGATTGCGCAATCTGTTTGGCGGAATTCGTGGAAGGTGAAGGTGTAAGAGTGCTGCCAAGCTGCAACCATGGCTTCCACATGGGATGTATAGATGAATGGCTTCGGTCTCACTCTTCATGTCCTACATGTAGACATTGTCTTCGTCTTCATGGCTACAAAATCATGCCAAACAATATTCAGCTGATCAAATCAAACGCCCCTGAAGGGCAGATTCATCAGTCAAGGGCATCTGAAGAATCCCGCGAAATCTTAGATTTAGAGTCTGGAATTAAGCAATAGCTATGCCCATCGCCAGAGAAATCAAATGGAGGGAACGGGACCTTTAATGAAATGTTTGAAATAGGCGCGATGGTATCCGAAGCAATACTGCGAACAGTTCACAGTGTGCGCTCAATATTATGAAGGTACAACTGAAACTCAGGGCACAGCGCACCTGTGTTGCTGTATTACAAAAGTGACAACAGTTTCCGGACAATTTGAAAGCATATTAGGCGGTGCTTACCAACATTACATAGCATTATATGGTCGTCCATCCTCTAGATTATTTAATCAAGAATCCAAGTCCACTGTATATTAAGATTGGATATCTTCTACTTTCGATGGAGGAATTGCTAGAAGGTCACATATCCGAAGCGCTATTGCTGAAAGCGTGATTCCTTAGTTTGTATATATCTATGTTTTATATAAATTTTCACCTGAATGGCACGTCTATCTTTCCACTTTTACTTTCACAGAAAATTTTCAATTTTAAAATTACAAATTGAATGAATGTAAGAACAGCCATTGAGATTGAGCAACAGTTCATCTACATTTATCATAAATTATTAAATAATTTACTTATTAGGTTTCTTCATTTCATATGCAGGGTAGGTAGTGAAAGTGAAGATTTAGGTTGTGTTTATAAGATAATGAGTAATGGTGTAAATTACTTGCAAAATATTCAATTCTATCTTTATTTTTACATTTATAAGTGTTTATATCTTAGAATTTTGGGTGTATTATTATTTATGTTTTTTAGATTGAAGGATTGTTTAGATTGATTTTATGGTAGTGGTTCAAAATTCAAAATAAATAATTATAAAAAATATCTTGTAGCTAATGTATGGATAATAGTTTTTTTTTTTGGTTTTACCATAAACTATAAAGAGTAAATTTATAAAAAGGCTCTGCACATCCATTCATTACAAAAGCTACTTCATGCTGAAGATAGAAGTAGTTGTGCAAACAAAACTAGATTAACATCAAACCTATCATTCCCCCTATTTGCCTTCCTATAGTTTTCAAAATCTTGGGAGGGGTATACCCTTACATAGTGACCATTCAAAAAAATTCAAAAAAACATTGACAGACATTAACAAAGAGCCATTCCTGAAATTCTTGCTTGTCCTGAACCTACTGGTGTATAGAAGCTTCGTCCATAGGCAACACTCCTTCTCATGGAGTCTCCTGGCAGTGACTAAACTGTGTCATTTTTGCCATTTTCAAGAACTCTTCCTTGATTATGTCCGTTGTTCCCATTAATTCAAAAAGGTCCAATTCTAGGTCGTCAATTACGGAGTCCTGGCAAGTTAACTGTTGGAAGATATACCTGGTCTCCTCTGCATTCCCCTTTATTTCCTTGAAACCTGCAAGAGTGACCTCAAAAGTTTTTTGCTGGTTCAACTTGAAATCTTTTATGCTCGCCTTCATGTAAGACATGGCTTCTCCAATTCCTAACATAATAACATAGTGTTGCTGGCTCCCTTCACCGTGCTCTCTCCAGAACTCTTCCTCATGGCTCAATGAAAGCAGAGACAAATCCTTCAAACTATTTCCTAAATGTTGCAACTTGTGACTTCCCAACACTGGCTCATCTCCTTTAACAAATGCTCTGGTGATCGCCATTCCGTTCGCGCGTGAGAAGATGGCCAAGCATTTTGACAAGACTCCCCATAAATACATCTGCTTGATAGCCGCGGGAGCCCATGTGCTCTGCTTACAATGTCCACGCAATCCTATGCCATGCGAATTTAATGCATCCGGGAGATGAATGTGAAGTGAGGAAGAGGTTAGGACTAAGTGTCCTAAGGGATTGGGATGCAATTGTGAAGACCATCCCCATACACCTCTACTTAACCCCTTTATTAGCCAATTGATATGCTATTCTATTGTTTTCACGAAGGATGTGAAGATAATATACCTCAAGAGTGTCACTGAATAAGACTATTTGTTGATATATCCTTTTGCACCATGGGGATCCTTTGCTGTAACGATTTCTCATTTTATGTATGACTTGTCTTGAATCTCCAAATACAAGAAGCTTACTGATCTTTGATTTGGAGACCATTTCCCTGCCGTGAAGTAAAGCAAGCCATTCTGCAACGTTATTAGATTCCTCTCCTATTCCCCAGGCATAAGAATTAACAATTTTTCCTCCAGGGTCATATATAACCCCCGCACCTGCCTCTCCTGTATGGATAATAATTACTGACAAAGAACCCATTTAATTAAAAAAAGCAACTGGTCATTATAACTAAACATACCACAAGTTAAGTGGTTATGCTAATATCATTCTTTCTCACATTTACAAAAATTAAAATTACATTTCATGTTCTCATGTACATATTTGTTAATACATATTTCACATATATATATATATATATATATATATATATATATAATTAAAAAAAAATACTATGGATAAGCCTATTTGATGGAGATTATTTTCACACTATATGGGCTTGGAAATGTTGTAATATGTACCATAGCAATAAGGATAAAAAGTATACAAAGCAACTTTGTCCATAATGATTTTGCTTCGGGACCATCTTTTATGTGTACAAAAGAATAGTATATTGTGTACAAAAAAGAGCCATCAGATTTGTGTTTGGTAGGATAGGTTTTCAAGTTGAAGTTGACTTCTTGATTACACAAGCTAAGTGACGATAGCTTGGCTCCTCCATGTGGCGTTTGGAGATGTGTTTAGTTATGAATGGACCAATACCCTCTCATCGTAACTTATGGAATATGTGCTACAGGTCTACACGACCGTAATAATTTCACCATGTTCATAGAGTGATTGTCGTTTCCCATACGGTCTTTGATGATTTCATTACAATGAAGACACCCACACATGTTAGTTGGACACTTGTCATGTCCATTGAGAGTGGTAGTGGTCCACATAGGTTATCTCCTCTAGGAACATGGTTGCTCACATGGTATCTCTTGACTTCCTTTATGGAGTGGCTTGTACGTTCACGTGATCAGTTATCAATCTACCTCCTCGCCCATCCTATCATTGATTACCCTAATCATAATAGTAATATAATTGTCCAAACATAAATGGTTTATGGTGGTGCTTTCCTACGTGGATGTTCATACCTCAACATGTCCTCCCCACCCTCGATGTTAGAAATCTGCTTGTTAAGCGAGGTTAAGCGATAAATTAGGGGTTTTGGTCTTTTTGGGAAATATTTAACATAAACAAAAACAATTAAGAAAGCTTAAAAAAAAAAATTAAGTTGAAATATAAATTAGAAAAAATGAATAAAGTAAATAAGAAGAGAATACAAAGAAGATGAAGAGACTCTTCTAGAATTGTAACTCCGATATGGGTGATATCTTCTAAGAAATTGGCTAAGAATAATAAATTCCTCTTAGAGGAGAAAAAAAATGTCAAGGGTTAATTGCTTTTGGTGGAAAAAGAAAGAGTAATACATATCAAAGATAGAAATCTAAAAACAAAAAGAAAAAAAAAAGAAAAATCCAAAATGAAGATGATCAGAGAATGTAATTTGAATGAAAGAATACAAGAACCTATAATGATCTAAAAGATGGAAATCTGAAGGGGAGAAAATTAGCCTTGCTATCTTCTTGTAGATGACCATAACTAAATCCAGTCGTGGTAAAAAATCTCTATGGCCATAGAGTGTGGGAACTAAGGTGTTGTGTACCTGCTACTATTAAAAACAGTGTTGTCTATATAGTATGGAGTATTGTGCATTGGTTGGCAGTTGTATTGTCTATGTAGGTTGGAGTACCAGTTGTTGGTTGGCAAGAGTACTGCTTGGATTTAACCTTGAACACTAGTAAGGTGATTTGGCTAAGCTAGGACCCTAAGATAGAACACATATCTACTAAAGTAAGAAGAATATGAAACTATAAGAATCCTGAAAAGTAGTCCTAGAGAGAACAAGAATTGACTTAGGGGTGACTGTGGGAAAACTAAGAGTGAAGTTTCCTACAGATCTACGGTTGGGTGGGTCGAAGAAAACCCCATAATAGTTGCAGACTGACCAATAGCACTTAGAATAGATGAGTTCCTTGAACTTTAGATATTTTTGTCCTTAAGATTTACGAACTTTGTATCTATTTATGCTAATGCTATGATGGTTTATGCATGCATATATATGTTTTGAATCTGATGGATTATGTAGAGTATTAAATATAAAAATGTATGATCTATCTATATGAAGTTATGTAGTGTTTGATGTTCTAAAGTAATGTTTGGTTGCATAATAGATCTGGAAAATATGAGCTAGAACCCTATGTATATCTGTGATGAAAACAGTAACAAAAAATAACACTAATCTATGATATATAAATTTGCTAGTAAACCTTGAGGTGCTATAAAGAACTGAAAATAAGTAATTGACACGACTTAGTTCTGGTTATTATTATGGGTGTGGATTGTTGAAGTAAGTTGTTATGTTGCATGGTTAACTTAACTATTGCATTGAGCATTGTATTTTAGCACAACTGTATCAAAATGTGTTTTTATCCTAAATGCTGCATTGGGAAACAAAGTCTAGTACAACTATATTAGAATGTGTTGTCACCCTAATTGCTACATTGGGAAGCAGAGTCTAGTACAATTGTACTACAAATTATGTGTGGTTAACCTAATTGCTACATTAGATAGTAGAGTCTAGTACAACTTTGCTTTTTCTTATTTAATGCCTAATGGTTGCATTGGGAAGTTGGGATAAAATAGTTTTTTAGAAGATTTGATTGCACCCAATTGTGGCATTGGGCCACAAACTCTACTAGAAACAAAAAACAAAAATAGAACGTAAGAGCTATAAGTAATGATATACCTATATGTAACTATATATATCTAAACTATTACAGTAAGGGATAGTTAACTGAACAAACAAAATGTTATTTAGCACCTATATGACTAGATAGTTGAAAAAAACCAAGATGATAAACATAAACATCTAACAAAATTGCAAGTATGCTATAAAAAACTAAAATCAACAATAGTCCTAAATATGTGGTCGCCCCATCGAAAACATGGCTTGTTATAAAATAATAATCACAATCATGATAAACAATCCATTGGAAGTCTATGTATAGACTAGTTACATACTATCACCTACTGTTAATCAATGATCCCTATAATCTATTTGTTAAATAAAATAACCAGGGGATTATGATAGCCCTGATCTTACTTACATGCATAAGTAACAAGAGTTCGAGGATCCTAGACTTCCTCAAACAACCCTAAGAAGAGTAGTCCCCACCTGGAAAGCACCATCTGTTTGGGGACAAAATCTTTTAAAAGCATAATATTTAATATAATGACAAGATGTTAACATACACAGTCACTTGGGTGTCGATTGGCCACTCATCCAAGGATCTCGCAAATATGAACAATGATAAGAAGGGAAAGTTTATTAAAAGTATGCATATAACTTAAAATTAATAACAATGAATGCCTCGAAAAGAACAAAATGGTAAGATAAGATAGCTAGCTTATACATACAAGAAAAGCTATCATTACTATCATATTGAATGATCAGATCTGAATGTATGGTCTTAAGATAGGGAGAGTTTTCCCTCGAACTTAAAGGAAGCTCAAAGGAAGAGAAACTAGTTTGAGTATAAACATACAAGTATTTCCTATCAATATTGATGTCCAAATACGGAAATAGAGATACGATTATATACATGCATGGGTTTATAAAGTAGAATGCTCTACCTATCTATATGCTACACAAATCTAGGCTCATAGTTATATATTTATATATAACTCTCAATATGCATGTATATGAGTAAGCTCTATGTAAATAAAAAACCTATACTTAGATGCAGATTGATAGACTGTAATCGATTCAACTTAATTATCCATGAGATGGGAATCTTTTGTATATTTATATACGTCCCCGACTCCCCACTAATAGCTACTATGCAATAATAGTGACTTGAGCTAGATCAAGGAAGGAAAGAGAGATCTCACCTAGCAAATATTAACCCTAGAAGACTTGGTTAAGTCACAATTAAGTCATGTTCATAACCAGTACGATTGAATAATTAAATAGTATACTTGTCATGCCCCCTCCCGTCAACCGATGGGAGGAAGGGAACATGACTAACATTCCAGGGCTTGCTTGTAAAGAACTTAGCCCCGTTCATTTAATAGAATTCATCATAAATAAAAACTTATGTGTGAAGATTCATACTCAATATAAACACAGCGGAAATAAACATTATCCACACACAACTACATCATGCATTCAACATACCAATAATAGTTAACAAATTAAACATTGCAGAGCACAAAATTGACATAATTCAAACCACAGAGAATACTTATCTTTAAGATGAAACTATCCAACAACTGACTATGTGAGAGCAATGTTCCACCCAACCATAGGTCTCTGTCCAGCATGTATTCTTTCAGCTGAGAGACTACCCCTGAGATGGGATGTGTATCCACTAAGGAGGAACTAGATAGGCTCACTCACAGCCATGATCTCACATACAAAGTCATGATAATCCAACACACGGTTGGGTTTATCAAGCATGCAAGAGACAAATAAGGAGGATGCTAAGCCAGTGAGCTCAACCACAGAGCTACAAACATCTCAACTGAACTCAAACAGTCATGGCACCCACACGACCTACCACACCCAACACAAGGAAGGTCCCCTTCTCTGCTGCATAGTCCCTCAGGCGTTCCTTCCCTCCAGTTCTCTTCAGGGTGGGCATAGAAAGGTCCATCTGCTAATTTTTCTTCAGATTCTATCATTCACTGGGTTTATTAAGCAATCCAATCCTCTGTTCAAACATTCACACTTAGATTTTCACAATTCGGTGACCAAATAACTCAATCTCGTAATTGGATTTCTGGGCTATAAAAACTGGGTTTTCCAATGGATTTCAGGGTATCTAATACTCTCAATTTCACCCCAAGGTTCATATCTATGGATCCCCCATTGGATTTTACTGTCAATACCAAATTCTGGGCGTTTATGACACTTCAAAACGTAGGTTAATTCACAGTTGCGATTTCTGATTTTTCTCATTGCTGGGCATTCGTCCTGGATGAAAAGTGAAGCTTCTCTCTTCCACACTGGAATGGGAATGAGGAAAAAACAAATTCCCATGAGCTAGAGTGACTTGTGGGTCAAGGAAACAGAGCCCATACTTTGCCATATGAATTTCTGGGCTACCCATGCTCCATTGAATCCATGGACCGATTTCTCCAACAATTTTCGTACATAGAATTAAATGTCAACAAAGAAAGTCAAATGGGTTCACAAGATGACATTTGGCAGCCTATGGTTCAATCCCACAACCCCCTCACCACTCCCTAGTGGAATACAAATGGCCCCTTCTCATTAGTTGCTTCCATAGCCAATTTTGGTATTTTATTGAAGTATTAATATTTACATCAATTTTACAATGTTCCATGGCTTAATAGCACATGAATAGGTCATAATATAAAATACTTTCATTTCTAAATAAAATCTGAGCATACACTAGCGGAGCCTTGGCCTTGAGCTCCACGCTAGGGAAACATACATCACATGTACACAATATTTACATTAAAATCCAAAATACCACAAGGATCAAAATGGGGTATTACAATACTTAAGTGTTCGAGTCCTTCGATCCATAGGATCAATGGGGATGAGTCAACATACCCCTATGAACTTGATCACAGAACAAAAGGATATGACCTCATTACAAATTAAATAGAGCAACAATTACACGAAGTGCAGCGAAGCCCCAACTATATGGTCTAACTGTGGAAGGGTTAACCCCCTTAACTAGGTGACATATCGACCAAGTATCAACTAAACAAAATGTACGATTCATATCTAACTCTGAGATTCGTTAAGGATCGAGCAAAGAGTACCTTGCATTTGTGGTGGATGGCACGATTCAGAGAGACACAAACAACTCTTTCTCATGGATAATTTATGGTATGATATGCCTATCGTTAAGTCAGAATGCAAGAAAACCTCTCACAAATAAGATGTGGTCATCCTAACCTTTGTTACCTAGGAACACATACAACCTCTTCATTGCTACGCGTGGTTACACGTTTGGCTTGGGCTGGGTTGTAGCTTTGCCACACCTCCATGCCAAGTAAAAACAACTACATAGTCATAAGAAATAAACAATTGCATAGATAGCTAGATCGTATAATGGAAAATAGACTTGCAACTAGTCTTACCATTACCCTTGGGGAGATCGTGCTACCAAAGGCACTCCCCTCTGAACTGTTGACACGCGTTGAAGCAACTTGCATGGTCGTGACCAAATGAGAGCTGAGAAAGAGAAGAACCCCCTCTTGAATGCAGATGGAAAGGAAGGTACGTTTTTTCCTCCCTACAACATGAGCACGATTTGAGGAGTGTCAGACAAAATCAAGGCAAGAGCTAAAGGCGACCTTGACAGATGCCTTTATTCCAACAACCCCAAAATACATCAAAATTTTGGAAAATAATAATAATAATTTTCTTTCCTTTACATAATTCAATGTACTATCATTTACAAATATCTATCGTCCATAACTCAATGTACTACTAAAGTCCAGTCCATTTGTAAGCACATATCAACCATACCCATTTAATATTATTCTAAACTTTCAATTGCACTTTTAATAACCCATCACATCATTTATAGCCCGAGCATAAGTTTTCTTTTAATGAAATTAAAATATAAGTTTATAACCCAATATATTTATATCACGTTTGTGATAAAGTAAGGATATCAACCTAAAAGAAAACTAACACATTTATATGTTTTATAAACCATATCCAAATAATTTCAAATATATTCTAACACATCTCTCTGTGTTTATGAACCATAACCATAAATCCATAATTACCCTCCTAATTTCCATCGTACTATAAACTCTTACTCTCTTATCAAAACCATGGTATTGGTTAACTATCTAATGATAGATAATTTAAACCTTCCCATCATATGGAGTATATATACATACACTCCCAATTTAAACGACCAAGTTTTCGTCATCTTTTTATTATACTATATATATATATATATATAATCACAATTCCTAACAATTATATAAACGTATTTACAACTAAAAATATCCCGTAAGTAACCGATCAATTAACTTCTCTCTATTTTTCCAAAGAGGACACATCTATAATCAAGGCAAAGAAAATGGAAGGACAGATATTATCACTGCCATAACTCATTTAAGCCACAGAATCGTTGTAAACACCGAGATCAACATTTTAAACTGATGGTTCGATATATTCTTTCTTAAAATCAACTCAAAACACAGGGACCGAACCAACATCGATACTCCTCTTTTACTCAGAGTTTGACGACAAATAAAAAAAAATTATAGTTTTATACCGTGTGTATGCAACTGTTCCGATTTCTCTCACAGAAATAAATTGATTTAATAATGAACAAGAGAATCAAACAAAAGTTCAAAATTGTATACATTTACATAGGGTAAAAATACAAATTTAAATTCATATAACTACGTTTCGCTTCTCTCACTGATTGCTTCAATCAAACGAGGTTTCGATTGTATTTATATAAATATACTAATTTTTAAAGAATTTAAATCTCTGTGATAAAGGTTCATTTCTCTCATAGCGACAGATCACTTAAATCGAAGAGAAGATTGAAACAATGCAAATGACTGTTTGGAGAATCGGTTTCTCGGTTCTTCCCAATCATAGGAGAGAGCAACTGATCAACACATGCAATCACAATACAATTTCTCTATGTACAACATTGTGTCTTATGCTATCTCACTGCAACAATATATAGCCTTTTCCAAGGTCTTGTGCCATCCTAATCAAATCTCAATCAATCTTTCAATCTCAATGATTTAGGATATTGTTTGGTAGTTGAGCTTTTAGATTGGATTTGATTAGTAAAATATCTCTCCCTTGGTTTACACATGTTCTATATCTCATGGTGGCATCTCCTCATTTAACAATTCTCTAAGTGTCTTTTTATTTTATTAATAATAAAATAATCATTGTTGTGCAAAGTGTCACTCACACCTCTTGTGAGTATTTTTTAATTTTTACATAACTCTTACAAAAATAATTGTTTTTGAAATATTTTCACAAATAGTAAATCAAAAATAAACTAATAATGTCTTGGGGGTATCACATTTGTCCTCACCATTAAAAGCAGTAATTAGCACTCCTCACACAGTAAAGCTAGCATACAATCTGCTGAGCATAACAATTTTTGTTTGGGAAAATAACCATTATTCTCCCTCCTTGTGCATGTTGTGGAGAAGGAACCATGATTAGGGCCATTGATTAACCCTCTAAGCTAAGGTCTAGTAGAGCTTGTGGCATGGGGAGTTTAGGATAGTATAGATTAACATGTAAACTATATATTACATAATGTTAATAGTTGGCCATGACAGTGTACTAATGGGTGACCATGGTAATATATCAAGGGATGGCTATGATAGCGTACCAATGGTGTATTTTGCATAACGATAAGGCTCCATGTAGGTTTGGCTTGTAAGTACAATAATCCTATAGGTAAACATTTGCGTAATAACTATTCTAGTGTATGGTTAGACTATGGTTAATAATAATCCTATATGTTGTATGGCAGGATTAGGTAACTAAGGTATATATATGTGTGTGTGTGTGTGTTAATAAATTGAAGTATGGACATGTATAACCATGTGCAAGTTAATAGGAATAACCCTTTGGGAGTGTATAGCTAATACGAATAATAAATAGGTATGGCTAAGTGTTCTGGATAGGAATATATATATATATATATAAGGATTTATGTAAATGGACGATTGGAAGATGGCATCGTGGAACAATGTGAATAAGGTAGAGAAAAGTACTTAATGGTTATAAGACAAGAAGGATATAATGTGATAACTAATTGTATACGGAAAATGAGCCTTTGCAAGTAAGTAACAAGTACAAGGTGAGTACCAAATGCATGGATCCCCCCATGCTCTAAGTAATAAATAGTAAGCTACTGGTAGAACTAGCCATCAGTTGGATGACCTAAGAATCTTCTAAGTACTATAGTTGCAGTAAGGTAAGTAGCCCATCTTTCATCCATAACTAGTATAAGGACCAGACGTCCAAGAGGGTGTTCTTGTGCATCTAAACATATAAACCATGCATAATAACACCAGTTGTGACTAATATAGTGGAAGTTGTTTAACTGGTCATATATAAGTAAATCTAAGACTAAGTGAAAGTAAACGCTCATCCACTTACTTCTCTAGAAACTATTGCATGTTATGACAATGTATAAAAAAAATCATTAAGTATAATGGGTACATGACAGAGCCCTTCAAAGATGAGGCACTATGTGATGTTTTCCCACTTGAATTTTGTGATGTTATTTTAGGACAACCCTATATGTGGAAACATTATGTAGTTTATGACTCTAGACCCCATAGAGTCATTGTTAATTCTAGAGGCCAACTCTAGAGGGTACCTAAGGAAGTTCCAACTACCACAATTTCCTTTATCTTGGAAAAGTAGTGATGGCATGTAATATTCCAACATGGGAAATTTGTCCTCTTCATGGTCTGGTCAGCATGTGAATGAAATGTCATGACAACCACCATGGCATCAACACAAGTCCTTGTTAAAATATGTAATGATGACTAGTGCAGTATTATTGGTAAATATCACAAAAGGCATAAATAAATCTAATATCATAAAATAGAGTTATCCAACATGCATCATGTAATTAAATCTTTTATAATCATCTTTATAATATAGGTCGAAGACTATATATCCCGCATGTGTTATGGGATGTAAATATTACACACCTCTTGGTATATAATAGAGGTGAATGAGACCATTTTGGGTATGTTGTGATATATTGTGAAATCGCACATCACATGTTGTGTATGTCATTTGTACGCACATGATCGTGACATGATGTGAATATGGAGAGTGATGCATATGTGGAAATTCCTTGTATTGTAAGATGGGCATTTATGAAGACCAATAGAAGACCAAGTCTTCTATGGATGTTTCTCTATTTGGGGTTTTACCATGCATATTTGGTGTATTGTTTTCTTGTTCCATTGTCTCTTATTTCTGACACGATTATTGTTACTTTTATGGATAGAAGGATAGAGTAGTGGATCTTTGTTATTGATTTACATGTTATTGTAAATGTATTATTGTATGTTTATGCATATTCTCAATATTCTAACATGATATCCAAGCTAGTTGCTATGCTCTACTTTCTTCGGTAATTATTTGGATTTTTTTACAAGAAACAATTCTTCATATTTGAGAGTTGGTTTTTGCAGAATTTCTTCAAGTTCTCTTGATTTTTTCTATAGATACCAATTAAAATCGATTGCATACTAAATTTCTATCAATGATCTATTTGTTTTGTAGTAGATTTGCTTTGTTTTATGCTTTGGTTGTGTTTTTGGTTGTAGGTTTTTATCGGTGGTCAAAATATTTTTGGTTCTGATATTTTTATTCATTTATGGGTTGTGAAAGGTGTTCCATTACGTATGGAATGTTTTTTATAGTTGGAAATACTTTTTGTTTCACTAAAAAAGGTTTTTGTTTTCCCAATATACGACACTTTTACCAGGTCCATAGGTTTCGGGCAGCTTTCGACATATATGTGCCCTATAAATAGCCAGTGAGCATATGACCTAGGGACATACACAATCTACAGTGAGTCATTCTGTGTATGGCTAGTTTTCTCCAAATGTTTTGTTGTTTTGGAGGTTTTTTTTGCTATTCTTTGTAGTAGAGTTGCAGATCCATCGGTTAGTTACACTCTCTATTTACTTCACTTTTTCAATATGCATATTTGTGAAGAATTGTGGGATAACTTGATTATGTTATTCCTACCTATATTAATTATATTGTTGTGATTATCTCTTGTTATTTAACATTGTTACTATTTTTAGTTTATTGATGACATCAACAAAGTTGAAACCTTTTTTTATCTGTGATGATTGATGTTAAGAAGGAATGTAATGTAATCAACTCCATATTATATCACCATAGTTTAGTAATAATGCAATGGAATGAAAATCCATATTATACTATAATGTGATGATGATTATCCGTGGGCCAAAAATTTCGATGGATAGTGTATTAGGGTTTTGTATTTGTAATGTGATCTTTAGTAGAATTCTTTAGTTATGAAGACTGTATGCTAGAAACATTTCGATGGATACATATTTGGTTCTTTTATTCATGATGAGGTCTACTATTCTTGCATCTTTCATCTTGGTTGTGAAGACTATATTCTTGGCACATGTTTCAAATGATAGGCCATTCATGTCTTGTATTCACAATATAATCTTTAGTAGGGATCTTTGAAGACTATCTGCTATAAACATTTCAACATATAGATATGGGGTTCTTGTATTCATGATGTGGTTTATTGCAGAGTTATTTCAGCTATGAGTTGGGTTACAAGTTGTGATGAATCTTTTCTTGCCATAGTTTTTATATTGGCCATCATAGGTTTATTGTACAACTTGGTTCAGATGCAATTTCATGATTTAGTGAGAAGTGGTTGCTATATTCAACATCTTCATGAGGTGAAGTGTGTTCTTATTCACATATTATGGGGCATTCTGGAAGCTATCATCAAGGGAGATGTTACTATTGTTAACACCTCTATCAATGTTCCTGCCAAATAAGGAAAGGGAACCCCCCTACCAAAACCCTAAGCATGCCCATTAACCTCTTACACCAAAGAAAGAATCGAAAAATCCAAAAAATGGCTAAGTGTCAAGTAAATCCAAGCCAAATGATCAAGCCGCAGTGAAAAAGATGAATAAATGGAGGTTTTCTGCGCTCGGGTGAGAGTGAATGGTCCATATCGAGTTAAGGAGATTGACGGCAGAGGAAGGATTTCGCTGGGAGAACATGCGCACTGGATAGAGCCCCGAAATACAAAGTGGGGGTTCTGCATGTGATCGAAGAACAATGGATGAGGCAGGCCGTGAAATAATCAACGGTCCACATAAGATTTCCCTGAGGAAAGAGCTTGAAAGTTAATGATCAAAACATATGTGAAATTTTGATTCATTTCACCTTAAGCCGATTTAACCCCCTATTGGATCCAATCTGATGGTTCCAAGCGATCACGAAAGTCCGGATCAGACGAACCAAAATGATTGTGGGAGGCGCACTTGCCCAACCGATCTTCCGCTTTCAAAAGAAGCTGAACGGTCGAGATTGAAAGGACAAGGTCAGATCGATGGCTGGGAATCGATCCGCAACGCATCCGATCAAGATATTTTCCGCTTCCCCGCAATTCTGACTTTCCGCACCCACATTGCAGATTGCGGAAGTCGAAACGATATTTTTTCAAGAGCGCAAAGTTGGGTTTTCGATTTCGGAAACCTGCATTGCGGAATGCGGATTGTGTAGGCATAATTTTTTCGGGGGTGCAAATTCAGGTTTTCGGTTACCGCGACCTGCATTGCGGAAGGCGGATTGTGGAGGTGATTTCCACGAGGTTGTGCAATGGTCTTCCGATTTCTTAAACCCACATTTGCGGACTGCAGGTTGCGGAAGTGATTTTTTACAAGGTTCGATTAGCATCCCTAACTTCCGATCTCTGCATTGCAGACTAAAGATTGTGGAAGGATAATTGTGGATCTGGATGGTTTTACAGAGTAAATTGCGGTCGCAGAAATTGCAGAGTTTCACAGGGGAAGAGGCCAATTGTTCCATGATTGAAGGTTGATCTGAAGGAAGGAATAAGCCATGACTTGATGAGCCCTACAAATGAACCTCAAATGACCCAATCCGAAGGAAAAATAAGTGGTTTCCACAACCCGAATGCACAATGACAACACATAGAGTTTCCCACTGGTGCATCTAACAGACTAAGAGGCAGTTGGTTCGATCAACTCGGCATGAACAAATCCATCCTTTCCATTTCAAGACCGTTGTCAATAAACGACCATTTATGGTTGAATTAGTTAGAATTTGTTGGATATTTTGTAAGACTATAAAGGCATGTTCTGGAGAAGACCAAAGGGTTGGATTTTTTTGGATGCTGAGAGATTAAAAGTGCTACATATGTATTGAACTTGACCTTTCAATTAATGAGAAGACTCGATTCTGGAGCAGAGACTCTTGTGATGAGTGTTTTGATGTCTGTTATTTCCTGTGCATGTGTTCTTCATTTGTATTTCCCATTGATTGTTTGCTTCTGCAATATCTAGATCAAGATTACATGGTCTGAAATTCATATTTTATGCTTCAGATGCATATGACTAGGTATTCCACCCTTTCTTCTTGGAGTTGCAGGTTAGAATTAATTTCCAAATGGTCCAATTCTGTGATGGATTTTGTTCCCTTTTCTGTCGTCATCTGCTGATATATTTGACTTGAAAAAATCTCATCTACCTCGCCTCTACCTCTTAAATTGTGGCCTAAATCAGTCATTTGTGACTCATTAAATCCATTAAAGTTTGACTCCATTCCCAATGGTGCTCTTGTCCTTAACCCCAACCAGATGAAAAAGACCTATAAGTCATTATCTGAAAGTCTAGCCACCACTTTTACTTATAAGCAACTTGTGCAAAATATTCTAAGTGTTAAATGAATTGTGAAAGATAGAGCCCTCTATGCGGTTGGAAAGGCTAGTTTCCATCCACCAAATCTTGGTTTGAAACAGTTATCTCATGATCCCTTCTGCTGCAACCCAGGAGAATTTTGAGTGATAACAATTGTGATGCCACTTTCCTCCATTTGTATTATTTCTCTTAGTCATTATTATGGGGGAGTGTTAGAATATGTAATGATGACTTGTGTGGTATTTTTGGTAAATGTCATAAAATGAGTAAATAAATCTAATATTATAAAACATAGTTATCCCACATGCATCATGTAATTAAATATCTTGTAATCATTCTTTATATAAGAGAGTTGGAAAACTATTTATCTCATATGTGTTATGGGATGTAAATATTCCATACCTATTGGTACATAATAGAGGTGAATGAGACTCTTTTGGGTATGTTGTGATATATTGTGAAATCACACATCACATGTTGTGTATGTCATTTGTATGCACTTGATTGTGACATGATGTGAAGATGGAGAGTGATGCATATGTGGAGATTCCTTGTATTGTATGATGGAGATTTATGAAGATCAATAGAAGACTAAACCTTCTGTGGATGTTTCTCCATTTGGGGTTTTACCATGCATATCTAGCATATTGTTTTCTTGTTCCCTTGTCTCTTATTTCTTACATGATTATTGTTGCTTGTATGGATAGAAAGATAGACTAGTATATCTTTGCTATTGATTTACACGTTAGTGTAAATGTATTGTTTTATTTTTATGTTAAGATTCAATATGCTAAGACACAAAATATCAGTATTACATTCCATTTCACAACAATAGCATATACAGGATCACTGAAAGAACAACAAGCACAACAAGCACAACATAAATACAAGAGCCACAATTTATTCTGGGAAACCCTCATGGGGTAGAAAACCCAACAAAGCTTCCTCAATATATATGACCAACAAATACAAAGATATAATCCTCAAACATTATCTCCTTCTCGACAATAGCATATCTCTCTCTCACCTATGTGTTATTCACAAGTGAGTGAATGTGTGTTAAATGAGGAACACACCTCCTTTATTTATACACAGCTCCGACTTGACTTTTAAACTAACTAAGTCGGCCCCATCTTTAACCAGTGGGTTAAACACCCCATAAAAACTGAATCTGTGCCGACCCCACTAGGGAAGTCTAATCACCCAAGTTACCACATTCCGACGGAGAAATAAACATCTCCGGATATACAATAAGGTCTTCACAGAGGAACGAAACATCTCTGGAATAATAAAGTACAAATATAATATTCTTAGAAGTTACAATATTTCAACAATTTATGCATATTCTCAATATTCTAATAGGCCTCTTTACACAATAGAAGTAGGTGTACAAGATTATAGAGGAATATAGAGATATATTTGGCTCACGTAAAGGGGTGTCTCTACACTTCCAAGTCAGCCATTCTATTGATTTTATGCTTGGTTCTCCTTTACATAATGGACCAATATACATATTCTCTCTTCTGAAGAATGAGGAAATAAAATGTCAGGTTCAAGGGATCATCCAAAAGGGCCACACTCAACCAAGATCCTAGCCTTGTGAGAGCCCAATTGTATTTTTTAAGAAGAGTGTCGGGACATGGTGGATTTTTATTTATTACAAATCCCTAAACAAAATAATTATCAAAAATCAATGCCCAATCCCCCTAATACATGACATTCTCAATCATGTCTTAAGTGTTCCAAATTCTTCAATAAGATTGATCTAAATTCAAGCTACCACCAAGTGTTGATTGAGAAAACTAATGTGTGGAAGACAACCTTGAAGTTTAAAGAAGGTATGTTTGAATGGTTGGTCATGCCTCTTGGATTGAGTAATGCTCCAACAACATTCATGATGATGACGGATGATACCTTGAGGACGTTCACAAAATATCTTGTGGTCATATATTTTGATGACATTGTCATCTTCAATATATTTTCAGTGGAACATTTGTAACATATTCAACAAGTCCTAAGCACCTTACACCAACACAAGTTATACATCAATATGTAGAAATTATAATTCATCACAGAGATAATACAATATTTGGGATACATCATGGATGAACATGGGGTGCATGTGCACCCAACCAAAATCCATGTAATTTGTGATAAGAAATCCCCAACGAATCTAATAGAAATTCACATATTCTTTGGCATCACCAAATTCTATCACAAGTTCATATTAGTGTTCTCTCATATCACTTGGCCCCTAACCCAAGTGAGCAAGGATGGGGCCAAAGCTTTTTTTTTGTTCTAGTTAAAACAAAAGTGTGAGTGCATGAAATTGGTGGACCTTTGAGATGTAATCATATTTCTAGAAATCACAAACTCACATAATAGAAATAAGAAACGTACTTTCATTTATAAGAATTATGTCTGGGAAACCCTGAACCTAGCAACCTAATTGACATATAGGATAAGTGAAAACAACATGCATGCATCACTAGGAATAAAAATCATGCACAGGGTTTGTAATCCATGGTTTACAAATCATAGGTGTGATTTGTAAATCATGAATTACAAGTCATGTGCACGATTTTAAAGAAATGAATTCTACATGGGTTATTGAAAAAATAAAATTTTCTACTCCCATGCAAAATTCATTTCTTAAAAATCCCCACGTGAATTGCAATTCATTGCTTACAAATCATGCACATGATTTGTAAGAAATGAATTATGTGTGGAAGTGGAAAATTCAAATTTTAAAGTAATGCTTGTGTGTTACTTAACATCCGAACCAATCCTTGTCATAAATTTACTTGTCACCTCTAATCCTAGGTGTCTTCTTTGGGATTAGATTCAGAGTAAACAAGCTTGTGTTATGGAATTGGCTAAACTATGGCTAATTTAACATTTATTCTCCGTTCTCAATATGTTTTCGTTTCATGACCTGCTATAGTATGGTACAAATGATCATAGATTATGAAATTGCATACATATATAGAAATATTTCTACATATTACAAATATGTAATTAAAAAAACAATTTTTTTCTATTTTTCTTCTGACATAACTTCTTAACTCAAAAAACACACTTTTAGTTTGTTCTCCATTAATTTTTCATTTCTCAACCATTTCATAAGAAAATTATATGTTGTACTACTAAACACTAACCTCTGCATGCTATAAAAATCCAATCCATCGTCATTAAATCAAGACTTTCAAAGGCTACACCAACACTTGGTGTACTAATTTTGAGGTTTTCTTACTTAGATAATTAATTTGATTAAGAAGTGATAATATTTTTTGGGGAAATAGTGCCATGGTAGTATTATTTGTTATCTACATGTTTACCATATTTTGTATATTGATTCTATCATTTAAGAACTGAAATGATGCACCAACATGGACATATACCTTATCATTTGCCAAAAAATAAAATGGCAATGTTAGAAAAATCAAAGTTGAGCTACTTATGAACATTTTCAATAATTTAAATATATATATTTGGAAAGGTGATTCAATTTCCTACATTTCATCTTTTTTACTAAAAGCAAGATTGAATGTGTAGGTATCTCAAAATACTCTTGTAAAGTGAGGGAACCCTACTTTTTTAGTTTTCTATTGCATCTATCACATGAAAACATACCATCATTAGCTTATACTCACCTATAAATCATTCAATGATCTCAAACATTGCCTTTGTGTGGCACCAGTACTCACCTTACTAGACCTGCAACAACACTTCAATATTGACACAAACTCCTCTGCTTATGCTATCGATGTGGTCCTTTGCTATCATTGTGGTCATCTCCCAATACAGAGATCTAGCGGCCCATCATAAATAGAGTCTCTCTAATGTGGTTCATAGGTACCCCACCTATGAAAAGGAGATGTGCTCTAGTGTGCAAGGCTATCAACAATGGAAACATTACATCCAGAGGAAAGAAGAAATCATCCAAAATGACCATAATCCCTTGTAGTTCATGTCGAGATAGGGGAATTTATAGAACAATTTCCATCGGAAGTGGTACATATGCATACCACAGTGAACCACCTAAACATAAAGTACAAGAAGGGAAACACAAGTTGTGTTATAGACTATCTTAATTGACCTCTGGTCACAATGTTAGCTACCACACTCCACTATTGCTGACATAAGACTTCTAGTTGGCCCCAATTATATGACAAAAACCTCAACTTTGTTGTTACCTACTAGACATTACATGCATGAAAACTAGTCTCCAAGTTTCATCTCCAGGACGAAATTTATTTCCATTTGGGACACCTTTGTGTTCCTTCAGTTAAGCATGATAACATGATTTGGGAGGCATATTATAGTTGAGTGGTAGGTTACTTTTTCATGTAGAAGATAATAGTAGTATTGAAAAAGTGATTCTACCAGCCAAAGCTTCAACATGACATTGGAAAGTATATCGGACCATGCATTTCCTGTGCCATTACAAAACCTATTAAAAATTAAGGGTTGTACACTCCTTTTCCTACCCTAGATATACATTGGGAGTCTTTCTCCATGGATTACATATATAGATTCCCATCAACCAGGCATGGAAATGATTGTGTATTTTTTATTATTGATTTCTTCTCTAAGATGACCATTTTAACACCTTGAAGAAGAGAATCACATCAAAGGCCACTATTAATCTCTTCTTTGAGCATGTTTGGGTTGATTTTGGGCTCCCACGGACCTTTATTTTAGATCATGATATTAGGTTGTTTAGTACTTTTTGGTACAATGTATGGTTGATGATGGGCACCCAACTAACCAAATCAATTGCCTTCCACCAACAGACAAATGAAAAAATAGAGTTAGTCAATAGGATGATTGTGCATATCTTGAGACCGTACAACTTCAAACATCCACGTGCATGCAAAATGATATTCTTCCTTATGTTCCACATAAATAAAACAAATTTCTTCATATTTATGTTTTTCACAACCCTCCCTAGGTGTTGTTGGGGTCCTATCCATTAGCCCTAACTAAAGTAGCACTGCCCATCCTATATGCATCCAAAGAATATTTCCCTAGTCATACTGAGGCTGATCGGGTAGCAAAAATTATTGAATAGATCCATCATGTCCAACATCAAGTTCATGATATTTTGAAAAAACCCAATGCCAAGTACAAGTAGTGCCACAATCAACATTGGGTTCCACACAAGTTCAAGGTGGGAGACAAGGTATGGTTGCATGTGCAGAAAAAATGCATCATAGGCCTCCAAAAGGATCTAGTACCGATTTTATATGATCATTACACCATCAAAAAGGTTGTGTATGTGAATTCTTTCGAATTGAGTATTCCCCATTTTCTTTGCTTGACTTGCTATTTAAGGTGGAGCTTCTTTGACCATATTTTCCACCTCTATTGGATGCCTCAAAGGTGGAAGAGAACTTCCCCCCTATGGATATTGACCCCAACTATATTGAGAAAACTATAGTGGAAGGCATCATAGACATCGAGATGAGGGGCACCCACTAGGTCTTGAACTTCCAAACCATTTTTGAGGCTATAAACAACATTCAATGTCCTCGAGATGGATTAGTGTTGTGAAAGGATTGTCTAATCCTTGATTGAAAATTTTCTTCTCTTTGAGATATTGCTAATGGGATATTGTGAACCCAAAACATAGTTTGCATGTGGAATTTTTGGCCCCCAGAAATTGAATCGTATAAATTGGACTCCTCAAGGTCTACATTTATTTTGTTGCTTCATCTCCTAGGGTTAGGGTCTTGGGTTAGAGTTTTTACCACATAGGGTTTGTAACATTATGTTAAAATGCCATTTTTAGCTTCTTATAATGGTCTTATTGCGAATGACCGTAGCAGACACATATCCATTGAAAGGTAACCTACCATGCTGGTGCAAGGTAATGATACCCACTTATGATACATTAGTTGTAATGGACTTCCTAAAAAACATAAATCTGATCATTAAAATGAATTTTTAGAGGTACCTACCCAAATTTGTAGATTATGGTGTAAAAAGATGAAATGTAGACAATCAGATCACCTTTGAGAATATATAACTTTTATTTATGGAAAACAGGTATGAATCCCCCAAAATGGCTTTCTTCTAATATTAGTATGTTATTTTGTTTTCTAAAACATAGTGCATAGGTTCACGTTAGGCCCCAGGTTTGGTATGTAAATAGTCCAAATTTGTGAAAATAATTTATTTAGAGTTGTAGATAACAGGTTGTTATTATGCGACGCTATTTTTCCAAAAAACATTAAGTTAATTTTATATTTTTTTTAAATTAAGGAAGTCAGTGGAGCCTTAAAATGACAAGATTGAGCGTTAGGCCCCACTAGGAGGTTCTTAACCTAATCAATCAACTATTATTTTTTACTACGTAGGTCTTTGTCTTTACTTATGCGGGTTCAATCCCGTTTTCAAAATAGTCGATCCAATCAAAAGTTACAATGAAAATAAAATGCCTGTGTATTTTAAAAATTTGACATATGTGCAAATAAAAATAAATAAAAAATAGAAAACAATATTTTATTTATAAAAAAAATACATATTTAGAATCTTCGCATAGGGCTCTATAAGTGTGTGTGGTTTCATTTGAAATGAACACCTATAGCATATGTAGAATCATCATTGAAAAACATGGAGCTAAATAAATGGATGTGTTTTGCTTTATGTAGTCTGAACCAAGAGGTTTGTCAATCTGAACCTAAAACCAATGCAACCAAATCATCCAACACATAGATGAAGAGAGGTTGCCCTGCCTTTCTTTTTAATCTGTAGGAATGTGCACACATTATCAAAATGCGCGTGCACTTTTATTACATACAAACATTCCTTTACTATGTTTGCTTTAACATTTGACCCAAAACTCAGATTTTGATGCTCCTTATACCATTGGAAAGGTATTTCTTAGCTCTACAACTTTTTTGTTTTAGGTTTTCTATGATTCAATACCATTTTGATGTTATTTTTAAAATAATATTATGAATATTTTGACCAAAAAAATAAAATGCATCCACATTTTTGTTATATAAGAACACACCTTAATTGTTTTTTCCATAAAATTTTATTGAGAACTTGGATTTTGATTCTCATTATATAGTTGGAAAGGTATTTATTAGATATAAAACTCTCTCTCTCTCTCTCTCTCTCTCTCTCTCTCTCTCTCTCTCTCTCTTCATCCCCCCTCTCTCTCTCCTTGCATTGATTTCTCTATTTCCTTACCTCATTCCTTCCCTCCGTCCATCTCTCTATATTTACCTTTCTATCTCCATCATTCCCTCCCTCTCTTTCTCTCCCCATAATTTTCTCTCTATCCCTCCCTCCCCTCTCTCTCTCTCTCTCACACACACACACACACACCATCCCTCCATCTCCCTCTCCTTCTTTATCTCTCTATCCCTCATGCTCTATGACTCCCTCCCTCCCTATTTTTCCCTCCCTCTCTCTCCCTCCCTCTCTATTTTTCCCTCCCTCTCTCTCCCTCCCTCTCTCTCCATATTTCTCCTACCTTCTCTCACACTCCCTCTCTCACACTCCCTCTCTCTCCCTCCCTCTAAACCCATAACCCTAATCTCTCTCTCTCTCTCTAAAAAACTAACCCCAGTCTCTCTCTCTCACACTAAATCCCTATCCCGCAATCTTTCTCTTTCAATATCTACCTCTCTCTTTCATTATCTCTCTCTCTCTAAACCCCTAATCTCTCTCTCTCTCTCTCTATATATATATATATATATATATGTATATATATATATATATATATATATATATATAAAACCCCTAACCCCCAATCTCTCTCTCTCTCTCTCTCTCTCTAAACGCTAACCCCCAATCTCTCTCTCTCTCTCTCTCAATAGTTAACTCCCAATATCTCTCTCTCTCTAAGCCCCTAAATCCCAATCTCTCTCTCTCTCTAAGCCCCTAAATCCCAATCTCTCTCTCTAAACTCCTAATCCCCAATCTCTATTCCTATCTGTATTTCTCTCTCTAAACCCCTAACCCCCAATATCTCTCTCTAAGCCCCTAACATCCAATCTCTCTCTCTCTCTCTCTCTCCATATTTCTTCCACCTTCTCTCACACTCCCTCTCCCTTCCTCCCTCCCTTTCTCTCAAATTCATCGACCTTTTATCCCCCCGAACTCTCTCTCTCTCTCACACACACACACACACACTCCCTTCCTCCTCCTGCTCGCTCTCTCTCTCTCTCTCTCACACACACACACACACACACACACACCCTTCCTCCTCATGTTCTCTCTTCCTCTCCCTATATCTCTCTCACAAACACATTCTCATGCTCCTTCCCTCCCTCCCTCCCTTGCTCTATGCATCCATACCTCTAACCCTCCACCCCTCTCTCTCTCCCCTCCCACCCCCCTCACTTTCTCTCCTTCACTACCTCCTCTTGACTCTCTCCCTCTGGTAATTTCCCCCCTTCCTCACTCCAACACCCCTAATCACTATCTATTTGTCTCCACATCGCTGTAAATCACTCCCTAACTCACTCTCTATTCTACCCTCCCTTCCCCACTCCCCCCTCTCTCTCATTACATTGATCTCTCTCTTAACCCCACCTTATCCCCCCTCTCTCTATCCCTTTCTCTTCGTCCCTCTAAATCCCTCCCTACCTCAGTATTTCTTCTCCCCCTCCCTTCCTCCTTCCCTTCCTCAGTCTTCTCAAACCCTTCTCTCTCTTTCTTTCTCTCATCATTATCCTCCCTTTCTCCTACCTCACTCCTTGCATCTATCTCTTTCTAACACCCAACTTGGTCCTCCCTCCCTTTCTCTATATAAACCTCTAGCCCCCAATCTCTCTCTCTCTCTCTCTCTCTCTCTAAACCCTTAACTTCCACTATCTCTTTTTCTCTAAACCCCCTAACCCCCAATCTCGCTCTCTCTATAAACCCCCAACCCCCAATCTCTCTTTCTCTCTCTAAACCCTAACCCCCTATATCTCTCTCTCTCTATAAACCCCTAAACTCTCTCTCTCTCTCACACACACACACACACAAACTTTCTCGAGATCCTTCTCTCCCTCCCCCACTTTATCCCTCCATCTCTCTAACCCTCCCCCCCCTCTCTCTCTCCCCTCCCTTCCCTCTCTCCCCCTACCTCTCTCTCCTTCACTCCCTCCCCCATCTCTCCCTCCCTCAATTTCCCCCTCCCTCACTCCAACCCCCTTGATATTTATCTATCTCTCTCCCCATCCCTTTAACTCCCTCCCTATGCCACTCTTTATTCCACCCTCCCTTACCCTTTCTCTCTCTCTCTCTCTCATTACATTGATCTTTTTCTTAACCCCACCTTATTCACCCCCCCCTCTCTCTCTTCATCCATCTAACTCCCTCCCTACCTCACTATGTCGTATACCATCCCTTCCTCCTTCCCTCCCTTAGCCTTCTCCCCCCGCCCCTCTCTCTTAATTGACATGTCCCTCATCCTCCATTTCTCCCTACCTCCCTCCTTGCATCAACCTCTTTCTAACCTCTACCTTGGTCCTTTTAACCTCTCTCTCTCTCTCTCCCCGTCGTTCTCTCTCTCTCTCTCACTCTCTTTCACTCCCTATATTTTCCCTCTCTCTTCCCCCTTCCCCTCTCTCTCTCTTTGTCTCTCTCTTTCTCTCTCTCCAAGCCTTATTCCCTCCCTCTCCTTCCCGCCCTCACTCTATTTGTCACTCTCCATTATTTGCTACCTCACTCATCCCCTCACTCTCTATATGTTTCTCTCTCCCTCTCACTATATTCCACCCTCCTCCATTCTCTCTCACCATCCCTCCCTTCACCTCTCTCTCCCCCTTTATCCTCCACTCTTTATCCATATCTCTTTCCCTCTTCCTCTCTATTCCTCCCTCTCCCCTCCCTCCATCCATCACATGCATGTTCTCTCTCTCTCTCTCTCTGTCTCTCTCTCTCTCTCCCACTCCCTATCCATCCCTCTTTTAGTCTCCTCCTCTCTTGACTATGCCTGAGAGTGGAAAATGACAAAAGAGTCATAGATTTAGTTTTTTGAAAATAGGAAACAAATATTGTTGAATCATGAAAAACATTAGCTACAAAGTTGTTAGCCTCGGAAATACATTTCCAACGGTATAAGGAGAATCAAAATCCGAATTCAGAATCAAAAGTTATAGCCAACATACTGATTTGTTAATTTATGTAATAAAAATGCAATGTTTCTAAACAAGCGCAGGCGTTCTTATAAGCACACACGCATTCTTAAAAAGGATCTTTAACTAATCAAAATCATCTTTTCTTCCTTAAAAAATCAAATATAATTATTATATTTTAAACCGAAATGAAATAACATATTTTCATAGAATTTAACAATCAATCCATAATATCCATATCTATAGAAAATTAGAATTCTTCAAAGCTCAAAAACATGGGAGGACCAAATAAAAAAGGCAATCTCGTAATTTTTTTCTCGGTTATGAATTTAGAAGGCTTCAAAGTTCAAGAACATGAGAGGACAAAAGCAAGAGTAAGAGAAGTTTATGTGATAAGTTATTCTTTTTACTTTTTGTTTATTAATATGTAAATAAAATTACCATACTTGTATGTTTTATCTATCTATATATATAATTTTATGGAATTTTTAACCAAAACACTATCA
Source organism: Larix kaempferi (assembly GCA_027924585.1). Taxonomy (NCBI): domain Eukaryota; kingdom Viridiplantae; phylum Streptophyta; class Pinopsida; order Pinales; family Pinaceae; genus Larix; species Larix kaempferi. The sequence continues at coordinate 10,101,783 of BSBM01000074.1, read as the reverse complement.
GTATAGATGGATAATAGATATCAAATCTTTCTAAAATGATTAAATTTATTGAGCTGTAAACAATTTTTAAAATGAAAAATTGAGGAAAATTTTTGCACATCAAGAAATTGGTTTTGTCTATATGCTTGTTTGATTCAAAGTTAACTTGGTTTATGTTGACATGTATTTTATCATAATTGATTATTTTTTTAAATTTATGTTTTTATTTTTGGAGGTCAATTTCTTTATATTTAATTTATTAATATTACACCTACACCTATTTACTCTATGACCTACAATTCATTGATTACAAACAATAAAGAAAGACAACAAAGAAATATATCAATAAAATCTAAATATTATATTATTAGTTTATTTCTAATTTTGTAAAACATAATAATACACCAACATACATAGGGATCTATCTTAAATAATATTCAACCCAGCCTTAAAATGATTGTGTATTTGTGGTTGTTGATTTCTTCTCTAAGATGACTACCATTTTAACACCTTAAAGAAGAGAAGCAGATCAATTGACACTATTAATCTCTTCTTTGAGTATTTTTGGATTGATTTTAAGCTCCTACGGATCTTTATTTCAGATCACAATAGTATTTCCTACCACAAAATTAAGTAGTTGTACTAATTTATATGAACTCTAAAATTGCTATTAACATTAGTTTAAAACTTTAAAGTTGAAAAATAAAAGTATTTTCTCAACAAAAATAACAATCCTTGTCAAATCCGGATGCTTGAAAATTAGAAGTATTTCCGAAACAAAGATGACGATCCCTCTCAGTTCAACATGCTTTTGACTCTTCCTAAGTTGATAGTTTAAAAAAATTGACCTCTTCCTAAGTTGACAGTTTAAAAAAATTATTGGTCCCAGCCCCATAATCCACTTTCCCTTTCCCCTATACTTGGTTACTCTATGATATCTTGAAATTCGCTATCGAAGTGTGTCCATGGATTCTGTTAGAGTGGATTCTGAAATAGTTGACTTTTATAGGATAAGATGCTTCTTGCTATCATGCATAGTGGGTTCTAAAGTAGGTTGATTTCTATAAGATAAGATGCTTCTTGCGATCATGCGAAGAGATGTTCATGATGACAACATTTTGAATGGTGGCTGAAATAATTGTGAAAAAAAGTGGTGTACTCTTAAAGAGTTTGAAAACTGAATAAAGCTTTTAGGATTTATATTGGTGATAGTCCTTATGATCATTGGATATGAAGAGTTGTTAGCGTAATTTATATTGCTTGCATTCGTCATCTTATTCTTATGCTGAGGAAAAAGTAGGTATTGCAATGATCAACCCTTTTTTTAATTGTGGAAAGCCGATTTATATTATTATTGTTGACTTTGGATGTTTGCAGGTGCATTCCACGAATATTTAATCATTGGAATTTGCTAGCATGTAAGTCATCGAGAACTACTATCTTCTTGGCCGACTCATGATAATTTCATTTTCATAATAGATAAGTTGAATCTATTGCTGGAAAAAATGTTGTTGTAGCCTTCACTCTGCTGCCTTTTTATGAAGGAGATACTCATATAAGCGCTTCTGTCAATTATCTATGAATAATCAATTAAGATGTATTTTAGTATAACAAGATATCATGACCATGAAATAAATCTGGGCTGTACACTTGTTAATTTTGTTGATCCGCTTAAGGGAGTCCTAAAATCTGAGGTAATATCTAAGCCTATCGTAGATAGTTTTTATTTTATGTTTATAGTAATTAGTTATGTTTATATTAATTAGTTTAATGTTTACATTAATTATTTTAATGTTTAGCCTTTGTTTAACAACCATCTCCCAAAACTAAGTGTCGAGCCTATCACTTTACTTGTGGCTATGCTAGTTATCCATGCATCCACAACCATTTATCCATTCATCGACTACCACTTATTTTGTAAATTCTTTTTTTTATAATTGTTTATTCCTAATTTTGAATGGCTGTCATAGAATCAATCTCCAGAGTACACTTGTCTCAGCCTTCTACAATCCTAGAAATAATAAACCATAGTCCATCTTAAATTTATAATTATTTAATTTTGAGTTTCGTCCTTTCATATGCAGCATATATGTAAGTTTGTTCACAAACCATTGATCATCATCAAGTAAAGGTGTAAATTATATCAAGTAAAGGTGTAAATTATATGCAGAAATGAGTAAAATACAATGCTCAGATCTTCTTCTCTACATATTTGCTCGTAGATATTTTCAAATCGCTTTATATAATATATATGTATACGCGCGTGTACAGAATAATCATAGTGATGTACAGATAACGGACGACAGGACATATGTTGAGAGTAATAAATCCATGGGGGTTTGGTTTTGGATTATTGAAGATCAGAGGTCATGTTGAATTTTAGCATGGCATCACCGTCCACCCACGTCGAGACTGGAATTGTAGGACCACATTTGATATCCAACCCAATCTCAATCCGAAGTCCATGTGTTATAGACTATTTTTATGCAAATTGAAGTTGACTACTTGATTACTCAAGGTAAGTCACCAAAGCTGGGCTCCTCCATGTGGCGTTTGGAGACGTGTTTAATCATGAATGGACTAACACTTTCTCATCATGAATATATATATGATGCAGGTTTGTCATGATTTGCCATGTTGATGGTCTTTGATAATTTCATTACAATACAGACAACCACCCATGATGTTAGTTGGACAGTTGTCATGTCATTTGAGACTGTTAGTCTCCTCTAGGAGCATTGTTGCTCACTGTGCATCTCTTGACTTCCTTTATGGAATGGCTTGTCCGTTCACGTGACGACCTTATCAATCTACCTCCTCACACATGGTATGATTGATTACCCCTAATCATAAGAGTCAATGTATTTGTCCAAGCATTTCTGTGGTGCTTCCCTACGTGGATGTCCATTCCCCAACTGTTTGTCAAAGCTTAAATGGTATATCGCCGTGGATGTCCACCCTCAACAAACGTTCCAACATTCCAAACAACTCGAGGTTACTTAAGTATTCTCATTTTCTCTATCTTAACTGTATTCTCTGTTATTTTCTTTAACTTTTTTTACAATTATGAATCACCACACTCAAAAATGAATCTATAACCTAAACCGGGACCAACTCTCTTGACTTACTAATGATTCATGAACATTCTATAAGGGCGAGTCACTATGGCTCCCTTGGACAAGTGAAACCTTATTAGAGACAATAAATCCACAGTGCTCTTCTTTTCAGATGTTTCCTTGTTGCTTTGAAGCTTTAAAGTTTTTAACATAGTGGGCTCGTATTCCCATCTTTCTTTACTGCTCCCAGGATCTGTTCATGCTTACTCTTTGTAGCGTGAGGCTCCGCTCATGATGCATTCATAGAGTTTCACTGTTAATTATACGTACATAAGATTTTAAATCAACTCCCTTAACGATTCATGAGAGTTTGTTATGGTTCGATGCACACAATTCATATTTCTACTCTCTTTATATGCCTTTCCTGCTGTTTGTGTTCTCCTTGGAGGGAGATATATTTGTTACTTAATGATATAAGGTAGTGTTTTGGTATGAAGTCTAGTTGCTTTAGTAGACTCACGGGTTCTCATAGCGTGCTAATTTGGGTACTGGAATCGGCACGGTGTTGTTGGAAAATGGATCATGACGCCAGGTGAAAACGTTATTATATGTTCTCATCCACGCTAGGCTGCAGCTTGCAACAATACCATTATACTAGGATTATATAAGTCCATACATATATAGAACCTTAATTAAAATATAAAGCATATAGCATCAGTTATATATTAGTATAGTCATTTAACTTGTGGTAGGTGTTCATCGACAAATGAAGTGTCTTGAACAAGTTATCTCTTACTTATTGTCCATGCTTAGTTATAATCACATTTTTTGTTTGAGCTACCTTAATTTACATTTTAAGTTAAATGGGGTTGTGTGTCACTACCTATTATCCATGCATGAGCTATCACTTATTTTGAATATTTCATTTTTATAATTGTTTATTTTGAATTTGAACAACCACCATAAAATCAATCTAGAGAGTAAACTTGTCTCATCCTCCTTCAATTTAGGAAAATCATAGATGGTAGTCCACTCCAAATTCTAAGATATAACATCATATCTTTGTTAGTATTAAACTTAAAAAAATAAATTATTTTTTATTTTATTTTATTTTATATATATGGGTTGTGATTTTCAATTTGTTTATTGGAATATTTGTTAATATAAGATATGAATATGGTTAGTAAGTCATGGAAAAAGAGTTAAAAAAAGACATGACTTTGGGGCTATCATTGAAATATGGATCTTTTTGTTACTTTTAGGGGCATTGCTCAGGAGTACTGTCACAATAATAAAACTAATCTTTGTGTTCTTTGTTGAGTTTAGAAAAGCATTTGATAGAGTTCCCATCAATAACCTTTGGAATAGATTAGAAGAGCTAAAAGTCTCTTTCAAGTTGAGATCTCTTGTGATTTAACGTTGTATGAGAAGGTTATTGCCAAATTTATGAACTCTGAGGGTTGGTAATACAAAATTAATTGTAATATAGGAGTCTTGCAAGCTTGTCCCATATCCCCTATCCTTTTATGTATTTACATTGACAAATTGGAGGGTTGTTTAGAAGAGGCACGTTGTGTTGGAAGGCCTCTGGATGGTATAGTCATCATCATTCTTCTCTAGATCCTAATGAGATTTTTGTTATGGCGAGGAACCTCTATGATTTCGATAAAAGACTAAAAATTCTCAAGTATTATTGCTCTAGTATGCATATGACTACTAACACTGACAAAAACATTGTTATGGTAATCAAATCCCAAAATATCACTTATGATAATTACATGTATCACAACAACGACTTGGAGGAAGTGAATTCATATAAATATCTCAGAATCGATCTTCATCATAAGCTTAACTAGAACTAAAAAATTGATGAAAGTGTTATTTGAGGTTTGAAAGCTTATTATGGATTTGAAAACAATTGTTAATCACGAGAACTCTGGCTTTGGGATAGGAAGAAACTTCTCTTTGAGGCTCTTTGTTCCTCTTATATGAATGCAATGTTGGGGGTTGCATTATCTCTAGAGAATCATGGAGAAGCATAGAGAAAATCCAAAAGCACTTTATAACATATAATCTCAAGATTAAATGAAATACATCATATGCTATCCTCCTCATAGAAGCAAGTCTCGCCTCATTGGAGAGCATGACTATAACTAGATACCTAATGTACAAGAACAAGGTAAACAACATGAGAGACAAGATGCTTCCTAATATTGCTTCGTACTCTAGTCAAAAACCACATACAACTTAAGCGAGGTTGGCATAAATATGTCGAGTCTTGGCTAAATAATTGGGAGTCGAGGAAGATGTCATTCTGTAAAATAGTGATAATATTAAAAGTTTATTACATCTATTTTAAGGAAAAATATGGTGTGATAAATTAGAGGATAAGAGAAAACTAAGATATTATAAGAACGTGATCAACCATAATCTAGAAGTTCACAAGTATTTCTCAATTCCTAAATGCAATGGGATGAAAGAATTTGCCATCTTTGTGATATAATTGGGGTTTAAAAATGAGGATAAATCTCTCATAGAATGTCTTGAGTACACCCACATTGGTGTGTGATTTCGAGGCATTTCTACTTCCTAATCTCTAACTCATCACAACTATGTATATTTAGGAATGTTTATCTTAAAAAGAATTTAGCATAGAAATACAATTCTAAAGAAAGCCATGTGAATAACCTTTAAAAGTTCGATAGACCGAGTTGATCTCAATGATCATCATTAATATCAATATTTAAATTATTAAAAAAATATTATTATGTTGTTATCAATTATATATATATATATATATATATATATATAATACGTTTAACTATGTTATTAAATGTTTACAGATATATACCATTCCTTCATTTTATATATGCTTAAATTAAATTTTTTTTTTTTATGTATTTATATTGTAATATATAATTATTTTATTACTTAAAATAGGAAATTATCTTTAAGAGTATATTGGTGTTGATGGTTGGAGAAGTCACCAAGAAAACAAACAAATCGTCAATTTGGTTATACTTGCTAATTACATTTAATGTAACTTTCAATTTCAAGTAAAGAAACTGTGGAAGAGCCCGTGGAGTAGAGGACAACTCATTTCCTGTAAAGAAGAAGAAGCCCGTGAGTGGATAGCTTCCATTCCTGTCCGCAGAGCCATTTCAATAGATAGACACCCACGAACAAAAGGGCAGAGATCCACCTGCATAATTTAGCAAGTATGTCATTGAAGCTTGAGTTTGTACGTTGCAACCCATAGATTGTGAAGGTAGAGCCTGCATCATTGTGGGTGTTTGCAGCCGAAGGTATTTTGAATTATTATTTTTTTCTGAGAAAAGAGAAGTTTGAGTTTTTAAAATAAAAAAAATTGATGGCAAAAATGTCTAACTCTAAATTTGAATAGAGAAGTTTAATGGAAAAAATAATTTTGAATTGTGGAAACTTAAGATGCGAGATCTGTTAGTTCAACAAGGGTTGGAGAAGGCCTTAGATGGCAAGAAAAAGAAACCTGTAACTATGATAGATGATGAATGGGAGGAATTAGATGCCAAAGAACTTAGCACAATTCGGTTATGCCTTGCGGATGATGTCTTGTTTATATCATTGGAGAAAAGTCAATAGCAAGTTTATGGAGCAAGTTGGAAAGCTTGTATATGACGAAGTCTTTGACAAACATAATTTACTTGAAGAGGAAGCTATACAGTATGAAAATGAAAGAAGGTGAGAAGGTTGCAGATCAATTAAATTTATTTAATACTCTTATTTTCTAGTTGAGTAGTATGGATGTTAAGATTGATGATGAAGATAAGGCAGTAAATCTTTTAGTTACTTTACTTGAATATTGGGGTCACATAGTATCTTCCATTAGTCTTAGTACAAACTAAAACTTTGGAATTTGAACAATTGGTTGGAGCTTTGTTGTCTAGGAGTTAAGAAAGGAAGCTAGTATTGAGTCATCTACACCAGAAGCTTCGTTTGTTAGAGGTCGATCCAAAGAAAGAGGAAAACAATCAAGAGGTTCTTCCAGATCTGAATCAAAGGAAAAAATGAGAAAACTCAAATGTTGGTACTGCACCAACAAGAATGGTCATCTCAAGAAGGACTGATGGAAAAGACAAGAATCCAAAAAGGAAGACTCCAAATCTAAGGCAAATTCAATTGAAATTGATTCAGGTATGATTGACAAGGTTTTGTCCATTTGCAATGTTTCTGAATACAATGAAGAATGGATGTTAGAGTTTGGTTCTTCGCACCATGTCTATCCTCATAAAGAATGGTTTATTTTCTTATCAACAGTTAATGATGGTGTAGTTCTTTTGGGAAACAATTATTCATGTAAGACTGTTGGGGTTGGAAGTATTAAAATTAAAATGTTTAATGGAGTTATAAGAACACTAAAATATGTTAGACATGTTCATGAATTAAATAAAAACTTAATCTCTTGGGAATGTTGGATTCTTGTGGTCATAACTTTACAGGTTTAAGTGGGGTACTAAAAGTATCCAAGGGTGTTTTAGTGGTCATGAAGGAGAATTAAAAATAGGAAACCTTTACAAAATGTTTGGAAGAACTCAAGTTAATGAAACAAAATTGGTATCTGAAGAGGCATCAGAATGCACTCGATTATGGCATCAGTGTCTTGGTCATATGAGTGAGAGAGGACTACAAGTATTAATGAATCCTAAATTACTTCCAAATCTGAAATCTTTAGATTTGATGTTTTGTAGACATTGTATATTTGGGAAACAATGGAGACAAAATTTCAAAGTAGGGATTCATGCAAGTAAAGGTGTTCTTGACTACAATCATTCTAATGTATGGGTCCATCTCCTACTGTTTCGTATGGAGGAGAAACATATTTTGTGTTGTTTGTGGATGAATTTTCAAGGAAAGTTTGGGTCTATGTTTTTAAAAAAAAGGATGATGTATTTGACACTTTCAAACGTTCTAAAATTATGGTTGAAAAAATAACTGGCAAGAGAATAAAATGCTTAACTTATGGATAACAGAGGTGAGTTTACTTCTTTAAAGTTTGAAAAGTATTGCGAAGAAGAAGGGATCGTAAGACATAAAATAAATGTATACACTCCTCAGCAAAATGGCGTTGAGGAACGCATGAATAAGACTCTTCTAGAGAGAGCAAGGAGTGCTCAGCGATGTTAATTTGGGTCAATAGTTGTGAGAAGAACCAGTATCTACTGCTTGTTATTTAATAAATTGGTCACCATCAATTGCAATAAATTGTAAAGTTCCGGAAGAGGTATGGGCCGGTCAACCTTGTAGTTATTCAAATTTGAAAATTTTTGGTTGTGAAGATTATGCACTTACTCCTAAAAATCAACGTTCTAAGTTAGACCCCAGATCAAAGAAATGCATTTTTGTTGTTTATGATGATGTAATGAAAGGATATAGGTTGTGGGATCCTACTGCTTGAAAAATTGTCATTAGCAGAGATGTAATTTTTTATGATTCTTCTCTCATTAAATCATAAAATGTAAAAGTTGATGTGGAACAGGAACATGTATCGTCAAAATAGCTAGTTCAGTTGAAGTCCCCATCTTCTCATGACTCAAAGAAACAAGAAGAAGTTTCTAGTGATAAACAAGTCGTAGAAGATGAAGAAATTCAGGAAATTGTGGAAACTCCACAACCTACACCAAGAAGATCTACGAGGGAGAGAAATCCTCCTAAAAGGTATACCGATTTGTTTTGTCTGTTTCTTTATTTACTAATGATGGAGAACCTTCTTGTTTTCAGGAATCCATTGATTGTGTTGACAATGCTAAATGGACGATGGCAATGAAAGACGAAATGGATTCTATGGATAAGAATGAGACATGAAACTTGGTTGAACTCCCCAAAGGTAGAAAATTTATTGGATGTAAATGGGTCTTCAAGTTGAAGAAAGGTGTTGATGGTAAGATTGAAAGATACAAAGCTAGATTGGTCGTGTTCAAGGGTTCTCTCAAATGGAAGAAATTGACTATCATGATATTTTTTCACCAGTTGTTAAGCTTGTATCTATTCATATTGTATTAGCACTAGTTGCAGTGCTTGATTTGTAGTTAGAGAAACTAGATGTTAAAACAACATTTTTACATGGAGATTTAGATGAGGAGATTTTTATGGAACAACCAGAGGGTTTTGTGCAACATCGTAAAGAAAAATTAGTTTTCAAGATCAAAAAATCATTGTATGGCCTGAAACAATCACGTAGGCAATGGTACAAGAAGTTTGATTCTTTCATGGTGAGCCAAGGTTATACTAGAAGTGAGTATGATCACTATTTGTACTTCAAAAGGTTGAATGACATATTCATTATCTTAGTATTGTATGTTGATGATATGCTTATTGTGAGTAAGAGGATGGACGGTATTGATAGCTTGAAGGCTCATATGGCTAGGGCATTTGATATGGAAGATCTTGGAGCTGCAAAACAAATTTTGGGTATTGAAATACACAGAGATAGAAGAAATGGTAAACTTAGTTTTTTCACAGGAGAAGTATGTTGAGAAATTACTTGTAAGATTCAGAATGAATAAGGTAAAACCTGTGAATGTTCCTTTGGCTTCCCATTTTAAGTTTCTGTCAGGTTTATGTCCTAGTAGTGATGAAGAAAAGGATTAAATGTCTTGTGTTCCATATGCCAATGCAGTAGGATGATTATTGTATGCGATGGTGTGTACTAGACTTGATATTTCACATGTGGTAGGTGTTGTCAGTAAATACCTAGAAAATCCAGGAAAATAACATTGGAACACAGTGAAATGGGTGCTTCGGTATCTAAGAGGCACAAGTAACTATTGTATCACCTTTAATAATAAAAGTGGTTATGTATGTGGTTTTTTTTATTCATATTTTGCAGGTGATTTGGACAAGAGAAGGTTTACTTCAGGTTATGTCTTTACTCTTGTAGGTGGAGCTATAATTTGGATGTCAAAGTTTCAAGAAACAGATTCTTTATCCACTATAGAGGCTGAATACATTGTTTCCTCACATGCTTGCAAAGATGGAATTTGGTTGAAAGGTCTACTTGGAGAAATTGGAAGGTTGTAGAACAATGTGCCTGTTTTCTGTGACAGCCAAAGTGCTATACATTTGGCTACAAATCCTGTTTACCATAGTAAGACCAAACATATTGATGTAAAGTATAATTTTGTAAGATAATCCATTGGTGAAGGTGGAGTAGATCTGAAAAAGGTTCATACTTAAGAAAATTTTGCAGATATGTTTACAAAACCAGTGTTTTTAGAGAAGCTACGGTGGTGTGTGGCTTCTCTTGGCTTGAAAAAGAAGTGATGAATAGTCTTGGGCAAAGGATTAGATAATTTGTTGTCAAGGTGGATATTGTTAAAATTATGATAGCTAATTAATAAATAATGGTTTCTCAAAACTTGATATTGGTTTACTAAACCTGCGTAGTTTGTCTAACCGTTGGTTGGTTGGAAGTTTCTCTAATCGGTGGCAGTTCTCCTATCTATGTAACTTCTTGCACAAATCTATTTTAATATGTAATTTCAAGAGGAGTACAAATGAGAAATGCTTGGATGTAATCTCCATTATTGAAGGAATAAGAAGTCGATCCTTTGCCTTGTGGATGTTTACCCAAATTGGAGTTTTACCATATTAATATCTTGTGTAATATCTGTGTTCTCTTTGTCCATTATTCTGTTGTTTAATTTTTTAATTAGACTCAAATACCAACATATAAGAGATATAGGAGAAATTTCAAAACCTATTTAAACAAATAACATCTACTAAGTGGCAATGTAAAATCCATTTTTTACAAATGGTATTGAGAACTAAAACAAGATCATAAGTGTTGGAAACAATGTCCAAAGCATCTAAAAGACTAGATAAAGCCTATCTAAGAAGCTAAAAACATTGAATGCAAGTGAATTTTCCATAATAGTAACAAGAAAATAGTGATTTTTTTAGCTTTCAATATTTAATACAAATTTCGTCTGTATGTTTGGAAAAGTTATTGAATTGATTGAAGAAATAGGGAACTGTAAGGTTACTGATGACCATGAATGCCTCGATTCAGGACAAGTTAACAAATCTTCTTATTGATTGCAATAGCATTACAAAATACTAATGCCAATGAATAACAAAAGCTTGGGAAAAGCAATGAACTCAAACCATATCTACGTCAAGCACAGAGCACCTAGATGTAATTCTTCAGCGCAATTTTAGGAATATGACTTATTCCGATTGTGATTATAAGTTACCAGATATTCCAACGACGTAAAAGAGGCAATAGAGAAAGAGCTCAATTTTCACATCGCTTGTTGGTACTAAACCTGCAATTAGAAACTTAAAAAGTAGAAATTGAATTTCTATCTTAGACATATAAAGAAAGTATGAATTCAAAGTTTAGACTCTTTACATGTTTGCACTTAACATGAAATTGTTGAGATGTACTTTGTCCATTCTTCCCAAGTCCCATGTCAAAAACACTATGAATATCCTGAGCCCAAGCATTTTCAACTAGATTGAAAAAATTGACACTAAGAATCAACTCGATAAAGTTTTTGTGCCAAAAATTTAAAACATAAAGCCAATATAGGAACACATGATAGAACTTTGAAACAAGTTTGATACTATAATTTCCACACGTGAGCAGCCTGATAAAATTCAACATGAAAATGAAAATACCTAAGGATTGAAATATCCATACCCATCTGTACAAGGTGTGTTAGAAATAATGCTCACATAATTAGTGGAGAGTAGTTATAGTGCACAAATTACACATAGGAAACACACTTCACACAGAAATCACTCACACACTATTTATCACACACAGCTATTCTACTATCCTAGGGTACATATGTAGATATGATCAACTCACTACAATTTCTCATATTTCTGGGCACTCCCGTGAGGGATCAAGCCCAACCAAGCTCTGATACCAACTCAGAAATTTGGAGAGCAGTCATAGTGCACAAATTACACACAATAGTATTTTTATTACTTTAATCTACACACATACATCAGGTATAGATAGTTGGAGTGAGATCCAACTAACTCCAAATATGGAGATGTAGGTTGAGAGAATATCTCAAAAGTCTTCTACAAAATCTCAAACTAATCCCAGAGTTAGTGCGCTGCACTAATTATGCGAGCATTATTTCTAACACACCTTTTATAGATGGGTATGTATATTTCATTCCTTAGGTATTTTCATTTTAATGTTGAATTTTATCAGGTTGCTCACGTGTGGAAATTATATACCTATGTTTGTCACTGAAGAGTCTTCAAATTCTTCCCACCATATAATGTCTTCCTCCTTAGTCAGGGCCTCTTTTGAAATATCTTATTCCACATTCATTTCCCTGTATATATGAGCAATTTCCATAGATGAGAATAAAGAATGGAGTTTTTTAGTATGCATGCACCAGTTGTATAGAAACATCACTTGTAACTTATATTTACCCAAAGCCCACTGCACAACAACCTGTGAATCCCCCAAAAAATTTATGGAATTAATCCCAAAAATCGATGCCACCTTGCATAAGAACCATAATGACAGCACTTCTGCCATTGTATTTGTGCCCAAGCCACAATTCAATTTTAGCTTGAAAAAGTCATCAGGGTTCAATTTGAGAAAATCACCTGCTGCACACATACCATTCTGGGAAGCTCCATAAAAAGAACCTATAGTGTCACCTACCCAAATTTCTGAGAATTATTATTTTATTTGCAAAATACTTTATGTTAAATTTAATTACAAGGTTTTGTAATTATGATCAGTTTTGATCATGGATGAATGTAATTACTAAATATTAATATTTAAATAAATTAATTAGGAGACAAACACCCAAGAGGACTGTTGAATGAGTGTTCACTGACCCAGTAGGAGGAATGGAAGCTGTTGGAAAGTATGGGACACATGGCAGCAGTTGCATCACACCACTAGCTATTGGTTATGGGACAAGTACCCCTAAAAATAGGGCATTATCCCCCAGGTGGAGGGAGTGAGCGTGAAGCTCATTTAATGACCCAGTAACATCTAAAAAGGCCTAGGCAGCCTATAAAGGAAAATTCGAATTGAGCAAGCAACTCTTAATCAATATTTCTGCAGAATATTTTCCTCTTGTGAATCAGGTGATTACAAGAGAGATTTGAATAGGGAGGTTAGTGGTGACTGTAATCTTGAGTTTGCACTATTGCTAAGAGGAATCAGAAATGCCGGTGCAAGTCTATTGGATTGCTATCTATTGAAGATTCAAAAGTAAATTGCTACATCAAGAATAAGTCCTCTTTCTTGAGTTTCTTCCTCCTGGTGGTTCAGTGAACAGGCTCGGGGGTCCTAAGACAGTATTAGACTGTTTTCAGAAATTGGTTGGGTGGAACAGTCTTCTTGGGATGTTTGTTTCCCTACAGATTTTCTCAGGTTCTACAGAATTTCTAACTTATTCTCAGTAAATAATTATGTAGAATTTAATTAGTATTTTCTGTTTTCCTGCTTTCAAAAAAGAATCTAATTCTAGAAATGTTTCAAGACTGAATGTTTAATTTTAATGTTAAAATGGAGTTAATAAACCAATATCCCTATTTTTCCACAAGTTGTTTTGAAGCATCGTAGTCTAGTAGAGATATGCAAATTAAAATAGATTAGAGGATAGGAAAATGCCAATGATTCGAATAGATAGAACAGTGTTTGAGTTTGTTTTCATCATGCTGCTCTATACTAAACAGTAATAGAATTGATTGATAAAATATAGATCATAATTACTGTAGTGTTTCATAGAATACAAATACTATTATTTCTCTGTATATATATATATATAGGTTATTTAGTTTTCTGCATTATAGTTAAATATAACATAATGTTATGTATGAGTATATATCATACATGTTTATCAGAGTTTTATGAAAAATAAACAATGCATGATTTCTGTATAGATGCATCACATTATTCTTATCATTCTTATGCACAAAAGAAAAATAGATAGATCTCATCTCTCTATACATCATATTATGTTTTGAAAGTTTATATCAGAGATGCAATAGAAGAGGATGTAATTATCTTAACAAAACTATACATAACAGTCATAATACAGTTCTCATTTTGCTTAAAGACACATTGATCTTTATTTAGGGTTTCCAAGATTATTTTTCTACATTGTACATACACATTGTTTTCTATTTCTTATTATAAGCATTGTGTTGATTATCATTCTAACAAATAATAGAAGCTTTATAAACATCATTTTGTCAATACTCACCTATTTCATTCTTAGATCTGTACAACTGTAAGTGTCATTCGTATTTTTGTTTAGTTTCATTTCAAACCCTAGTTAGGTTTCATTTTCCATTCTCATCTTTGTTGTATCTAAATATAAACAAACACGAATCTGGATTTAAACCTATTCGTTCCACTGTACACATTTTGTAAATCATTTCGTCATTTTTCTACTCTACTTATTTACCAACATCGATAACCAAGAAACACGACATCAACCTACAGTATCAAGACGAACATCATAGATATCTATACAAAATGTTTAGCATACATTTTTATTACCGAGAAGAATATCATCTTTACACAGAGAACGAAACCTCTGCTCTTCTTCTTACTATCACACTGAACACGAAACGAGTCGTTTTTTACAGACTCTTAAAACATCATATAGGACAACTTCAAAAATGAATTCGACACTCTCAAGAACAAGCATTTGAAAATATGTTTGCAAACAAAAACCTACAGGGTTTATTCCATGATCCAACAGCCTGAAAGAACCCAAAATTCTAGAGCATTGATGAGTCATAGCTCCAGTCGTCATTACCAAAGCCTAAAGTATAGAAACCAAGAACTTTCAAACGAACAAGAATCATAACACTACTCAACAAACAAGCTTCGGAAGTTTTCTTCAACTATCAACAACAACAGAACAATAACAAATCGTGGAAGAACCCATTACTTATTGCTTGAAACAACCTCAATCATAGTCGGTGAGTACTATGAGGGCTATGAGGGTTTATGGAAGACCCAAAGCTTACCGGAGAAGAAGAACGATGTTACCCTTGCCAAAACCCTACTCAAATGATTCTTTAGAAACTTGCAACTGACAAACAATAAGCTCGGAGTTAGATACCTATTATATTATAAACCGAAAATCGAAATGCAGCAAAAGAATACCCATTGTTTAGAGAAATGCTTACCTTCATAATCTTGACGAGAACAATGCCATGGACAACACTAGGAAGCTTTATCCTCTTGTAGTTTTGTGTTTTCTTCTTACTCGTTTCTCAAACATAAGCTAAAACTATAATTTCAATAATCCTTCGAACCAGAGACCTAAACTCTTAAAAACTACATCGGCATTACAGTGAGAAACCCTGCAAACTCAACCCTTGTAAAAGGTCTCGAGGTCAAACCTCTCCCAAGACCCTTCTACAAAAAAATTCGGCAGCCTTTCGGCCACCCCCAAACGAAAGAATAGCAAAATAACCTACTTTTCCAAGTTCATAAACAAAAACAGTGACAATGGTAGGGTTACAAATCCAATGGCCCAAATTCATCACTATCGACGATCTCCACATTGCCAGCAATCTTAGCTTTGGTGCAAATGATGTCGACAATAAATGCTTGTCCTACATTACATGTTGACAATGCCACCATGGCACACAGAGGAGCAAGCACAACCAATGCATGGCGCATTACTCTCACACATCGATGAGCACAGTGATGACCACATCTATGTGGATTGTTGGCAAATCCATGTGGCAAGTGTTTGGTACTAAGCTATAATTGCAGGTTGGATACGTGATCTATACCATAGCTCGAGACCGACACCAATTTAATGAACTAGCAACCTATAAAGTTATCAAATTCAATGCATGTCGGTAAAAGTCGACGTGACAGTAAGCTCTATATTTTTCTTTGTTAACATAACAAGTTTTAATTTCATCATAGTATTAGTAATGTTATGCAAATATTTCATTTTAATGTTTCACTACATTGTCATCGATTCGACATATTACAATGTTGGTAACATATATTATAGTTTGGATATAATTCCAATGTTTGCATTTTAATGCAATAGTTTCACCATATGTGTTAATATTGATATTAAACTAAGAATCGGCATAGTCGCACCAATATAGTCTTAAGACCTTGAATATTTCACATTATAGGATGATAAATTTTTAGTTCAAGTCTTGATTTGCACCATAGTTAACCTATGGCTAGTATTTGTTTAGTTATCTAATTGCTACAAGTGTCTACTCTCTAGGAAAGACTACATTTGCTTACATAAGACTTAAATAATTATGGAGATAGATAGGATTTATGAACCATAAAAATTATATAGTTAATCATTTCTTTTCATAAAGGACTAATAGTGTTGTATAAACTCACAAGCACATATATGCTATAATATATAGTTTGGTAATGGGAGTAATAATTTTCTCCAATCCCCTATCCACTTTTATTCATGCGATACAATGGTAATGAACCATCTTTGTACTACCAGTTAAATGGTGACAACAAGACAACTAGTACAAGGACGACGACAGAACCAGTTAGTACAAGGACGATGATAGAACCAGCTAGTACAATGACGATTACAGTGACGATGTTGCTAATTAGATGCTTGTTCAAATAGCTAACTTGCGTTAATTTTACTTAGATACAAGACGAACCATGGAAAGCAAAAGTGTAAGCATGTGAATCGTACCTATATGCTTTTATAAATGCAACAATCTCTAATTATTCTATTTGTATTTTCGAATGACGAATTTGAACTCACACGAACTGGAATTTATTGCAATCATGAAACTTCTTACCTATTGTCTGCACATAGAACAGGTCTAATGTTTTAGCGTTACAGCTAAGTAAGCTTCGGGGTCCCTCATAGGACTCCCTTGGAAAACAAAGAATCAAACTGTCAGTATCATCTCAAAAGAAAAAGTATCATATCACATTTCTAACCTGGTATTTCATTTATTACATCAATCATACTTATCATTGCATTGAAAAGTGTCGCATCAAAAGTGTGATCTATTCGTGCATTTAACTATCTTAATGATAGTTTCTATGAACGTAATTAAGTTGTAACTTTCTCCTTAGTTATAACAGAATTTTATTTGTGTTTAGTACAAACAGTTGTTTAGTTAACATTGTTACAATTAGTAATTATTATTTTCCGCAATTATAAATTATAGTAAGCTAAGATATTATTGCTATTAACAAAAAATTTAAATTTTTATGAAAATATGGGATGTTACATGTGGTATCAGAGCACATATTCAAACTCTAGGCCTGAATGAGGTCCAAAACACGTAGTATAAAATTTTTATATACAACAGAAAGTTCTTTTTGCAAACATAAAATTATACTAAATTGAAAATTTTATTATTATGTTATTAGATATTATTTTCAGTTACAAGTATGGAGAACTCAGCTGAACATTTAAGTGACATATTTAAGCCAAACAGTCACAGTTCGGGACAACACTTTGTAGAGGAAGGTCACGGGGAATTAAATAACAGTTCAACGGAACTGTTACGTGCCTTTCAAGAATTAAAGGCAGAAATCAAATCTGTGAAACAAGATAATGAAAGGATTCTGCAAGCACACGAACAACTTAATCAAATGTTTTTTGAACACAACCAAACAGAAGAACAAGAGAGAAACAATGAAAATATTTCCAAAGTTGAAGACATGCCTCACACTGATAAAAATCAGAACATAAAAATCAGCGAAGTAAAAGACAACTCAAATTCATCAGGAGATGCTATTGAAGTATGCAAAAGGAAGCGTAACTATACTAGTGACAGTAGTGAAGGAGACTCCAAACCAAGAAGGAAAAATCATAAGGAATATGAGCATATTTCTGGAGAATTTAAGAAGATAAGACCTCCAACTTTCAATGGAGAAACTGAGAAAGGTGAGATAGCTGAAGCTTGGCTGTCAGGGATGAAGAAATACTTCTAGATCTAAAACTATTCAGAGTTCTTAAAGGAAAAGATGGCTATTTATAACTTGACCGGAAAAGCGGATATCTGGTGGCAAGACATCAAAAGGGTAAAGGGAATCAAAGATAAAGATGTAAGCTGGAGCGCTTTCAAACAATATTTCAAAAAGAAGTATCTATCTGAGCAGTACTACGAAGAAAAATCTAAAGAATTCTACGATTTGAAGTTGGGAGGTATGAATATGAAGGAAATGAACAGTAAGTTTCTGAACTTACTGAGATATGTACCATACCTCATAGAAGAGAAACCAAAAATTCAAAGGTACTTAAGCTGTTTACCTTTCAGCATTAAAGACAGAATTGAATACGACAGTCCTAAAACATTGGAGGTTATGAGAAAGGAAGTTTTCTGTTATGATACCAATTGGAAAAGAGAAGGAATGTCAAACTGGAAAAATCATAAGCCCAACAATTTTGAGCAAAAAAAGAAAATTTTCAGATTCAGTGGAAATTCCGGATTTCAAAGGAAAAATTCTCAGAACCGGAATTATCAAGGGAACAATTCCAGAAATAATTCACAGCAGAATTCTACAGCACCTAGAAACACACCTAATACCGCCAATACCAGTGAGCCAAAGACACATATTAAATGTTTTGAACGTCAAGGCCCCCATTACGCATCAGAATGTCCCTTAAGGAAGCGGAAGGCAAACAACATCAACTCTATACAAACCGAACCTACTGTTGGAGACATAGCAAGGGAGATGCTGAGAATTAACGCAACACTTGGAAACAGGCAAGCAGATCATCAAATCTGTATTGTAGAGATTGAAGGTATGATACATGACGATCCTATTATTGTTTTAATTGACCCAGGTGCTAGTTTAAGTTATATATCACCAGATGTTGTGGAAAGTCTTAAACTAAAAAATGTAAAGTTTAGTAAATCATGGCTAGTTAGACTAGCAACTGAAACAAAGAGGAAAGTATCATATTTTATAGAAAACTGTGTGTTGTCCATGAATTATTTACAAACATGAATCAAGTTGAATATTCTACCTTTAGGTTCTTATGATATTATTGTTGGGATGGTCTGGTTAGAAGCCCGTCATGTCATCCTGGACTATTATGGAAAACATTTTACATGCTTAAATGATGAAGGGGAAACTGTAGAAATAAAATGCATTCCAATGATGGTAACCCATAGACAGATTTTAGCCATGCAAGTTAAGAGGGTAGTTAGGAAGGGATTCCAAATGTTTGCAGTAAACGTGGTAAATGATGAGATTATGGATAAGAAGGACAAATTGAAATTAGAGGACATACCTATCCTAAAAGATTTTAAAGATGTATTTCCTGAGGATATTCCAAGATTACCACCCAAAAGAGATTTAGATTTTACCATAGATTTGATGCCAGGAGTAGTACCAAACTCTAAAGCTCTGTACAGAATGAACATACTAGAATTAAACGAATTAAAATCACAGTTGAAGGAGCTTATTGAAAAGAATTATATTAGACCCAGTGTGTCTCCTTGGGGAGCACCTCTCATCTTCGTTAAGAAGAAAGATGGAACATTAAGACTGTGTATAGATTATCGCCAGCTTAATAAGATGACGATCAAGAATAGGTACCCGTTGCCCCGCATAGATGATATATTTGATCAACTGCATGGAGTAATAGTATTTTTGAAGATTGATCTTAGATCAGGATGTCATCAAGTATGAGTTAAGGATGAATATATTTTCAAGATAGTTTTTCGAACTCGTTATGGACATTACGAGTTCGTAGTCATGCCATTTGGCTTGACTAATACCACGACTGTATTTATGTGTTTGATGAATAATATTTTGCATAAATACTTAGACAAGTTTGATGTTGTGTTTGTAGACGACATTTTAGTGTACTCAAAAATCAAAGAAGAGCATGATGAACATTTACGGATTATCTTACAAGTATTAAGAGATCATCAACTATACGCAAAATTTAGTAAGTGTGATTTCCGCAAAGACAAAATTCAATAACTAGGACACATAATTTCAGTAGAAGGAATCTCGGTTGACCCCGACAAGATAAGGGCCATTAACGACTGGACGGTTCCTAAAGATGTGTCAGATGTAAGGTCATTTATGGGCATTACGGGGTATTATAGAAATTTTATAGAAAAATTTTCAAAAATTGCCAATCCCATAACTTCCTTGCAGAAGAAAGGGAAGAAATTTGTTTGGGCTCAGAAATGTGCTAAGAGTTTTAAGAAATTAAAGGAACTATTGATGACATCACCTATCTTGAAGATAACTGACCCCAAAAAGGATGTTGTAGTTTGTACAGACGCATGCAATGATGGACTCGGTGGAGTCTTAACACAGGAAGGACATGCGATAGCATATGAATCTAGAAAGATGAAAGTACATGAAAAGAATTACTCTACTTATGATTTAGAGTTATTAGCAGTCATTCATGCTTTAAAAATGTGGCATCACCACCTTATTGGCAGAAAGTTCACATTATTAACAGATAACATGGGCCTGAAATATTTATTGGATCAGACAAACCTGAACGCTAGACAAGCTAGATGGTTAACGTTCTTAAGTGAGTATGATTTCGAAATTCAGCATATTAAAGGAAAGGAGAACAAAGTTGAAGATGCCTTGATTCGCAAGGCAAAACTAAATTTCATTTCAACAATCAGTAATTATTCAACTGATTTGGAAAATCAAATTTTGGAAAAAGGTGAAATAGATGAAGAATACAGAAAAATGAAGGAAAAGACAACCAATAAGAGTTCTGAAAATTGTATGGCAGATTACAAAATTAAGGAAAATGGTCTATTACTGTATAAAAACAGATTGTATGTACCAGATATACCAGAAATAAAATTTTTTATATTAAATGAGACGCATAAAAGTCATTATTCTGGTCATCCAGTATATCAAAAGACCATCACTATGCTGAGAAAAGAATACTATTGGCTTAGAATGAAAGATGCAATGGCAGAATACATCGCAAAATGCTTGGACTGTCAAAAGGAGAAGGTTGAACACCAACATCATGCTGGATTGTTGCAACCATTACCAATACCAAGCTGGAAATGGGAAATGAACAGCATAGATTTCATTACTGGATTACCTAAAAATTAGAAACAACATGATTCTATCATGGTGGTGGTGGACAAACTCAGCAAGGCAGCACACTTTATACCAGTGAAGACCACGCATAAAGCCCCAGATATTGCAAATTTTTTTATGAAACAGATATTTAGACTTCATGGAATACCAAAAGTAATAATTTCAGATCATGACTCAAAGTTTACAGAAAATTTTTGGAAGTCATTGTTTAAGGGATTGAATACAACTTTAAATGTTAGTACAGCATTTCATCCACAGACGGATGGGCAGACAGAAAGGGTAAATCAAGTGTTAGAAGATTTATTAAGAATGTATGTTAAGGATCAGCCTGGTAAGTGGAAATATTATTTGCACTTAGCTGAATTTGCTTATAATAATCATTATCATGCATCGACCAGACTTAGTCCTTTTGAAATTCTTTATGGTAGGAAATGTAATACACCTGTTTCGTGGAATCATCCAGTAAATAGAGTTGTTTTAGGACTTGAATTATTGCAAGAGTTAGAACTAATTGTGAAACAGGTGCAAGGACATTTAAAAGCTTCCCAAGATAGGCAGAAAAGTCAAGCAGATTCAAAAAGAACTCATAAAGAGTTCTAGGTGAGTGAACATGTGTTTCTCAAGGTAAGACCGAAAAAGAGTTCACTGAAATTGGGGAGCTGTGCCAAGTTGGCACCCAGGTATTGCGGTCCTTTTGAAATATTATCTAAGATTGGAGCAGTGGCATACCAACTGGCTTTGCCACCTAACCTGAAAATACATAATGTTTTTCATATATCATTTTTAAAGAAATATGTGGACGATACTACTCATGTTGTAAATTGGAATGATGTACAGGTGGGACAAGACAAAGATTTTTCGGTGGAATCGGATTGTATCCATGGAAGGAGGGAAACTACTCTCCAGAACCGCAACATTGGGCAAGTGAAGGTGCAATGGAAGCACCTTAGCCCAGAAGAGGAAACCTGGGAGTTGGAGAGTACTATGTAGGAAACATACCCAACTCTATTTCAAGAACACTCAAGGAGTTATTATCCAACATCGAGGATGATGTTGAGACTTGAGGGGGGTGTATGTCACCTACCCAAATTTCTGAGAATTATTATTTTATTTGCAAAATATTTTATGTTAAATTTAATTACAAAGTTTTGTAATTATGATCAGTTTTGATCATTGATGAATGTAATTACTGAATATTATTATTTAAATAAATTAATTAGGAGACAAACAACCAAGAGGACTATTGAATGAGTGTTCACTCACCCACTAGGAGGAATGGAAGATGTTGGAAAGTATGGGACACATGGCAGCAGTTGCATCACACCACTAGTTGTTGGTTATGGGACAACTACACCTAAAAATAGTGCATTATCCCCCAGGTGGAGGGAGTGAGCAAGCAGCTCATTTAATGACACAGTAACATCTAAAAAGGCCTAGGCAGCCTATAAAGGAAAATTCGAATTGAGCAGGCAACTCTTAATCAATATTTCTGAAGAATATTTTCCTTTGTGAATCACGTGATTACAAGAGAGATTCAAATAGGGAGGTTAGTGGTGACTGTGATCTTGAGTCTACATTATTGTTGAGAGGAATCATAAATGTTGGTGCAAGTCTATTGGATTGTTATCTATTGAAGATTCAGACGTAAATTGCTATAGCAAGAAGAATTCCTTTTTCCTGAGTTTCGTCCTCATGGTGGTTCAGTGAACAGGCTCGGGGGTCCTAAGACAGTACTAGAGTGTTTGCGGAAATTGGTTGGGTGGAACAGTCTTCTTGGGTTGTTTGTTTCCCTACAAATTTTCTCAGGTTCTACAGAATTTCTAACTTATTCTCAGTAAATAATTCTGTTATGTTTAAGTAGTATTTTTTGTTTTCCTACTTTCGAAAAAAAACTAATTCTAGAAATGTTTCAAGATTGAATGTTTAATTTTAATGTTAAAATTGAATTGGTAAACCAATATCCCTATTTTTCCACATGTTGTTTTGAATCATCGTACTCTAGTAGAGATATCCAAATTAAAATAGATTAGAGGATAGGAAAATTCCAATGATTCGAATAGATAGAACAGTGTTTGAGTTTGTTTTCATCACGCTGCTCTATACTAAACAATAATAGAATTGATTGATAAAATCTAGAAGATCATAATTACTGTAGTGTTTCATAGAATACAAATACTATTATTTCTTTGTGTGTATATATATATATATATATATATATTATTTAGTTTTCTGCATTATAGTTAAATATAACATAATGTTATGTATGAGTATATATCATACATGTTTATCAAAGTTTTATGAAAAATAAACAATGCATGATTTCTGTATAGATGCATCACATTATTCTTATCATTCTTATGCACAAAAGAAAATTAGATAGATCTCATCTCTCTATACATCATATTATGTTTTGAAATTTTATATCAGAGCTGCAATAGAAGAGGATGTAATTATCTTAACAAAACTATACATAACAGTCATAATACAATTCTCATCTTGCTTAAAGACACATTGATCTTTATTTAGGGTTTCCAAAATTAATTTTCTACATTGTACATACACATTGTTTTCTATTTCTTATTATAAGCATTGTGTTGATTATCATTCTATCAAATAATAGAAGCTTTATAAACATCACTTTTTCAATACTCACTTATTTCATTCTTAGCTCTTTATAACTGTAAGTTTCATTCGTATTGTTGTTTAGTTTCATTTCAAACCCTAGTTAGGTTTAGTTTTCCATTATCATCTTTGTTGTATCTAAATATAAACAAACACGAATTTGGATTTAACCCTATTCATTTCCATTGTACACATTTTGTAAATCATTTCGTCATTTTTCTACTCCACTTATTTACCAACATCGATAACCAAGAAACACAACATCAACCTATAGTATCAAGATGAACAGCATAGATATCTATACAAAATGTTTAGCATACATTTTTATTACCGAGAAGAGTATCATATTTACATAGAGAACGAGCCCTCGACTCTTATTCTTACTGTCACACTGAACACAAAACAAGTCGTTTTTTACAGACTCTTAAAACATCACATAGGACAACTTCAAAAATGAAGTCAACGCTATCAAGAACAAGCATTTTAAAATATGTTTGCAAACAAAAACCTATAGGGTTTATCCCATGATCCAACAGTTTGAAAGAACCCAAAATTATAGAGCATCAACGAGTCACAGCTCCAATCAGCATTACCAAAACCTAAACTCTAGAAACCAAGAACTTTCAAACGAACAAGAATCATAACACTGCTCAGAAAACGAGCTCCGGAAGTTTTCTTCAACTATCAACAACGACAGAACAATAGAAAATCATGGCAAAACCCGTTACTTATTGCTTGAAACAACCTCAATCACAGTCGGCGAGTACTATGAGGGTTTATGGAAGACCCAAAGCTTACCGGAGAAGAAGAAAATTGTTACCCTCACCAAAACCCTACTCAAACGATTCTTTAGAAACCTGCAACTGACAAAAAATAAGCTCGGAGTTAGATACATGTTATATTATAAATCGAAAATCGAAATGCAGCAAAAGAATACCAATTTCTTAGAGAAATGCTTACCTTCATAATATTGACGAGAATGATGCCATGGACAACACTAGGAAGCTTTATCCTTTTGTAGTTCTATGTTTTCTTCTTACTCATTTCTCAAACATAAGCTAAAACTATAATTTCGATAACCCTTCGAACCAGAGACCTAAACTCTTAAAAACTACATCGACATTACAGTGAGAAACCCTGCAAACTCAACCCTTGTAGGAGGTCTCGAGGTCGAACCTCTCCCAAGACCCTTCTACCCAAAAATTCGGCAACCTGTCGACCACCCTTAACCAAAACAATAACACAATAACCTTCTTTTCCAAGTTCATAAACCAAAACAGGGACGATGGTAGGGTTGCAAATCCAATGGCCCAAATTCATCACCATCGACAGTCTCAACATTGCCAGCAATAATAGCTTTGGTACAAATGATGTCAACAATAAATGCCTATCCTACATTACAGGTTGACAATGCCACCATGGCACACAGAGGAGCAAGCACAACCAATGCATGGCGCATTACTCACATCGATGAGCACAGTGATGATCACATCTACATGGATCATTGGAAAATCCATGTGGCTAGTGTTTGGTACTAAGCTTTAATTGCAAGTTGGATATGTGATCTCTACCATAGCTCTAGACCTGTGCCAATTTAATGAACCAACAACCTGTCAAGTTATCAAATTCAATGCATGTCAGTAAAATTCGACGTGACAGTAAACTCTATATTTTCCTTTGTTAACATAACAAGTTTTAATTTCATCATAGTATTAGTAATGTTAAGCAAAGATTTCATTTTAATGTTTCACTACATTGTCATCGATCCGACATATTATAATGTTGGTAACATATATTATAGTTTGGATATAATTCCAATGTTTGCATTTTAATGCAATAGTTTCACCATATGTGTTAAGATTGATATTAAACTAAGAATCGACATAGTCGCACCAATATAGTCTTAAGACCTTGAATATGCCACGTTATAGGATGATAAATTTTTAGTTCAAGTCTTGATTTGCACCATAGTTAACATATGGCTAGTATTTGTTTAGTTATCTAATTGCTACAAGTGTCTAGTCTCTAGGAAAGACCACATTTGCTTACATAAGATTTAAATAATTATGGAGATAGATAGGATTTATGAACCATAAAAAATTATATAGTTAATCATTTATTTTCATAGGGACTAATAGTGTTGTATAAACTCAGAGGCACATATATGCTATAATATATAATTTGGTAATGGGAGTAATAATTTTCTCCAATCCCCTATCCACTTTTATTCATGCGATACAATGGTCATGCACCCTCTTGGTACTACCAGTTAAATGGTGACAACAAGACAGCTAGTACAAGGACGACGACAGAACCAGTTAATACAAGGACGACGACAGAACCAACTAGTACAATGACGATTACAGTGATGATCCTGCTAATAAGATGCTTATTCAAATAGATAACTTGGGTTTATTTTACTCATATACAAGATGAACCATGGAAAGCAAAAGTGTAAGCATGTGAATCGTACCTGTATGCTTTTATAAATGCAATAGTCTCTAATTATTCTATTTTTATTTTCAAACGACGAATTTGAACTCACACGAACTGGAATTTATTGCAATCATGAAACTTCTTACCTGTCGTCTGCACATAGAACAGGTCCAATGTTTTAGCGTTACAGCTAAGTAAGCTTCGGGGTCCCTCATAGGACTCCCTTGGACAGCAAAGAATCAAACTGTCAATATCATCTCAAAAGAAAAAGTATCATATCACATTTCTAACCTGGTATTTCATTTATTAAATCAATCATACTTATCATTGCATTGAAAAGTGTCGCATCAAAAGTCTGATCTATTCATGCATTTAACTATCTTAATGATAGTTGTTATGAATGTAATTAAGTTGTCACTGTTGCATTAGTTATAACATAATTTTATTTGTGTTTAGTACAAACAGTTGTTTAGTTAACATTGTTACAATTAGCAATTATTATTTTCCGCAATTATAAATTATCGTAAACTAAGCTATTATTGCTATTAACAAAATTTTTAAATTTTTATGAAAATATGGGATGTTACATATAGCACCATATTCCAAAGAAATATTTTTCAACTGATGTTCTCTTTTAGTAATAGTCTTTCTAACATAATTTTCATTGTAAATGCAAATAATATTCCTGCAACTATCATTCAAATGCAGTTTCTTGTCTTAAAAAATAAGAGCATTTCTGGCCTTCCAAATGCCCCAAGATATAAAAACAAGTAATGTTTGATGTTTAAGGACATCATTATACCATTGATAAAAATTATGTTTAAAGGGATGAGACCCCGGGTTCTAAGTGATATTAAGATATTGGCATACTAAAAACCACAAGTTCTTAGTAAACATACATGAAACTAAAATATGCTTATAGACTCCTCATTTCCCATACAGAGAGCACAAACATTCGGGAAAATCACACCTCTGTGTATGAGGTTATCCAATGTCTTCAAACAATTCTCAAAAGAAAAGCAAACAAAACATTTGATTTTTAATGGCAAATGGCACTTCCATAATTTCTGAAACCACCATTTTGGCATAGTGACATGTTCTTGTCAATCACCCAATATGCAGTCTTTGTCGAAATATGACCAGTAGTAGCATTTGGATAGCATGTAAGGGAGTCTTTACCCGAGTTGAGTTTGAGACCTATTGAGTTAAGAACATATATATAATTTTTCCATTCATCTGCCCATCTACTACCCATCCCGAGATTAGAAGCAATCAACCAATATGAATCTATGGAGGGGTTCCAATAAAGTTTTTTTATATGGCCCGCTAATGTTATGAAGCTCGACTCAGCCAAATACTCTAAAATATAGGAATATAAATGAAAATTTTCCTCCATGCCAATGATTGGATCAATTCCTACCAAAACACTAGTAACATCACCAACTTTCCATGTTAGACCTCAACCAAGCCAAGAATAAAATTTAATAAAACCAACCCAAAAATTGGAAGAAATTATGTAAGTCTTGATTGGATTCCTTACCCAAGTCATAATATTCCTTTTAATATATTTAGCATGTAGAACCTATGTTCACAACCCTTTACCAAAGAGTCCATGCCATAAAGTATACAAACATAAAGTTGTGTTGAACCAACATATAATTTTGATATCCAAACCACCCCAACATTTTGGCTTTGATAATCTTTCCCACTTTTCCATATGAAGTTTATGAATATCATCATTTCCATACCATAAAAATATAAACATTAATCTCTTGTTCCAATTTAAGATAGTCTTAGGCACATGAGCAGGAGACAACCAATACACAGCTATTCCCATCAAGACTTATTTGAGAAGGGTCATTCTACCACTAATATAAAGTAGTTTAAAATCCAAACGGTTTATCTTTCTTTCAAACTTCTCCACTGACCAAAGCCAATATCTTGTTTTGTACTGAGATGGCTTTAAGAAATAACCCATATATTTGAGTCCATTACATAACTCATAAGATTTGAAAGGCATGAAAGAGAAAATCGCCCGATTGGCAGTGTTATCCATATTATGTTTATAGAATCTAGAGATTTGTTTAAGCTCACCTCCATCCCTATGGCTACACAAAATATTTTGATTATTTCATCATAACATTCCCACTCATCCCCAGAGCCATTACCAAATAGCATTACATCATGAACATAAAGTATGTGTGTAATGAAAACATATGCATAATTTTTTATATCTTTAAGATTTCCTTCATATTTTTCCTTGTTAATCATGCAACTTAAACCTTCAATAACAAGAAGGAAAATAAGGGTAGAAAATGGGAATCCCTGTCTAATTCCCCTGGAGATTTTAAAGAAGGAAATGGGAGATCCATTAATAAGCACATAGAACTGAGCAGATGTAATACAAGACATAATCCAATTGGGAATAGTTAATGGAACACCAATACGAAGGAGGAGTAGTCTAAGGAATCCCCAGTCTACACGATCATATGCTTTCACTAAATCCATATTTAACAAAAGAGCATAAATATTCTTCATATTAATAGAATGCATAACTTCTTGTGTAATGCCAATGGCATCTAGTATTTGTCTATCCGCCAAAAAACCAAATTGTTCTCTGGACATCCTTCTTGATAGAAAATGATTGATTCTTAAGGATATTATTTTAGTGATGAGCTTATATGGCATGTTGCACATTGAGGAAATCGGTCTGAAATCACTAAAAGAACCAAGCTTATTACATTTCAGAATAAGGGTCATGGAAGTAGAATTTAAGGCTCCAGAGACAAAACCTTCTTTCTTAGAGTGCTCCACCATATAGAGAATATCCTCACCCATCACATCCAAGAAATAAAGAAAGGGTTCCATGGTCTAGCCATTTGGACCTAGACTCTTATCTTTTGCAAACTATTTCAAAGAATCTTCTACTTCACCCATAGTAATTGGACTACCAATGACTTCACCCTCCTCTGGATCAAAGAAGGATGGAATATGACTAACCACGTTTAACTTAGCATCAATCTGACAGGTATCAGGATCTTTAAAGGAATAAAAAAAGAAGGATTTAGCCATAGTTTTTAGATCGTCTTGATTGTTAACCATATGACCATTTTCATTTGGCATCTCCCAAATAGCATTACAATTTCTACTATAGGAGGCATAATTGTGAAAAAATCTTGTATTACTATCACCAAGTGATATCCATAGAGCACGACTTTTTAAACGTCATTCCATTTCCTCATGTTTAAGCAAAATGGATCTTTTATTCTCTAAATATTTAAGGGAATCTCTATCCTCTTCATTTAAAATAAATTCCTCGGTGTAATGCAACTTAATGTTATTTAAAAATTTCATGTTATTCATAAAACAAAGAATATCCAGGAGGTGGCAATGTCCATGCTTACTTGCAAATATATTTTTTGCTAGAGGTTAGAAATGGGTAGACGCTGTGCATAAAAAGGAACCTCTCGTGTAATATCCTGAATTTTAGACTAACTATTTTCTATGTTATATTGGGCTTACAGCCCCAGCGTATGTGATTTATTATTGGGCATAAGCCTTAACATTTTTTGAGTTATTTTTTCATGAGTTGATATATTGGGCATGTACCATGATTGTTTCATTGATTGATGTTGTACTAGGCAGGAAATCCCGAATGGATAAAGTTATGTTTTATTATGAGATTTGGTTACAATTTATGATATACTGAGATTGCTTCTTTTTACACTATACTGTGCAGAGCATGATTCATATGGATGATTATATAGGGTGTTGAGCGTGGACTTAGAAACACAAAAATAACCTATATACTGGGCCTAAGCCCTGATGTATCTAGAGGACTCTTATTACATGATGGGCTAATGCCCATTTGTACGTTGAGTGTTGGGCATAAGCCCTGGAGCACTCCAAGCTTGAAAGAAAATGAATAATGGATCCGAGGTCACTCAAATATTCTAGATGTGCCTCACAACCACATTCTAACTCTAGTGTTGAGCAGAGGCTCTGGAATTGCACTAGCGTAACGCCCATGTGAGAGTGTTGAGTTAAAAGGCTCTACAGAGCACTCGGGGTTTCTAGATCTCAAGTGTTGAGTCGAAACGACTCTGAATAGCACTTATGTGTCTTATCACAACTATTCGAATTGATTAAATAAATCTTATTCTCATCAAGTACTGCGAGAACTACCATGTTAAATGATCCAGGAGGATCTAAGAAGGCAAAATTTTGAAGTCCTCCAATCTCAGCAAAACTAGCACTATATCGAAGGGCTTGTCGAGACGATTCCAACGGCGTTCGTTTCACCTCAAACGGACTCCGTATGAGAAAGTTATCGCGTTCTAATCCATAAGGTCAACAGGCAAATTTGGCAAAAAGAGGTGCCACGTGGCACCACTGACAAGGTGACACGTGGCATCCGTACTGTACAAACATGATGATGTGGCACCACTCAGAGGATGACACATGGCATCCATACAGTACAGACCAATCACAAGGTGACATGTGGCATGATGACATGGCATGCTAAATGGCATGATGATGCGGTATGATGACATGGCATGCTGATGTGGCATGATGACATGGCATGATAATGTGTCATGATGATGTGGCATTCTGACATGGCATGATGATGTGGCATGATGACATGGCATGCTGATGTGGCATGATGACATGGCATGATGATGTGGCATGGTGACATGGCATGATGAAGTGGCATGATGACTAGCATGCATGCATTTGTGCTTGAAATGAGTTTTAGGAAATTCATGCATTTACTCATGAGAAATTGTAAAATGATTAATATTTGAAGTGAGTGGAAAAATTACTCACATATTACTCATTTATTTTATTCCTTGAGTTGTTATGAAGTTAATGCATGGTTGTAACCAAAAACAAACATGCCATATTTGTAAAGAAGTTGTAACAAGTTGGTTTATGGTTGAAAAAAACCAACATGCTATTTAAAAGAAGGATTTTGGTATGTAATGGATTATTGTTGGATTTTGTAAATGTCATTATGGGGAAGTAACTAAATGTGAAAACCCATGGACATGTGGGCATGAACCATATTTTTGGTTTATGTTCTTAAAAGCCCAACCACATGGAAACCAACTTAGGGAAGTTGTAACCAAGGCCAAGATAGGCAAATTAGTTGCAACCAAAGGAATCCATGAGAGTCATGTGAAGAAGGGAAAGCCAACCTATATAAACCCATTCATTTGCCATTTCCCACTCATGCTTTGGAGTAGAGACTTTGTAGCTAAAGGAGAGAAGGGAGATTGTGTAGCTCTGCAGGAGGAAGGTACGAGTGTTTATACTCGTTTTACACCGTCTTCAGGCTTGGGAGTTGCTGGAAGCAGTCTTGTTGTGTTTTGGGAAGCGGTTCTCTTCCTGGCCATTGTCGCCAAGGTATCATTGTATTATTACCATGTATTTTGCCTTTATGCTGAGATTATAGATCGGCCCTCCTATTGAGAAGCAGGCCCGGAGACGTAGTCCATCCTGGACGAACTCCGTTATCAACTTGTTGTCTTTATGTGTGTATTGTCTATGATGTTTGGTTCTCTTCTTATGGATTTGTGAGCTTCATTCATTCTCTTTATGCAATTCATGTTAACGTCATAGAGTAGCAAAGATCTTGTTTCCGGATCATGTGGTATCAGAGCAGGTCTATTTGACGTTGGATTGTGAGTGTGGATGCTCACGAGGGCTAAACTGCAAGCTGGTGAGGGTACATTAGAGCCCTACAATTCCGAGATCGGACGTGCACACCGAAGGAGGAAGATGGATGCTAATGATGCCCGCATTGAGATGGAGGCAAACTTTCACAAGGTCTTCTATATGATGGCCGACAAGGTAGACAAGTTGTTTGCAGACTATGAAGAACGCATGGCAAAAGAAAGAAAAGGCAGTGAAGTAAAGAAGGAAGACAAAGAAGTGAAGGACGAAGGCAACGCTTCAGTTAACCAAGGGGAAGGTGGCGAAAGGCCTCCTGAGCCTCCCTCTTCACCTTCAGCTTCAAGCACAAGTTCAAGTGCTTCTTCCTCATCTCATTCTCAGCATTCCAAGGTTCCTCACAAAGAGCCTCAAAAGAAGCCCTTATTGAAGCTCGATGTGAAGTTTGATTTGCCCATGTTCAATGGGGAGTCGAATGCAGAGAAGTTGAACAATTGGATAAGGCAAATTGAGGTTTATTGCCGAGTCCAACAGATCAAAGAAGAAGATGTGAAGATTCAGTTGGCTTCACTTTGGCTGACAGGCACCGCACTTGTATGGTGGGAAAGCAAGCTTCAGCAAGGTAGCAAACAAATGGGTAATCTTCTCTCATCGTGGTCTGCTTTCATTTCTGCTTTACGTAAGCAATTTTATCCGTTGGGTTATGTTCAAAAGGCTATGATGGATTGGCAAAGTTTTAGACAAGGCAAGGGTCAGAGTGTTCAGAGATTTACTGAAGAATTTAGAAAGAAAGCTCTAGAGTTGAATATTTCTTTAGATTCTCCTGACACTCTTTTGAAGTACATTGGTGCTCTTCATCATTATCTACGCCATACTTTGCTGTTGTTGAATCCTACTAGTGTGGATGAAGCAAGTGTTCAGGCTACTCATCTTGAGAGCAGGGGGAATCATTTGCAAGAAGACCATCAGAAGAAGCCTTTCAAGCACAACAACAACCACAAGTTCAAGGAAAAAGACAAGAGCAAGAAGACAGCTACTGCCAAGAAGGAAGGAGGAAAGCTCCATTGCAACCATTGTGACACTGATGGGCATGATGAAGAAAGTTGTTGGAAGTTGCATCCTGAACAAAGGCCAAAGCATTATGGAGGCAAAAAGAAGAAAAAGACCGTTGAAACAGCGCAACAAGATTTGGGTTCCGACTCAGGTGATGAAACCAGGATTACAGCCGTGGGAATGCAAGGTAACAAAACTCCTCATACTGGTTCAAGTTCTACTCATGTTTCTAAAGAAAATGATAAAAGAAGAAGTGAGTTGTTTCACATCAGAGTTGTGTCTAAGCATACAAAGATTGAAACATTATTTGATCCGGGTTCTCAAGTAAATTTGATCTCAGAATCAGTTGTTAAGAAGTTGGGCATACAGACTAAACCTCACCCCAAGCCTTATCCTTTTGGATGGGTATGTGATAATGCTAAGCTACAGGTGACTAAGCAATGCAGGTTAAGGTTTGCAATTGCTTCAAAGTTGATCGATGAGGTGGACTTAGATGTTGTTCCTCTTGAAATCTGCGGTATCGTATTGGGAAGCCCATACTTGTATGATCGACAAGCAGTATTCTTTCGTCATGAGAACAAGTACCATCTCACCAAAAATGGGGTGGAGTACATTGTGAGAGCTCACAGTATGAAGGCTAACACCACTCTTGTTAGTGCAGGACAGATGAAGAGACTCATCAACACTAATAAGAGATACATGCTCATGGTTGTGAGAGCAAAAGATGCCGAAGCATCCGATGCTTTCAAAGGTTGTGATCCTTCTCATAAGAAGGCTATGATTGATATTGTGGCTAACTATGATGAAATATTTCAGGAACCTACAGGTTTGCCTCCCAAAAGGGAGATTCAACATGATATTCATCTCCAGCAGGATGCCCCTCTTCCTAATGTGGGCATGTACAGGTTGTCCGCAGTTATCAAGTACAAGAAGGGTATTAGTAATAAAGTGGCAGATATGCTTTCTAGACCTTCTATTGTTGCATCTATTGTCTTGAAAAATGCTTCTTTATCCCATGAAAGTTATATTGAGCAGTATGCTACTGATGATGATTTCAAGGAGATTTATGAGAAGCTAACCAATGGCCCACAGGTGGAAGACTACTATTTGCAGGGAAAGTTGCTCTATCATTTGGGCAAGTTATGTGTTCCTATTAGTGAAAGAGTCCATGTAATACGAGAAGCTCATACTTCTCTTGTATCAGGGCATTTTGGGGTAGGTAATACTTTGGCTCATTTGCAAAGACTTGTGTATTGGCCTCGCATGAAAGACATTGTAACAAAATATGTAAAGGGGTGTGTGATGTGCTCTACTTGTAAGCCCACTAATAGAAAGTTGGGGCTGTACTCACCACTTCCTATTCCTTCCCATCCTTGGGAAAGCATTTCCATGGATTTTGTGGGGGGTTTGCCTATGTCTAGGAGGGGTCATGACTACTTGTATGTGGTCGTGGATAGGTTTAGCAAGATGTGTATTCTTATGCCATGTAAAAAGCAGGTCACTGCAGAGCAGGATGCTTCTCTTTTCTTTCAGCATGTATGGGTTCACTTTGGACTTCCTACGTCCATTATCTCGGATCGGGACTCCCGATTCCTTGGAGAATTTTGGACAAAGTTATGGTGTATGATGGACACCAAGCTGAAGAGGAGCACCGCTTTCCATCCACAGACTGACGGACAGACAGAGGTAGTCAACAGGACAGTTGTCCATTTGCTTCGGGGCTATTGCAACAAGCATCCTAAGTTATGGGATGAACAGATCCAGTATGTGCAGCATGCCTACAACAGGGCTATGCATTCTTCCACTCAGAGCTCTCCATTTGAGACATGCTTTGGGTACTTGCCAAAGACTCCATTGGAATTGACTTATGGGAGAGAGGTTGATTCAAGCGCTTCCAAGGATGAAGACAAAGCCCACAGGTTCATTCAGAGAGTTCAACAGGTACATCAAGTAGTGCAAGAGCAGTTGGAGAAGAGTCAAGCCCAGTACAAGGCTCGCCATGACAAGCATAGAGTTGATCATCAATTTAAGGTGGGAGATCAAGTGTGGCTTCACATCAGCAAGGAGAGGATGAAAGGAGAAGGCAAGAAGCTCAAGCCTATTAGATATGGTCCCTTCACCATCTTGGAGAAGATTGGGACGAATGCTTTTCGCTTAGAGCTACCACCATACATGCAGATCTACTCAGTGGTGAATGTGGAGAACTTGAAACTCTATGAGCCTCCCATGATCATGGATGAAAGGGAGAATGTCTCAATGCCATCAGTTGATGAATTTGCTCCTGAGTACATGGATGAGCTAAAGGAAGATGTCATCTTGGACAGAAGGACAAGGACTTCTCGCAGAGGTGATGTTGATTATCTTCGAGTGGGCATCAGAGGCACTCATCCAAGCAAAGCCAAGTGGATTGAGAAGGAGAAAGTGAGGGAGCGATTCCCTCACCTATTTGTTGATTAGTAAAGGCTTTTGGAGGCCAAAAGCTTCTCAGTGGGGAGGAATGATCCAGGAGGATCTAAGAAGGAAAAATTTTGAAGTCCTCCAATCTCAGCAAAACTAGCACTATATCGAAGGGCTCGTCGAGACGATTCCAACGGCGTTCGTTTCACCTCAAACGGACTCCGTATGAGAAAGTTATCGCGTTCTAATCCATAAGGTCAACAGGCAAATTTGGCAAAAAGAGGTGCCACGTGGCACCACTGACAAGGTGACACGTGGCATCCGTATTGTACAAACATGATGATGTGGCACCACTCAGAGGATGACACATGGCATCCATACAGTACAGACCAATCACAAGGTGACATGTGGCATGATGACATGGCATGCTAAATGGCATGATGATGCGGTATGATGACATGGCATGCTGATGTGGCATGATGGCATGGCATGATAATGTGTCATGATGATGTGGCATTCTGACATGGCATGATGATGTGGCATGATGACATGGCATGCTGATGTGGCATGATGACATGGCATGATGATGTGGCATGGTGACATGGCATGATGAAGTGGCATGATGACTAGCATGCATGCATTTGTGCTTGAAATGAGTTTTAGGAAATTCATGCATTTACTCATGAGAAATTGTAAAATGATTAATATTTGAAGTGAGTGGAAAAATTACTCACATATTACTCATTTATTTTATTCCTTGAGTTGTTATGAAGTTAATGCATTGTAACCAAAAACAAACATGCCATATTTGTAAAGAAGTTGTAACAAGTTGGTTTATGGTTGAAAAAAACCAACATGCTATTTAAAAGAAGGATTTTGGTATGTAATGGATTATTGTTGGATTTTGTAAATGTCATTATGGGGAAGTAACTAAATGTGAAAACCCATGGACATGTGGGCATGAACCATATTTTTGGTTTATGTTCTTAAAAGCCCAACCACATGGAAACCAACTTAGGGAAGTTGTAACCAAGGCCAAGATAGGCAAATTAGTTGCAACCAAAGGAATCCATGAGAGTCATGTGAAGAAGGGAAAGCCAACCTATATAAACCCATTCATTTGCCATTTCCCACTCATGCTTTGGAGTAGAGACTTTGTAGCTAAAGGAGAGAAGGGAGATTGTGTAGCTCTGCAGGAGGAAGGTACGAGTGTTTATACTCGTTTTACACCGTCTTCAGGCTTCGGAGTTGCTGGAAGCAGTCTTGTTGTGTTTTGGGCAGCGGTTCTCTTCCTGGCCATTGTCGCCAAGGTATCATTGTACTATTACCATGTATTTTGCCTTTATGCTGAGATTATAGATCGGCCCTCCTATTGAGAAGTAGGCCCAGAGACGTAGTCCATCCTGGACGAACTCCATTATCAACTTGTTGTCTTTATGTGTGTATTGTCTATGATGTTTGGTTCTCTTCTTATGGATTTGTGAGCTTCATTCATGCTCTTTATGCAATTCATGTTAACGTCATAGAGTAGCAAAGATCTTGTTTCCGGATCATTAAAATGATGGAATCTGGCATGCAAAGGGAGAGACTAGAGGTGTCTATCCTAGCTTACTGAGACCGTCCAAAGAAGTGGACTCTATCCTTAAAAAGACTAAAAATAAGTATCATGTGAAGATACATAAAATACAACATCACTACTTAAAGCATAAATCAACTAATAGTAGTTTCCTATGGTTAACATGCATAAAAGCCTCAAGTCTAAGGTTATTATTAATAACTTTAAAAATAATGTTGGTTTTATTTATTTATAAAACATATTTATTGTATATAGTTACACATTTAATTAATAAATCAAGGATGCATTAATTATTTAATTGAAATATAAACTTTGTTATTACAATTATGAAAAGGCTTAAATAAGAAGCACTCTAGTAAACAAGTTGAAAAGTCATGGTTCCAAAAGAACTAGTGATTAATTAAACAAATATTCTTTTGAAAATGAAGTTATTTAATTTAAAGAAACCAATTATTCCAAGAGTCCTAATTCAAGATTTCCCTATATAAAGAGGACAGACCCCAAAGTTTGGGGATCATCATTCTCATAATTCTCTTATGGAATCAAAGAGAACCTCTCTACTCCAAGAAGTGAAGCATTCCCACATCAATTTTCCAGATCTGAACCAACTACGAATGTAGGGCCTCTATCTCTTAGTTTGCATGTCAGAACCACGGGGGGTTCACTTAGTGAACTTGTTACATAGCACGATCGTTTGCGTGATATTAAAGAATATCCCTAATTTCACTAAATATTGGAAAATGTGTCCTAAAATTGTATTGTTGAACCCCCCTCCCAATATGCTTTTCCAATTAAGAAACCCCTAGTTTCACCAGATATTGTAGGTATCCATTTTTATCAACCCAATTTTAACATCCCCTTTATATCATATTATCAAATTGTAACAAACAAGAGTCCTAACACATCTTAGTATAAGTAAACAAGATGCTAAATAAAATAATAGTATAATGCTAATAATGATCCCGCTAGGATTGCAGGGGCAACTGATCAATTTGTAGCATTGGATAGTGGAAGACCTAATGAAATAGTACCGGGGAAGGAAAATGTGTAAAAGAAAAACTAGTAAAGAGATCAACATACCGAAGAATGTAAAAGACTGATAGTCCAATATTTAGTGCAATGCTTAGACAAGATGATAATTGCATATGTTTCACACCACAACATGCCAATATACCTATTGTATATCATGTAAATACAAGTATAGCCATATATATCTCATTCTTTCTATAAGCTTAATAAATTAAACTCTATAAAAATGCAAAATTGAAACCCTTTCATGGATGGACTCCCCTACCTTCATATCAAAACAAGCATCATTGATGTTTGAACCAAAATGAACATAGAAAAAGTCCTCTTATTTTTCAATAATACCATATGATCATGTCCATAGCTTGGATTTGGGTCATTCACAATATCCAATGAATTTCCTCCACTTCATCTACATTTATTCTTGCAATCAAGGGAATTAACAACATTTAGTTACATTTTTCTTGGGTTGTATCTAGTTTTTTTTTCTATCTTTACCGGAGAGGGGAAAATACCCATTGCTAGGTTTTAAGCATGCAATAGTTATAAATATACATAGATGGTGAAACTTATATGATACCATTTCATGGTATCGATAACACATAGGGTATGCAAATAAGGATTTATATTTTCACTTATGTTCATGTCAGTTCCAATACAACATTAAGACAGATGCCTTGCATATAAGAATTAAAATTACAATTTTGAATGTGCCAAATATAACTCAATATAACAACTATTCCTAACTGGCAATGTGAAAATATTAAATAAGAATACAAAAAGTTGAAAGAAATAATTAGTCAAGAAAAATTGATCTAACTTTTCTTGGTTCCAATGAGCCAAGAAAGTTTGATCTCACTTTTCTTGGTTGTCGTGGAGCAAGATTTAATTGAATCTCAATACCCACCTAAACCCCAACCTAAAAAATGAAGAGTTAGATCTTTTACTTGAATGCCTACAAAAAAAACAATACAATTTTTCAAGTCTAGAACCCCCGATTAGCTACATCTCTTAACTTAAAGATGAAAAACAATATAACATCAATTCAAACCAAGCCTAAATAAGTTATTAAATGAGGATTTCTCAAGGCCAATAATCCAAAGAGACTTCCATTGATATTATCATTGGTACACTATTATCAGATTTATGCAAAACTTAGGATCATAAGCAATATCAAATACAAATGGAGTATCTTTAAGTTTTAGGTGGGTATGACTTGAGCCCATGATTTGGAGGTATGAATCCATCCCACAATTTGGAGGTTATTCATCGGCACATCCAAATAAAATAACCCCCAATATTTATATTACTATGTCAAATTAAAAACCCCCCTTGACCCCTTAATACATGGAAATATATTTTTGAGTTTTTTAAGAGTATTCAAACTCCCAATATGAATGGACGTGATATGATATTGCCTCAATAGTGAACCCCCCGTGGTCAGAACCAGCTCTGGGAGATTCATACTGAACTAGGAACGGTTGTAGGATCATGGTTGGGAGGAACGTGGTAGTCCCAAAGTTATCTAGTCCAAGATCAATTTTTCAGGTCAGCTAAAGTTCAGTAGTTTTTCCACTAATTATTTGACTAAAGTGTGCAAGTCATTACAGTCAGGAGTAAGCTACAAGGATAAGCAGGTATGCAAAAGCTTACGTAACCTTCAACACAAATTATTTTCAGAATTATACGTATTTCAGTATGGTTTTCATTATCAATATTAAATCAAGATTCTGCCCAGAATCTAGTGGCGTGTCTAGCAGGTCTAGCCCAGCTAGCCCTTGCTAGCCAAACCTATATTTATTTTCTGAAGTTAGGATTACTACAAAATATTGCTTATAAGTAGTTGTTCTCTATTTCTTTTTATCACCTGTTCATTAAATTCTAGTACAGGGTTTTTATTTTCCTTCCATAGATTATTAAATTCTTTTAAAACAAAAAGTATTATCTTATCTACTGCAATCAACATTTCTTTAGACCAGGCATCAAAACTTCATCTACACATTTCCAAACTGTTTGCAACGACTCCACACAAACGTTGCTAGCCAAAACTTAAACACATCAACATAGAGTTATAAGCTACAAGTCTATACTCTTACATAAACTAGAATTTGGACAAGAGGCATCAACATTAAAACATACGAATCTAGGATGGCCAACTGCCTGAATAATTGTTACAAACAGCAACACATATAGGATACCCA
The DNA here is from genome assembly GCA_027924585.1 of Larix kaempferi. Taxonomy (NCBI): domain Eukaryota; kingdom Viridiplantae; phylum Streptophyta; class Pinopsida; order Pinales; family Pinaceae; genus Larix; species Larix kaempferi. The sequence goes on along the minus strand of BSBM01000074.1, from coordinate 10,061,712 downwards.
CCTGGGCGTTATCTTTTTCTTCTTTTAAAATCGCCACGGTAGAATCTTACAACAACCATTGCGTTTATCAATCCAACGCAGACATAGGATAAAAACCATAGGGTTCCTTATTTTCTAACTACAACACGGGAGTAGCTTCATTATGAAACCTGATGCATTCATTTACATTCCACATAAAAATCATGAACACACAGAACGAAAATCGAAATAAGAAGTTATTATAACTACGTAAGTCAGCAGGGCCACATTTATATTCTTTGAACCAAAAGATTACAGTGATAGGAGATACTATAGAAATGTTGTAGTCTTTATTCATACCCAAAACATATGTTTGAACCCCATACATTATACAGGAAAGATTCCCCTGTGTAAACCCCAATTTCATGACAGACCACAAAAGAAACCACAACAATTGTGCCAACAATGGCCTTCAAAACCAAAATACGATAGTCAATAAGCATAAGGAAAGCTTTGAAAATGACCTTCTAAGAATCCATAAAGATTACACATAGGTTCCACTCCTCTAAGTCCCATGATTATATTTCAAATATTTTATCCATTTATACAGTCTAGCCAGAAGGCGACTTGCAGAAAGCCAAAGGAAGGGGCTCTGCATTGTTCCAACGAAAGCCCAAAAACAAAAGCATACAACACCCACAGGAATGCGAGAAGCAAAGCAACCTGGGAAGGTAGCTGGACTTACCCACGACTATGTTGATGGGAACCCAAGGCACCCACATAGAACCACGCTAATGTTAAGATTCAATATGCTAAGACAGAAAATAGCAGCATTACATTCCATTTCTCAATAATAGCATATACAGGATCACTGAAGAAACAACAAGCATAGCATAAACACAAGAGACAGAGATTTATCCTGGGAAACCCTCATGGGGTAGAAAACCCAGCAAAGCTTCCTCAATATAGATGACCAACAATATACAAAGATGAAACCCTGAGACATGATCTCCTCCTCCACAATAGCAGACCTCTCCTCCACAAGTGCGCTATCCTCAAGTGAGTGTGTGTATCAAATGAGGAACACACCTCCTCTATTTATACACTACACTGACATATATTTTACACAAGTACACGTAGGCTCGTATTTAACCAATGGGTTAAATACCCCACTACAACTGACTGGGCCGACCCCTCTAGGGTGGTCTAATAACCCTTTGACCCACATAACAAATACAGGGCCGACCCCCACTAGGGAAGTCTAATAACCCAAGTTACCACATTCCGACGGAGGAATAAACATCTCCGGATATACAATAAGATCTTTACGGAGGAATGAAACATCTCTGGAATAATAAAGTACAATTATAATATTCTTTGAAGTTACAATATCTCAACACTCCCCCTTAACGAGAAGGATATTATAACAGCATCTGCATGAGCAAGGAGTCATCAACATCATACATGATACATCTATAAATCATTGGAAGCTTTCTCAACATCATCAGTAACTCAACCAGTTACTGGAACATCTTCAATACTGGAACATCAACATCTTCAGTACTGAGTCTTTATCTTCTGCAGTACTCAAAAAGCTACAACAACATCATCATCTGGATCCTCACGATCATCAGTATCATCATCTCACGATCATCAGCATCGTCATCACATGATCATCAGCATCGTCATCACACAATCAGCATCATCGTCATCACACGATCAGCATCATCGTCATCACATGATGATCAGCATCATCATCACACGATCATCAGCATCGTCACACGATCAGCATCATCGTCATCACACGATGATCAGCATCATCATCACACGATCATCAGCATCGTCACACGATCATCAGCATCGTCACACGATCATCAGCATTGTCACACGATCATCAGCATCGTCATCACATGATCAGCAACATCGTCATCACATGATCAGCAGCATCGTCATCACACGATCAGCAGCATTGTCATCACACGATCAGCAGCATCGTCATCACACGATCAACAGCATCGTCATCACATGATCAGCAGCATCGTCATCACACAATCAGCAGCATCGTCATCACACCATCAACAGCATCGTCATCACATGATCATCAGCATCGTCATCACACGATCATCCGCATCGTCATCACACGATCATTAGCATCGTCATCACACAATCATCAGCATCGTCATCACATGATCATCAAGATCGCCATCACATGATCAGCAGCATCATCATCTAGATCATCACGATCAACAACATCATCAATACAAGTATACACATCAGCAATACAAGTATCCTCATCAATACAAGTATACATATCATCAATACAAGTATCCTCATCAATACAAGTATACATATCATCAATACAAGTATCCTCATCAATACAAGTATACATATCATCAATACAAGTATCCTCATCAATACAAGTATACATATCATCAATACAAGTATACACAATAGCAGCATACCCTGCAACACACAAGATCCAATTACGGGATGATCAATCCCTCTCACTTTAGGACATAGGTCCAAGGATGATACAACCCTGATCCGCTTACGGGATGATTAGTCCCTCTCGGTTTAAGACAACTCTCATGTCTATGGATGATGCAATCCAGATCAACTTACAGGATGATCAATCCTTATCACTTTAAGACACCTCACCATGTCTAGGGATGAGGCAATCCCAATCTATTTATAGGATGATTAGTCCTTATCACTTTAAGACATCTTACCATGTCTAGGGACGAGGCAATCCCAATCTATTTACAGGATGATCAGTCCTTATCACTTTAAGACATCTCACCATGTCTAGGGATGAGGCAATCCCAATCTATTTATAGGATGATTAGTCCTTATCACTTAAAGACATCTCACCATGTCTAGGGACGAGGCAATCCCAATCTATTTACAGGATGATTAGTCCTCTCAATCTCATTTAGGACTATCCTTCCTTTTGGAATTACTGGATTTACTGTCCAAGGATGATTTAATCCACTCAATTCATTTAGGACTATCCTTCCTTTCGGAATTACTGGATTTACTGTCCAAGGATGATTTAGTCCACTCAATTCATTTAGGACTATCCTTCCTTTCGGAATTACTGGATTTACTGTCCAAGGATGATTTAATCCACTCAATTCATTTAGGACTATCCTTCCTTTCGGAATTACTGGATTTACTGTCCAAGGATGATTTAATCCACTCAATTCATTTAGGACTATCCTTCCTTTCGGAATTACTGGATTTACTGTCCAAGGATGATTTAATCCACTCAATTCATTTAGGACTATCCTTCCTTTCGGAATTACTGGATTTACTGTCCAAGGATGATTTAATCCACTCAATTCATTTAGGACTATCCTTCCTTTCGGAATTACTGGATTTACTGTCCAAGGATGATTTAATCCACTCAATTCATTTAGGACTATCCTTCCTTTCGGAATTACTGGATTTACTGTCCAAGGATGATTTAATCCACTCAATTCATTTAGGACTATCTTTCCTTTCGGAATTACTGGATTTACTGTCCAAGGATAATTTAATCCACAACCGTACATTTAGGACCACGTCCAAGGATGACTTAATCCTCCACCGTACATTTAGGACCACGTCCAAGGATGACTTAATCCTCCACCGTACATTTAGGACCATTTCCAAGGATGACTTAATCCTCCACCGTACATTTAGGACCACGTCCAAGGATGACTTAATCCTCCACCGTACATTTAGGACCACGTCCAAGGATGACTTAATCCTCCACCGTACATTTAGGACCACGTCCAAGGATGACTTAATCCTCCACCGTACATTTAGGACCACGTCCAAGGATGACTTAATCCTCCACCGTAAATTTAGGACCTACGTCCAAGGATGACTTAATCCTCAACCGTGCATTTAGGACCTACGTCCAAGGATGACTTAATCCTCAACCGTCCATCAAGGACTTCATTCTCGAAGAAATATGTCTACGGCTCTTCCTTCGGACTAAAGTCCAGGGATGATCCAATCCCCTCACATGTTCACCAAGAACTTCATTCACGAAGACATACGTCTACGGCTCTTCTTTCGGACTGAAGTCTAGGGATGATCCAATCCCCTCACATGTTCACCAAGAACTTCATTCACGAAGACATACGTCTACGGCTCTTCTTTCGGACTGAAGTCCAGGGATGATCCAATCCCCTCACATGTTCACCAAGAACTTCATTCACGAAGACATACGTCTACGGCTCTCTTTAGGACTGAAAGTCCAGAGATGATCCAATCCCCTCAAGTCCACCGAGGACTTCATTCTCGGAGACCTTACGTCTACGGCTCTCTTTAGGACTGAAAGTCCAGGGATGATCCAATCCCCTCAAGTCCACCAAGGACTTCATTCTCGGAGACCTCATGTCTACGACTCTCTTTAGTACTGAAAGTCCAGGGATGATCCAATCCCCTCAAGTCCACCGAGGACTTCATTCTCGGAGACCTTACGTCTACGGCTCTCTTTAGGACTGAAAGTCCAAGGATGATGCAATCCTCACATGTATTCTCATCAATTACTATAGATCCTGGGAACCCATACAGAACCTGATTCACACTTCTTCTTTAATTACACCATTAAGCGAATGGTCTTATCTAGCCACTTGGAGCAAACATCTCATCATGATTCTCTTCTTCTTTCTAAGAGAATCTTCTAGCCACAAGCCTTCTATAGTGTGTTTGATTTGAAAATCCCTTTTTTTTTTTTTTTTTTTAACATCCATCGCTTGTTCAGTGTTCATCATTCATCATGATCTTTCCTACAAATCAAAATTAAGTACATGATTAGTAATACTTCATAATCATCAAATCATATTGACATGATAACCTATTATGCATACAGATATCATTTACCTAGTTATGCAACTATTTTGACCAATACTTTGGCACAACACTTTCCCATATCCTGTATGCATACAGTGGCTATCTAGATGCCTTCCATCTCTACCAGAACATACTATCGAGAGTGTGCACAGCTCTCAGCATGTCAGCAAAGAGGTTTCATTCTAGACAAGCAACAATGGAATGTTTGTCCAACTTACCAATCATATGCATATTAGTAGTATACTATTCAATGCTCTATGAATGTTTACACTCAGCATCATATATTCTAGGAATACAAATATGCATACAACCTATTATAGGCAATATCATTTACTATTTCAAATAACAACTCAAATACTTATCATTTATGTTTGTGTGGTTGCCTCCCGCTTGATCTTCTGTATGTCTTTTGAACTTCTATTCATTCTGTACCACTGTGCATGTTCAAGTGTCATCCTCATGATCTCATACACAAACATACACCCATTAGTATGTTCTAAATGTTATCAAAACATTATAGTTCTAAATAATCTTGAAAATGTATAGTCATGATTATAGTTAATAAACATTAGTATTCAAGATTTCAGGGAAGTCTTCTTTTACTCATGCATATCATCAATCAAGATAAAAGACATAATATGCATAATCCCTTGATTACTAACTTTATGAATAAGCATAACCAATCATACCAAGTATACTTACATAAGGGATCCTAACACAAGGTAAGATTCATGGGAAACATACCTGGATTAGTATACCTACTTAGTTATGTACAACATACCTAAACAATCTCTTCAATGATTTAGAGATCCTGAGCTAGAACCTGCATGTCTCATAGGTTAAGCATAATATAACAAAGTCATACATACCTCATAAGTAGAACAAATATTATGGATGAGTCTTTGTCTTCATGTTTTCATGGTCATGGAACCTGATTTGTCTTTTGTGATGTACCTGTATCTTGTTAGCAGGCAACATCAACCTCACAAAACATCATAATGCATTAGTACAATCATATAGCCCTAATAAATGAATGTCTTTGATCATTCACATGCATTCATACTGTTACTAGGGTGATAAGACAATTCTAACATTAATCAAGATTGTACTAATAAATAATATGAAGACAAACACGTCATGAACTTAATCAAGAATTAGATTTCAATACATACCTGAGCCTCCTTAAGTCATACCTGTCGAGACTTCTTGTAGTCTTCTTATGTAAGGCCTTAGCCTCAACTCCCCCTGAAACTTGATCTGGAGCTTGATTAGGGTTTGCTAGAGAAACCCTAAAAATTCAATCTTTGACTTTCATACTTCTGAATGGATGAAAGAATATGTCTTGCTGAGCTGATCAAACTAGCATACTTCAATTTTGGAATTTCCAAAATTTGACCCCTCAAAATTGCCTTTGAAACTTCTAGATCTTCTGGACAGGATCCTGAACTAGGGTTTGATGAAGCCCACCCTTCTGCCCAAACAAAAGGTTCGATCCAAGGCTCTAAACTCTTATTTTTCTTAGGAGCTTCCAGCCGTCTTTACAGACTTCAAAAATTCCAACTTTTGCTGAAGCCCTAATTTTCCATCTTTCCGATCAAAATCCCGAACTGGGGTTTGATCAAGCCCGGTCTTCCACCCAACCAAAAAATTTGATCTTGGTCTCTAAATTTTGATTTTCCTGAGTAGCATTCAGCCGTGGACTCCGATTCCAAAAATTCTAACTTTCTCCGAAACCCTAAATTCCAGAAGCCATGAATAAAGGTGCTCCAAAAATAATTCTGTTTTGACAGAAATATGCACCTGACTGTTTCTGCTATAACTCTGAAATTTTTGCTCCACAGGGTCTGAAACTCTTTTTCTGCAGTATCCTGACCTGTCATCTTTCCATCCTGATAGGTTTGACCTCAATTGGGTTTCCTGAGAGAGAGTTATGCCAAGTGTCGCAACATGACCAGTTTATGGGATAAAACAGGAGATCGAACTTGTATGGCATTCCACATGTCACTGGTTCATCTTCGGCCTCTGAAAACGTTTTTTGAGATAGTACAGTCTGTGTACTACCTGTCACTTTTTACGAAATTTCATTTGGAGCTTCCTAGCCCAAGTTATGACCTTTTTTCCAAGGTCACCTGATTTTGACTGAGATCTGGAAGAGGCAGAAACCCTAACTTGTACTGATCATAACTCACAAAGTACAACGAATCTGAGGATTCCCTTTGGACATAAGGTACCTGGGGATGTTTTCTTCGACCTGTAAACTTTTCAGACCCTGAACCTTCGCCAAAATGGATTTATAGCGAAAGTGCCACGATGACTGGTTTTTGCTATGTAAAACCCTAACCTTCAAATTGTCGTAAGTAAAGCAAGTGTCGTAAGTGCCATACCTTGTCTTCCTTCAGGTTAGATCTGATACCATGTTAAGATTCAATATGATAAGACAGAAAATAGCAGCATTACATTCCATTTCTCAATAATAGCATATACAGGATCACTGAAGAAACAACAAGCATAGCATAAACACAAGAGACAGAGATTTATCCTGGGAAACCCTCATGGGGTAGAAAACCCAACAAAGCTTCCTCAATATAGATGACCAGCAATATACAAAGATGAAACCCTGAGACATGATCTCCTCCTCCACAATAGCAGACCTCTCCTCCACAAGTGCGCTATCCTCAAGTGAGTGTGTGTATCAAATGAGGAACACACCTCCTCTATTTATACACTACACTGACATATATTTTACACAAGTACACGTAGGCTCGTATTTAACCAATGGGTTAAATACCCCACTACAACTGACTGGGCCGACCCCTCTAGGGTGGTCTAATAATCCTTTGACCCACATAACAAATACAGGGCCGACCCCCACTAGGGAAGTCTAATAACCCAAGTTACCACATTCCGACGGAGGAATAAACATCTCCGGATATACAATAAGATCTTTACGGAGGAATGAAACATCTCCGGAATAATAAAGTACAATTATAATATTCTTTGAAGTTACAATATCTCAACAGCTAAGGCCAAACACTACCTGCCAGTGTAGACAAACAAACTATAAATAGAAACCCTCAGAAGTTTACATATAGGAAATAAAAATACAGCGTTGGGCAGTTGAGTTTCCATACCTAAGCAAAGTAGAGAGCATCTCTACGCCATCGATCACATTGAAAAAATGTCAAGGTGCACTGACCATGAGACTAGCTCAGGTCAGGGCATGAAGTAACCTGCAAAGAAGAACGATGAAGTGCATCCCAAATGAAAATGAAAAGGAAAAAACCCCAAATTGTAAACCCTTACCAGTCTGTCATCCACTACAGCGAAGTGCCATTAAGGATATCTCAAATACTATGCTAGTGGAGGCTAGATTTCTTCTATACAAATGCCTATAGTTGAGTCATGTGGATCAACAATGAAATAGCTTGGTAAATATAAGTGTTGAATAAACCCTCACTTCACCATACAAACAAGTTTATAAATACGAGACTACAGATCATAGGTTTAGCCATGAACTTTTCTTAGTAACTTATGTGTGCAAATGCCTTCCTCACCATAACACTACTTAGCCTCCAACAAACTTAAAAACCCTTTGATGGAGTATAGATTGAAGTCTATAGAGTAGCATGGTCACAAGGCGAAACATCTACAAACACAGCCATGAGAAAATAACATTATCAAGGATGCTAAGTAAGTCTAGAAATGTCCAGGGTACTCTTACCTCTCGGAAACCCTGTCGGGGTATGTTCCCTCTCCTTGAATTGTCACATGTCCCACCATGGACTCAACCTCTCCTCAACAAAGGCCTTATCACCTGAAGGTGTCATTCAACACATTCATAATCACAGTCATATAACAGTTTGAAGAAGCTGCTTTTATAGTTACACAAGCAATCGTAAACTTTAGAACAGAATATATCATTATTTGATTTCACATCGCTTTCACAGGACTAAAATTTTAAACATTAGAGAGACCATGTTACTCAAGGTCTTAGACTTTTAATTATTTTCAAGCAAGTACCTTTGCTTTATTAGTATTAGAATTAACTTGTGAATTTTTCATCTTTAAATAGCGGCTATTACAGGAATAAAAAAATTTTAAATTTTTGCTACTTTAGGGATATTACAAGTGGTATCAGAGCCCAATTACAAAAACTAAGTGACCAATTGGGCTGATTACAAACATCCGTTGCAGAAACACAACAGGAAAAAACATACATTTACATTCTATTTTGTTTTGTGAATAAACTAACATAATTTTATGTCCTCTATGCTTATATAACATTGCAGGTACAAGAATTGTCCAGAAGAATGAATGTAGAACAAGGCAGCAACATTCATGGAAATCTGAACTCACCACCCTGAGAGCAAGAGGTGGTGGTCGAACTAAACTCAGATTGGAGACAATCTATGGAAAACCTACAGGCATAGTTTTGAAGCTTCCGAGATGAAAATATGCAGGAAAGAAGAGAACAACAAGCCATAAATGAGGCACTCCTTCAGACCTTAACAAAGGCTAACCCTCTCGAACAGCCCTCACTCTTAGTCAACACCTCCAAAAAAGGAAAAAGTCACACAAAAAGGACTGCCAACCCTTAAGGAGAAGAGCAGGGAGAACACATACCTAAAACAATGGAAAGAGATTGTAAGAGCTCTTCAAACGATAAGGGTTCACCACCTCCTTGCAAGAAAAGGAGAAGAAGTGATGACAATCTGCAAGGGGAATTCAGAAAGATAAGAGCCCCAACCTATGATGGAGAGATCAACTCTGGGGAGAAGGCTGAATAGTGGCTGCTAGGGATGTACAAATACTTCAAAGTGCATAATTAATCTAGCGAAATGCAAGCCCGACTCGCCATATACAACCTAAATGGTAAAGCTTCTAGATGGTGGTAGGACTTGAAACACACTAAGGGGCAAGAATTAAGAGACTTAACCTAGGATACCTTCAATAGTATATTCCAGGACAAGTATATGTCTGAAAGGTTCTTTGACAAGAAAATAAAAGAATTCCATGAGTTAAAAATGGGCTCCCTGACTATGGAAGCATTCATAAACTAGTTCTTAGACTTGCTACACTATGTGCCTTATATTAAGGATGAGAAGGTGAAGATTCAACCGTTCTTGGGAGGGATGTCACCAAACTTTAGAGAGAAGATAGAATTTGATATGCCCAAAACCGTGGATATAACCCTACATAAAGCAAGGTTGTGTTATTAGCATGGACAGCCAAGGAATGACAACATCAACCGGAATAGAGACAGGTTCAAAACCTTCTCAGACAACCGTAGACCGGGTTTTAAACCCCCACCCTTCCAAAAACACCACAATAGTTTTCCACCTAACAAAGGCTTCAACCGACCTCAAGCACGGCCAAGTGCATCCCCACCACATGTCAACAGACCAGCATTCAACAAAGGGACCAAATCTGTCCCACCCACCATTTCTTGCTGGAAATGCCAAGGGCCCCACTACTATAGAGACTGCCCTAGCAAAACGGATGGAGTTTTACACAACATCCAAACAGATCTAACCGTAGTGTACATCGAAAAGACACCTAGTATTTATGCCGCACTTGATGGCCGATAGGAAGATCACCAAGCCACCATGGTGGAAATTGAGGGTAGGATATCTAACACTGCCATTTCAATTCTAATAGATATCGGTGCTTGCCGGAGTTATATATCCCCTAAGATAGTGGATACCTGTAAGTTGAACCGAGAACATTATGAGAAACCGTGGCCGGTACAACTAGCCACTGGTACAAAACAAAGGGTCTCCGAGTCAATTAAAACTTGTGAGATAGACTTAAATGGTTTTCCAACTAGGTTAGAATTAAATATTTTACCGCTAGGATCGTACGATGTACTTCTAGGCATGGATTAGCTACAAGAACACCATATCCTACTTGACTGCACAAATAAGACCCTACTCTACAGGAATGACCAAGGGAATCAGGAAAAGATTCAGGGTACCCCTAGGAAAGTGCCTGTAAGACAAATTTCTGCATTACAAGCAAAGAAATGCATCATGTAGGGCTGTAAGCTCTTTTCTGTTAACATACGAAACTTAGAAACTAAAAATGAACAAAGGGTCGAGGACTTCCTAGTTCTCGTAGAATTTAAGGATGTATTTCTCGAGGAAATATCGGGATTACCACCCAGACGAGACTTAGAATTCTCCATCGAGCTAACACCCGGGTCGGTACCAGCCTCCAAAGCCCCGTACCACATGAGCACACCAGAATTGGTGGAGCTCAAGTTTCAGTTACAAGAGTTAATAGATAAAGGGTACATTCGACCAAGTGTGTCTCCTTGGGGTGCACCGATACTCTTCATCAAGAAGAAAGATGGAATGATGTGGATGTACATCCACTACCGCCAACTCAACAAGATGACCATTAAGAACTACTATCCACTCCCTAGAATTGACGACTTGTTTGACCAAGTCAGAGGAGCAAATATCTTCTTAAAAATTGACTTGCGATCCAAAAACCACCAGGTAAGGATCCGTGCTAAGGACATCAAAAAGACTGCGTTCCGAACCCGTTATGGACACTATGAGTTTGTAGTGATGCCCTTTGGGTTGACAAATGCACCGGCGAACTTTATGTGCATGTAGAACAGTATCTTTAGTAACTATCTAGATACAGTATCTTTAGTAACTATCTAGATACAGTATCTTTAGTAACTATCTAGATAAATTCGTCTTAGTCTTTATTGACAACATTTTGATCTATTCCAAGAACAAAATAGAACATGAGGAACATCTCCGTATTGTTTTACATATATTACGGGAACACCAAATTTACGCCAAGTTTAGTAGGTGCGATTTCTACAAACCCCAGATCCAATACTTAGGACAAATCATTTCCGGGAAGGGAATAGCCGTCGACCCTGAAAAGGTCAAGGCCATCAAGGAATGGCCCACACCTATGTGTGTTTTCGACATAAGATCATTCTTAGGTCTGTTTGGTTACTATCGGAAGTTCATTGAGAACTTCTTGCGTATCGCATGTCCCATGACTGCCTTACAGAAAAAGGCAAACAAGTTTATTTGGACGGCTAAGTGCGAAGAAAGCTTTCAAAAAATGAAGCAACTACTGGTTAATGCACCGATTCTGCGTATCACGGATCCCAATGGGGATTTTTTCATTTGCACGGATGCAAGCGAGGAAGGACTCGAGGGAGTCCTTATGCAAGATGATTTTTCCATATGCTACGAATCGAGGAAACTAAAAGAGAATGAGCTGAACTACCCTACTCATGACCTCGAACTAGCCGCCATCATCCATGCTCTGAAGATGTGGTGACATTATCTCATGGGAAATAAATTTTTATTGATGACTGATAACATGAACTTGAAATACCTTTCCGATCAACCCGATCTAAATGCCAGGCAGGCCACGTGGTTAGCCTTCCTTAGTGAGTACCATTCCGAACTAAAGCATATAAAAGGTAAGGAAAACAAGATTGCGGATGTCTTAAGCCATCGAGCACATATGATTTACAAGGTCATGGTGAGCCAAACCGACTCAGAATTACACCACAGAATTTGAATGACATGTAAGAGTAACCGTTATTATACGAAAATCCTTGCAAAGATTCAGGAAGACAGACTCTTTCAACAATAGAAAGAGTATAAGATAGACGAGTCAGGACTACTATGGTCGAAAGAGAGACTTTACGTCCCCGAGAGTGGAGACATTAGATCAAACATCCCCACCGAATTTCACCAGAAACCCTATTCATGGCACCCCAAATATCAAAAGATGATATCGGCAGTAAAGAAACATTACTTTTGGCCTAAGTTGAAGGCTGACATCGCCATGTTCATCGCAAAATGTCAAGAATGACAATTGGTCAAAGCGAAACATCAACACCCCTCCGGATTACTTCAACCTTTACCCATTCCAGAATGGAAATGGGAGGTAATAAGTATGGACTTCATTACAGGCTTACCCAAGAGTAAGAAATTGAACGACTCCATCTTTGTAGTGGTGGACAAGTTGTCTAAAGCAACCCACTTCATACCAGTAAAATCCACCTACAAAGCAGCTCACATCGCCGAAATATTCCTGAAATAAATATTTCGATTGCACAGGATACCCAAAGCAATAATTTCTAATCGAGACACGAAGTTCACTAGCAACTTCTGGAGAGCATTGTTCTCCGGTTTGGAGACCCAGTTACAATTCAGTACCGCATACCACCCCCAAACCAATGGATAGACGGAACGAGTAAACCAAATTATGGAGGATATGTTGAGAATGTATGTCATGAACAATCCCACTAAGTGGGAAGACTATTTACACCTCGCAGAATTTGTGTACAACAACGGTTATCAAACTTCGGCCAAAATGGGCCCTTTCGAGGTGCTCTACGGATGAAAGTGTCAGACTCTCGTGACTTGGGACAATCCGGTGGACAGACTTATGCTAGGACCAGATTTACTAAAAGACTTGGAACAGCTAGTTTCCAAGGTGCAACTAAACTTAAAAGAAGCTCAAGACCGCTAAAAGATTTATGCAGATAAGAAAAGAAAGGACAAAGACTACCAAGTTGGTGAACATGTGTTTCTAAAAATAAAAGCAAAACGAAGCTCGTTGAGCTTGGGACGTTGCAGTAAATTAGCCCCAAGGTTTTGTGGACCTTTTGAAATACTGGCCAAGAAGGGCCCAGTAGCTTATGAATTAGCCTTACCAGCTCATATAAAATTTCATAATGTTTTACATGCTTCATTAATAAAGAAATATGTATACGATTCTAAACATGTTATTGATTGGTCCTTATTACAGGTGGATCCCGAAGGGGAGTTCACGCCAAAACCACTCCACAGTCTAGACAAGAGAGAGGTCCATCTTAGGAGGAGGACCATTACTCAGTTGAAAGTACAATGGAGGCACTTTGGACCAGATGAGGCTACTTGGGAGAATGAGGCCACCATGAAAGAGGAATAACCCGCCTTGTTTCATGACTTCATTCCTAGTCCCTAGAAACACTGGGACGGTGTTGTTCTAACCAGGAAGGGATGTAATATCTCAAATTTTAGACTAACTATTTTCTATGTTATATTGGGATTACAGCCCCATCGTATGTGATTTATTATTTGGCATAAGCCTTAACATGTTTTGAGTTATGTTTTCTTGAGTTGATATATTGGGCATGTACCCTGATTGTTTCATTGATTGATGTTGTATTAGGCAGGAAAGCCCGAATGGATAAAGTTATGTTTTATTATGAGATTTGGTTACAATTTATGATATACTGAGATTGTTTCTTTTTACACTATACTGTGCAGAGCATGAGTCATATGGATGATTATATAGGGTGTTGAGCGTGGACTCAGAAACACACAAATAACCTATATACTTGGCCTAAGCGCCGATGTATCTAGAGGACTCTTATTACGTGCTGGGACAAAGCCCCGATGTACATTGAGTGTTGGGCACAACCCCTGGAGCACTCCAAGCTTGAAAGAAAATGAACATCGGATCCGAGGTCACTTAAATATTATAGATGTGCCTCACAACCACGTTCTAACTCTAGTGTTGAGCAGAGGCTCTGGAATTGCACTAGCGTAACGCCCATGTGAGATTGTCGAGTTAAAAGGATCTGTAGAGCACTCGGGGTTACTAGATCTCAAGTGTTGAGTCGGAAGGACTCTGAATAGCTCTTATGTGTCTTATCAAAACTATTCGAATTGATTAAATAAATTTTATTCTCATCAAGTACTGCAGGAACTACCATGTTAAAACGAGGGAATCTGACATGCAAAGGGAGAGACTAGAGGTGCCTATCCTAGCTTACTGAGACTGTCCAAAGAAGTGGACCCTATCCTTAAAAATATTAAAAAGAAGTATCATGTGAAGATACATAAAAGACAACATCACCACTTAAAGCATAAATTAACTAATAGTAGTTTCCTATGGTTAACATGCATAAAAGCCTCAAGGCTAAGGTTATTATTAATAACTTTAAAAATAATGTTGGTTTTATTTATTTATAAAATATATTTATTTTATATAGTTATGCATTTAATTAATAAATCAAGGATGCATTAATTATTTAATTGAAATATAAACTTTGTTGTTACAATTATGAAAAGGCTTAAATCATAAGCACTCTAGTAAATAAGTTGAAAAGTCATGGATCCAGAAGAACTAGTGATTAATTAAACAAATATTCTTTTGAAAATGAAGTTATTTAATTTAAAGAAACCAATTATTCCAAGAGTCCTAATTCAAGATTTCCCTACATAAAGAGGACAGACCCCAAAGTTTGGGGATCATCATTCTCATAATTCTCTTATGGAATCAAAGAGAACCTCTCTCCTCTAGAAGTGAAGCATTCCCACATCAATTTTCCATATCTGAACCAGCTGCGAATCTAGGGCTTCTATCTCTCAATTTGCATGTCAAAACCAGCTTGTGGGGATTCATACTGAACTAGGAGCGGTTGTAGGATCATAGTTGGGAGGAACGTGGTAGTCCCAAAGTTATTTGGTCAAGGATCAATTTGTCAGGTCAGCTAAAGTTTAGTAGTTTTTCCACTAATTATTTGACTAAAGTGTGCAGGTCATTACAGTCAGAAGCAAGCTACAAGGATAAGCAGGTATGCAAAAACTTACAAAACCTTCAACACAAATTATTTTCAGAATTATACGTATTTCAGTATGGTTTTCATTATCAATATTAAATCAAGATTGTACCCAGAATCCAGTGGCGTGTCTAGCAGGTCTAGCCCAGCTAGCCCTTGCTAGCCAAAAGTATATTTATTTTCTGAAGTTAGGATTACTACAAAATATTGTTTATAAGTAGTTGTTCTCTATTTATTTTTATCACCTGTTCATTAAATTCTAGTACAGGGTTTTTATTTTCCTTCCATAGATTATTAAATTCTTTTAAAACAAAAAGTATTATCTTATCTACTGCAATCAACATTTCTTTAGACCAAGCATCAAAACTTCATCTACACATTTCCAAACTGTTTGCAACGAATCCACACAAACGTTGCTAGCCAAAACTTAAACGCATCAACACAGAGTTATAAGCTACAGGTCTATACTCTTAAATAAACTAGAATTTGGACAAGAGGCATCAACATTAAAACATACGAATCTAGGATGGCCAACTGCCTAAATAATTATGACAAACAACAACACATATAGGATACCCACCTAGGCGTTATCTTTTTCTTCTTTTAAAATCGCCACAGTAGAATTTTACAACAACCATTGCGTCTATCAATCCAACGCAGACATAGGATAAAAACCATAGGGTTCCTCATTTTCTAAGTACAACACATGAGTAGCTTCGTTATGAACCCTTACGCATTCATTTACTTTCCACATCAAAATCTTGAACACATAGAACCAAAATCGAAATAAGAAGTTATTATAACTATGTAAGTCGGCAAGGCCACATTTATATTCTTTGAACCAAAATATTACAGTGATAGGAGATACTATAGAAATGCTATAGCCTTTATTCATACCCAAAACATATGTTCAAACCCCATACATTATATAGGAAGAGTCCCCTATGTAAACCCCAATTTCATGACAGACCACAAAAGAAACCACAACGATTGTGCCAACAATGGCCTTAAAACCATAATACGATAGTCAATAAGCATAAGGCAAGATTTGAAAATGACCTTCTAAGACTCCATAAAGATTACATAGAGGTTCCACTCCTCTAAGTCCCATGATTACATTTCCAAATATTTTATACATTTATACAGTCCATCCAGAAGGCGACTTGCAGAAAGCCAAAGGAAGGGGCTCTGCATTGTT
Organism: Larix kaempferi; assembly: GCA_027924585.1. Lineage (NCBI taxonomy): Eukaryota > Viridiplantae > Streptophyta > Pinopsida > Pinales > Pinaceae > Larix > Larix kaempferi. The sequence continues at coordinate 10,045,114 of BSBM01000074.1, read as the reverse complement.
CCAATGAAAGCCCAAAAACAAAATCATACAACACCCACAGGGATGCGAGAAGCAGAGCAACCTGGGAAGGTAGGTAGACTTACCCACGACTATGCTGATGGGAACCCAAGGCACCCGTAGAGAACCACGCTAAGACCAAACACCACCTGCCAGTGCAGACAAACAAACTATAAATAGAAACCATGAGAAGTTTACATATAGGAAATCGAAATAGAGCGTTGGGCAGTGGAGTTTCCATACCTGAGCAAAGTACAGAGCATCGCTATGCCATCGGTCACATTGCAAAAACATCCAGGTGCACTGACCATGAGACTAGCTCAAGTTAGAGCACAAAGTCACCTCTAGAGAAGAATGATGAAATGTAGCCCAAATGAAAATGAAAATGCACAGTCTTGGGGCTTAAGGAATTATAAACCCTTTCCAGTCTGTCATCCACTACAGCGAAGTGCCATTAAGGGTATCTCAAATACTATGGTAGTGGAGGCTAGATTTCTTCTATACAAATGCCTATAGTTGGCACGGGGACTTCACTCAATAAACTGCTATCATAGCACGTTCGTTCGTGGCATATGAAACAATACCCCTAATTTCACTAAATATTGGAAAGTACCTTCCAAAATCATTTTTTTAACCCCCTCCCAATATGCCTTCCCAATTTTAAAAAAAAAAACCCTATTTTCAGTAGATATTGTATGTATCAATTTTTTCATTAACATTTTTTATACCCCTTCATATTTCTACCTAGTATATTGATATGATACCCCTTTTATGACCCCACATGCATTCTACAATGCACCTTGCTTATTTCGATGTATATTGTGGATGCACATTACTTCACCCACAATGCAATTACTCAGCCACATATCATTATTGTTTGTAGCATCAAATGGTTTAATGAAGATATAGGTGATCACTTCTTGTATGTCACTAGAGCTTATGCACATAGTACAACATTTAGATTGTATGTTGCAGTTCCCCAATCACTGACTAAGCCTATTGTGGGATAGGTATCCAAGCTCCCAGGGCCTGTAACAAGCTCTAGGAGGCTGACTAAACCTCCCAAGGCCTGTAATAGGAATGAGTGGATGGGTATTCAAGCCCCTAACGCCTATCGAGGGCCTATAACAGGCCCTGGAGGCTTAGAGCCTTCCAAGGCTATTGGTAGCAACTGGCTGAGTGTTATTGGTAACAATTGGTTGTAAATGACCATTGTCTCTCGACTATGATCGACTGGAAACCCACTTCACCACGAAACCCCTGGCCTCAAGCATGCCTCAAGACGCGATTTCCCTGCGTACTGGTAAGCTCGAGCCTTGCCTCAACCCGATTTATCATCCATCCTTGATCCCTCCATCTCCATTTGGTGGATATTTGACAGCCCGCCCATATAAAAAAGACCCCAAAGTATTTTTGTGTTGTTACATTAAATAAAAAAATCCCTTTTCCCCTTAATATATAAGCAATATAATTTTTAGGTTTTCATGAATATTTAATACCGCAATATGAATGAACGTGATATTATATTTCCTTCTAGTGAAGCCCCCATGATAGTTGAGTCATGTGGATCAACAACGAAATAGCTTGGTAAATATAAGTATTGAATAAACCCTCACTTCACCATACAAACAAGTTTATAAATACGAGACTAAAAATCATAGGTTTAGCCATGAACTTCGCTTAGTAACTTATGTGTGCAAATGCCTTCCTCACCATAACACTACTTAGCCACCAAAAAACTTAAAAACCCTTTGATGGAGTATAGATTGAAGTCTATAGGGTAGCATGATCACAAGGCGAAACATCTGCAAACACAGCCATGAGAAAATAACATTAGCAAGGATGCTAAGTAAGTTCAGAAATGTCCAGGGTACTCTTACCTCTTGGCAACCCTGCCGGTGTATGTTCCCTCTCCTTGAATTGTCACATGTCCCACCATGGACTCAACCTCTCCTCAACAAAGGCCTTATCACTTGAAGGTGTCATTCAACACATTCATAATCACAGTCATATAACAGTTTGAAAAGTTACTTTTGAAGTTACACTAGCAATCGTAAAACTTTAGAACATAACATATCATTATTTGATTTCACATCGCTTCCGCAGGACTAAAAGTTTAAACATTAGAGAGACCATGTTACTTAAGGTCTTAGACTTTTAATTATTTTCAAGCAAGTACCTTTGCTTTATTAGTATTAGAATTAACTTGTGAATTCTTCATCTTTAAATAGCGGCTATTACAAGAATGGAAAAATTTTAAATTTTTTGCTACTTTAGGGACATTACATCTCGATAGTGTGAGAAGTCTTATAACATGAAGAATCTTCCCAATTGGTCGTATTGGTGGATAGGTGAGATTCAATCAATCTATAAAAAAACTATTAATAGAAACTCTTGCACCCAAAGAGTTTGATACCCATGATTGCCAATAGTCAAAACTAGTTTAGCTTGCAGTTGGTGAACACCGATAGGTCACAAGTTAATTGGTACTAACAAGTTACTTGTTCTCCATGGGAAGTTGAACAAACTACCCATTATCCATTCATCGACTTCAAATTATCCATGCACCAACTATTAGTTATCCATGCATAGTTACCAGTTATTTTTTATGTTCTTTTTCTTTTATAATTGTTTATTTTGAATTTGTAACGATTGTCATATAATTAATATGGATAATACACTTATCTCATCCTTGTGCAATCTAGGAAAAGAATAGGCCCTAGTCCACCATGAATTCTAAAATATAAACACCTATTGGTGTAGTAAAAGGGGAGGACTACAACTCTCCCAAGGCCCCAAGGTTTTTAGTTTGTTACATATACAGTTTTACTAACAAGTTCTAACAAGAGTCAGATACAATCCCAATTCAAGCAACAAGAACCTTGAAAAAAGAATCGAATGGAATCCAAAAATCAACTATATATATCGAAATTTAGGCTACATACAATATCAAGAATTCAATAACTATGGTGTAGGTAGGGATTTAATCCACCGATGATAGGAATGTAAACCATTTTTTTAACAAATTTAGGAATTACATCATGATATCACAAATGCAGGAAACCATGGAAAAATAATCCAGTGTCTCTATTGTCATTTTACTCTACTTACAAACAAATAAACCTATTTTAAATAATCTTGATTTTAGTCACATGACTAGATAATCCAAGGAAACTAGCCATAAAATTTGAAGTTGTTACACATGTTACTAGACCTAGACTAAGAGGCAATGAGGAAACCCCTAGTTGAAGTATCATATTTTCTAGAACACATCCAAGATTAAACCATGGATAAAAGAGAGCTAGAAAACCCCATAAATGGCTTTATTTAAACTTGTGCATCATGACCAATAGTTTTCTCCAAATTCAATTCAAGCAAGAAAGACAATGTGATCAACACACAACACATTGAGACTTTTCAAGCTCTTGTCCACACAACATTGACCTCGAGAAACAAAAATGCAACGAATGGAAATTGCACACAACATCGACCTTGAGAAACAATTTTGTTTAAACACATTAGGAAAACAATTTTGCGTCTCCTTTAAGTAGGAAAACATTTTTTAAGTACAAAAACAATTTTGTTTAAACACGTTATATTAAACCCCTTACAGAAACCATACAAAAGGCAGCACAGACACAACACACGCAAGCACGTACACAACCCAAACAATTTTGTCGCCGCCTATCGAGGCACAAAAAGCAAGCCAAACGTCACTGTATAGCACCAACCAAGACAGATAAACATATATTATTTTAAAAATAAAATAAATAAAACACAAAAATAATCAACAAAACCCTTACTTCAGACCAACAAATCAAACCTCGACCCACCTTATTAATCGGGATTATCGATCCACATATGGTAGGGACACACAAATTAAAATTAAATAAAAAATAATTAAAAAAATCTATGTCTAATATAAAATAAAAAATTAAATCGGAGATGAATCTCAGGGAATGGGTCGAAGGCTCCAAGAAGATATGGATGAAGGATTACGTTAAATGGTTTAAGACGGAAATGGCAGTATTATCTCGGGCGACGGGAACTTGGCTGGTCACGGTGGAACCCTAGGCACTGGGGTTGTGCACCGAACGGATCGCGGTCGACAGCATCGCGGGTGGATAGCACGAAGTTAAAGGCGGTTTTCTTGGATGCTACCCGGATTTAAACTCTTCACTGGTTACCTTACCCTGGTCTTCCTTTACCTGGGTTACGGCTGGAGGTTGGTAGCTGATAACCATGGCTACCTACGAAGAAAACCTTGATTATTCATTTGACCCTACCGACGATGCGGCCATCTGGAAACAACCTACAGACGCCGGGTGGCAGACAGGGTTTTCTCCTGGGGAAGGAGGGGCGGTGGTAACTCCTGCAGCGGACTGTGCTGCACTGGGCTTCTCTCCATCGGGTTTCCTTAACCTCTCTCCGGATTTGGGAACGATCGTTTTGCCCACACTCGACAACCCTCCCATTCCGCCTTTGAAGGATACGGGGGCTCTTTGGTCCTCGGAACAAGTCATCTCTGCCCTGGAGGGCTCGGTGGACAGGCAGAAGGGCCTGGTTTCTGCAGCGGCGGGTCTTTTTGGAGATGTGGATAGGGTTCCTCCGGCGGCTCCTGTCTTAGCTGCGGACGGTGGGGATTGCTCGTGGTCGGGACAGTTGGAACCATACGAACACAGGGGTTTTGCCAGCCCCTGCTTGGGTTCTGGTACTAGCTCGGATGACTGGGGCGGAACATCCTCTGGAGATAATACTCAGCACAATGCAGCGCCGGGGAAACGGGGTAAAAAGCGTTGGTTGAAGCTGAGTAGGACACGGTACAACTACGCCCTGGGAGAAGATATCGAGTGGAATCGGCTGGTTCAGATGACGGGCATCACCCTGGTTGGCAAAGCTTTAGGTAGATCCTTTGCTCTCAGCACTATTGAAGCATGGGTTCGGGAACATTGGGCAGGTTTCTTAGGTTATACTCCGGAGGTGGTGGAGTTAACCCGAAACTGGTTTGCCTTTAATTTCAATGATGAAGCACATACCAGATGGGTTCTGAATTCAAACTGGAGTTGGGATCATTGCCCCGTGATGATCAAACCCTGGCATCCGATGTTTGATGCTAGCCGGGAACGACTGGATATTGTACCGATTTGGGTTCGGCTACCGGGTCTACCCCTTCATTATTGGTCTGAGCGCCATTTCAGGGGGATTGGAGACATGATTGGTACTTATTTAGATGGGGACTATAGTTTTCTTCAAACTCGCCAGAGGAAGGTTGCCCGGATCCTGGTTAATCTGAATATCAGAGATGGACTTGTACCGGATGTTACTCTCAGCTGGGGACCATATGTGTATTCGCAGAAATTGGATTATGAAAATGTGCCTCTCAGGTGCCGCCGATGCCATGCATATGGTCATCCTGCTGCTAATTGCAAGCTACCCTTTCGTCGGAAGAATTTTGGGCCGCATAAAGCCCCAAATGCTGCGTTTGTTTCACCTCCCGTGGAGGACCCAGTAGCTGTTACCCATCCTATTGAGGTTTCGGCCGGGGACAAAGGTAATGGTTCCCCTCGGCCTCCGGCAGATGCACGTCCTGCTTGCACTTCTTTACCTGGTTCGGGTTCTTTGGAGGTTGGGGCTGAGATTCTACCACTGGTGGTGGGAGTGGATGCGCCACACACTGGGGATGCTGTAACGGTAACTACTACTTTGGAGCCCCCACGTCAGACTGCTTTTACGGCACCTGGGTCTTCATCTGCGGGTATACCTCAATCCATTACTCCTCTGTCCTTACATTTTGTTTTAAATAATTTGTCTTTGGATAAACCTGATTGGATTGAGGCTTTGAAAAATTTGAATATCTCTACGGCTATGGAGCTGGATTTACCACTTTGTTTAGATCCTACTCTGCCATCTTGCTCATCATCAAACTCTGGGGTACTGCCGCTTGACCATCCCATTGTGATTGAACCTGTGTCCTTTGATGACCTCTCCCCCTCCTCCCCTACTACCCCATCCGATTCCGGATATTTCCTACGTTCCCTGTCGAAGATCTCCCCGGGTGGGTTGGGTACTGGGGCCAATTCTACTGTTAAAACGGGAAAGGGAAGAGGTAGGAAATCCCATCTAGCTAAGGCACAAACTAAGGCGAAGATGGACCTCATGGACGGCAAACAAGTGACTATTGATCGGGCGCTTAGAGCGGTGCGAGCCCAGAAGAGGGGTCGTTGATGAAGGTGACGTCATTTAACTGTAGGGGTCTAGCTGGTCCCCATAAAAGATCAGCTTTGCGCAGAGTGGTATCACTTGAACACCCGGATATCATTCTGCTTCAGGAAACTATGGGTATGGGGGAGACTATTAAGTCTTTACTTGAAGGTTGGTTTGGTGGCTGGACTTTTGCCACCTTGGATGCCCGAGGTAGGTCTGGAGGACAGGCTATTGGCTGGAGCAATCATACGGTTCAGTGTCATAATATTTGGGGAATGGAAGGGGCTTTGGGGATGGAATGCACATCTCTGGACTTCAGTGAGACCTTCTCGGTGGTGAATATTTATGGACCCTATTTGAACAGGGTTCCTTTTTGGGAAGGCCTTTTCTCACACCCTTTGTTTGATGTGGGGAATCTTCTTATAGGGGGAGATCTGAACTTCTCACTTGGGCCGGCTGAAGTGTGGGGCAGCAGAGCTCGGACGGACCCTTTGTCTGATTTCTTCACCCACCAGTTGATCACTCATAATCTGCTGGATATTGAGCCGACACTCCTTAAACCTACTTGGAGAAATAATAGAACTGGTGATTACAGAGTAGAAAAAAGATTGGATCGTTTTCTGGTGTCTGAACTTTTTGTAGATAGGAACTATCTGTTGAGACAGTGGGTTGGCTCGGGGGGATCCTCTGATCACTTTCCTATTTTCTTGGAGATGCGGGATGGCCCGTCGAAACCTGCTGGGCCACTGAAGTTTAATAAGATCTGGCTTAATGATGAGACCTTTACTGAACTTATTGGAAACATTTGGGAAAACTACAACCCTGGGATAGACCTCACTGCTTCACAACATTTCTCTGACAATATCAAAAGGATTAAAGGGCCGGTGAAGACTTGGGCTTATGAGAAGAAACATAGGGATGATAGGGACCTCAAGACTATTGAATTGGAGCTGCAAACCATTTATGAGTCGAGAGATGTGGGACTTGGAACACTGGATGAGAAATCCCATATGGTCTCACTGGAGGGCCAGAGAAATAAACTTCTATTGGAAAAGGAGGAAACTTGGCGTTTGAAGAGCAGGGCACTTTGGCTATTGGCTGGAGATGAGAACACAAAATTCTTCCATGCCTATGCAAAGGGTAGAAAGGCGGCCAACACCATTTGGATCCTGGAAGACAACTTGGGGAATTCCCAGACGTCTTTTGATGGTATGGTTGGGGTTGGGGTTAATCATTTCAATACACTCTTTAAAGCTCCCACTCGGGCTAACATTTTGGAGGTGGTCAGGATGGCTGAGATGTTTCCTCGCTTTGTGGAAGAGGATGACAATCTTACTCTGATGGCTACTGTTACTGAAACTGAATTGAAGGGGGTTTTACAGAGTTTTCAAAAAGACAAGAGCCCGGGACCGGATGGATGGACGGTGGAATTTATTCTTGCACTCTTTGATCTTATTGGGAATGATCTTCTGCAAATGGTTGATGATACCCGGCGATCAGGATATATTCCTGCTGCCATGAATGCCACCTTTATTGCCCTCATTCCAAAAACTGATAACTCTTCTTCCTTATGTGACTTCAGACCCATTTCTTTGTGCAACTGTGTATATAAAGTGGTGTCAAAGATCATTGCTGGACGACTAAAGGGTATATTGTCCACTCATATCTCGGAGGAACAATTTGGATTTTTGGAAGGAAGACAAATCCATGAGGCTATTGGGGTAGCGCAGGAAGGCATACATAGTATGAAAGCGAGGAAAATTAAAGGAGCCATTATCAAGATTGATCTGTCAAAGGCATATGATAAGGTGAGCTGGTTATATATACATTTGCTCCTTACTCATCTGGGTTTTGCTGTGGATTTTATCAGGTGGATTATGAGTTGTATTACTACTGTATCCTTTGCGGTACTCATCAATGGTGCTGCTTCCCCCTTTTTTCGGGCTGAGAGGGGCCTTCGTCAGGGATGTCCTTTGTCTCCTTTACTGTTCCTGCTGGTTGCTGAGGGGCTTAGTAAAGCATTGAAAAATGCATGCAGGGAGGGTACTTTGCATGGTATACAGGTGGCACCTGATTTTATTATCTCTCATCTGTTGTTTGTGGATGATATCCTTATCTTCTGCACCGGTTCGTCTAGGGACTTGGAAACACTTCGGGACATTTTACAACTCTTCTCTACGGCCACGGGAATGGAGATCAATGTACGGAAATCTACACTTACAACCCATTTACTCAGGGATTCTGAGATTGTGGCCTTAGGAAGGATCTTTTCATTTACTACTTTACCACTTGATGATGGCTTTTGTTATCTTGGGTTTCATTTAAAACCGAATGCCTACACTAAACAGGACTGGCATTGGCTTATTGAAAAAATACAGAAGAGGCTGAAGGTCTGGAGCCACCGGTGGCTCTCGCGGGCAGGCCGTCTGGTTCTGGTGAAATCGGTTTTGGAGGCCATCCCGGTCTATTGGATGTCCCTCACTTGGATCCCTAAAGGCATACTGGAGAAAGCACGTCAGTTATGCTTCCGTTTTTTGTGGAGCGGTAAAGGGGACCATGTATCTCCCTGGGTACGCTGGCAGAAGATCGCCATTCCAAAAGCATTAGGGGGATGGGGTCTTAAGAATATTCATCTTTTCGCCAGGGCTTTGGCTGCAAAAGGAGTGTGGAGATTGTTAAAATCGGAGAACCTCTGGACTAAAGTTGTTTTTCGGAAGTATATTGCCCCTGCTACTATTTTGGAATGGGTCAGGACGGTGGATAAGTCATATCTGGGATGTTCCATCATTTGGAAAGCTATCATTAATTCGTTCCCAGTGATTGGAGATTTGCTCGCGTGGAATGTGGGAAATGGGCGGTCACTCTGTGTAGGGGAGGATCCATGGTTTGGTAGTGCTGGAAAACATATTTTGAATGCAAATCTGATCACTACTCTACGGGACTTGGGTATAACACTTCTCTCTCATTTGGCTGCACCTAATTTTTATCCGTGGACACAGTCATGGGTGGAAGTGGATTCACTGGCACTTTCTGAAGCCGAGCGGATTGATTTGAGGGATTATCTTGGGGCCTTGACTCGATCTCATATATATCTTCGGGACAGGGACGATTACTTGGTTTGGGAAGGCGCCCCTACTGGCTTGTACACACCTAGGGAGGGATACATCAGTCTGAGTCTTTTCCAGAATCCTCGTGAACTGGTAGGGTGGTGGAAAAAGATTTGGAAGATACACTGTCCACTGAAACACCGCCTTTTTATGTGGAATGTCCTCGAAAACACGGTTCCCACCTGGGATATTTTACAGAGGAAGAATCGGGTTGGGCCGGGCTGGTGCATCTTGTGCAAAGCCAGTGTTGAAACCTGCTGTCATTTATTCCTTCGGTGTCCATTTTCATTGCAAGTCTGGGCGGAAGTTTCCAGAATTGTACGTGTTTCACTGGACTGGGCTGGGCTTACTGTTTTGGAGGCCTGGACTCGGTGGGTTTCGGAACCTACTGGAAAGTCTTTCTTAAACCTTCCATTATTGGTTGCGTGGGGCATTTGGATGGCCCGGAACAAGATGATCTTTAATGAGAAACTATGTACTCCGGCGGTTACTGCTGTTCAGATCTGTGGCTTCCGAGAGGCTTTCCCTCATCACATCGTTGTGGCAAAACAGCGTGCGGTCCTTCCTTTGGACATTGATGTGTCGATGCCCTGGGGATTTTATGACGGTTCTGCTTTGGGATTCAAATGTGGGGGAGGGGCTCTACTACATCTAAATTCAAACCTTTCTTTCAACCTTTCGTGGGGACTGGGGGAGGGGGGAAATAATTTTGCTGAAATTATGAGCTTAAAACTTCTCCTCATTTTTGCACAGGAAAAAGGATGTCTTGGGATTAATGTATACGGTGATTCAATGAATGCAACAAATTGGACAAATGGCACACAGCTTTGCAGGGATTTACGGCTTGATAATATTCTTCAGGACATCCTTCTACTGAAATCTTCATTTTTACATTTTTCATGCAGACATGTATATAGGGAGAACAACAAGGAGGCGGACGAGGCTTCTAAGGTTGGCAGGGACTTGGCAGTGGGGGTGTGGAAAGTGAAGGAAGTTAACAATGGAACAGTCTATGAGTACTATCATAGACCTTTTATGGATGACAGTTTGGGTATTGGCTCGGTTCTGGCACATACATAGGGCTGGTTTTATTTTTGGTTCATGAACTGTCAAGAGATGGCAGGGAGATTTTTGGTAATACAGAATGATACAGACATAACAGTGGATACATACAAGAGACTCGGGGAGTCCTCTTGGTTTCTTTTTTTGGTCTATACTTTATATAAACTTTCATGGAGGTATTATGAACCGAAAGTTTGGTAGTATATGAACAGATATGATATTATGACTAGTTTTTTTTGTTTCCTTTAAGAGGACTGTTTGATGTTTCTAATACACTACAGTGAACTTACTGCTCCTTAAGTGGACAATCGTATGCTCTCTTTGCATATTCAGAATGTAATTTTCTTCACCTGTTGAAATAAAATTACGCTTTTTTCCTTGGAAAAAAAATAAAAAATAAAAAATTAAATCACAATTAAAAAATCCATATCCAATATAAATTAAATCCAGGTGAATTTTTTATGTGACACTTCCTATTAGTTCCAAATTCTATCAAAAACCTCAATTGCCAATTCCCCTCATTACAAAATTAAACTAAAACACGTAGTTGTAATAAACCAATCAAAATCTCTTTTCCAAATTCCTCCTAGAATTAAAATATATATATATATTTTTATATTTCTGAAACTAATGTATACATTTTTTGCTTTCTGTCCTTAGTTCAAGTGAACCATGTATATCTGACGGATAAGATAAAGACAACCAAAGCATGGACTTTTCCAAAGCATGGACTTTTCCAACTATTTTGGGATAAAAACCCACTCCAAATTAAGATTTGGACAAGAATTGCTTTATCTGATCCATCGCCTCAAAGGATACAGTTATCCTTACTGTCGCCGTTATCTTTGAAATGACAAGTAGCTTGAAGGTGCTTCAATTGATGGTTGAGAATTCAGAGTCTCAGAATCTGAGTTTCATTCTTGAGGATTTATAGTCTTCGATTCTGAGCATGACGGCTGGGGCCGTGCCACTGAGTGAACAGTGATCGTGTTTCAATGGAAACAACATTTAGGATTTTTTTACCCCAGATAATGCCCACTCTGTACATATTAAAATCCACTAACAGTTCAGAAGCAATACCAAGAGTGCACTAATTATCTTTCAGAATATTCCGCGTTATGGCATATCTTGGGTTTTAATTGACAACCTTACATTCCTAAAAGCACAATGAACGGTCCAAAATTAGTCGAGTCTATCACGGGTCCCAATGATCGATCGTACTCAAATACATTGTTTAGTCTCCGAGACTCCCAGTTGGAGAAAGATAGGATAAGAACGGATAGACTATCTGATAAACGGGTCCCAACTATTGTACATAAATTCTTGGTTTATTATTCCGTGAGGGAAACAGGACGGCCCTCATGGAGGAAGATAGGGATATGCTTGTCCGGCCTATCTGATTAGAATAGATGAGCATAGCTTCCTTCACCAACGAGAGAAGCAATTACCAACTCTTTCCCAGTTGTTTGGTATTCTGGCGGGCAAGCACTTTCTTTTCATATTGGTTTTTAATTGGAGTGGAGTGAAAGAATCCGCCGGCTTTTAAATTGTTATAAGACCTATCTTTTAGGTTTTGATGACAAAAAAACTCTGCAGGATTTCATCTTTTTAATATCGTGGCCGTGACCCCAAGAATAACGAGAGGAGAATGGCTTTAGAGTTCGCTGCCGAGACGCTACCTGCGGTGGACCTCTCATTTGAAAGTCCACAAGCGGCAATGACTGAAAGCACGATGGTTATTCTTCTTGCTTTGCTCTGCTCAGTAATATCTCTAGTGGGTCTTGCTTCAGTCGTTCCGTGGGATTACATTTGGAGATCATGCCAAAGTCATATGGCCGCCAGAAAGGCTAATACTGGCATGAAAGAGAAGTCCATACAAGCGCTTCCCTCGATCATCTTTGGCAAATCGAACCAAAAGCTTCCGGGAATATCGATTGCAACGGGCTGCCCTATCTGCTTGCTGGAATTCGTGGAAGGTGAAGGTCTAAGAGTGTTGCCAACGTGCAACCATGGCTTCCATACGGAATGTATAGACAAATGGCTTCGTTCTCACTCTTCTTGTCCTACTTGTAGACATTGTCTTCCTCTTTATGGCGCAAACGACATTCAGCGCAGCAAATCAAATGCCCATGAACGGCAGATTCATCAGCCAAGAACATCGCAGGAGTCTCCGGGAATCTCTGACATAGAGTCTGGAATTAAGCAATAGATATGTCCTTCGCCAGATAAACAAAAAGGAGTGAACATGGCTGCCGTTAATGAAATGTTTGAAATAGACAAGAATGTATCAGCTGTGATGAGTTCACAGTGCTAATTAGAAGAGTAATCATGTTATTAGGTGAATATTTTCTTTGTCGGTAGTGCGCTGCGCTGCAGTGAGATGAAGGCTGTAAAGACTGTTCTTAGATGCACTATTCTGGAGAGACTTGTATCCATGGATCATTTGTAAATACTCTTCTGAAAATGTTTATTGATATAAACCATCTGTTTTTGGCCTCTAATGACTTCCCAGATATATCCTGTGTTTGTGGGGGCGTGCCTTGTAATTTTTACATGGTATCAAATCGACACAATGAAGGTTTTGGTCATATCTCACATAAAGCTGTAAAGTGTGCTGCGCCTATAGTGTGTTTGCTGCTAACCTGGTAGCCTTTGATCCAAGGTTCCATAAGGACACATGTGTTTGGAAATCCTTTTTCGTGGTTTTTTTAAATGAGCTAGAGGAACTTTTCAGAACACCAACATGTTTATTTAGCTACAGAGACAGAGTCAAATCATTTTTAATGTTGAATTAGACATAATCAAATGGACTACAGTAATTAGAACAGTCAGAGACCTCTCTTTATTGGATTCGACTCCTACACTCAACCCCTTGTGCGCTTCTATATCTATTGCCACAGGAGTGGACAGCTCATTTTATTTCTGAGTGATTAAGGTTGATTCATGTCGAATGTAGAGAAAGTATTTGTTTCCAAGATTTTGTAACAATTTTTATTGATGCAGATTATTTATCACACCATATGGCACAGTATTAATTAGATATTTCATGTTATTGCGCTCAAACCCCACAAAGAAAATTGATATTTCATGTTATTGCACTCAAACCCCACAAAGAATTTTTATTGATGGTTATTTATCACATCCTATAACACAGTATTTAGATACTTCATGCTGCATGTAATAACGTTCATCTTCTAGTATCCTCTACCTACAGCAGGCTTGAAGCATCTCGTAGCTGTTACGAGGGATAACAAAGTTGAAATTTCTTATAGTTCCTTTTTAACAGAGAACTATTTATAGATCTCCTTTAAAGGAGAATATTTGAAGAGACACAATTTGGTGTTTCTTACTTATATGGTTCCTACATTGTTTTTAACAAAAACAACGAGAATCATGTAGCTTTCCATCATGTTCAATGTTTTTAAAAGTCTTGTCTCTATCGTGTTTTTAGTCATTTCCATCAATTCATTTATTTATGAAGGCCACCGCTAGAGCCTTTCAAAGTGGAACGTCGTATCTTTGAACGGTCTTAGTCTTTTCAATAAATTCATTTCAGAAAGGCTACCTCTAGAGCCTTTGAAAGTGGAACTTCTTATCATTGAATCGTTTTTCAAAGGGTGTTGAGTATCTAAGAATAAAATAATTTTACTTATGTTCACCCTTAGTGAGACCGAATATAATAAATAAGAATAAAAATTAAGTTTTCAACTTTTATTTTTGAATATTTATATATTTTTTAAAATTTTAATTTGCCAACATATGATGCTCTTAAAGAGGAAAACAGAAAAACTATAGTAAAACTCAGGCACGCTTAAGATTGAAGACTGTTACAATAATTTAAATCTGGTTGTGGATAGCAAAAAAAATTACATAGCATACTGTTGTAAAAACATGATAAGTTAGCTTTCAAAAATATATATATATATAGTTTTTGAAAAGTATAATTTTTTTTTTTTTTTTATGTTTCGCATTAAAATTTTGAAATACAGAACTTTCAGCGTACCACCATAGTGTAGGTAAGCAATTAGGGTTAGTTGCAGATATGTGATGTTTTGAATAGAGTTTTCTATTTTGAAAAAAAAAATGTTAAATTTATATATTTTTTTTAATCTTGTGAAGTAATAATAAAAATTAAAAGTATTTTTTTAGTTTACTTTTTATTGAAAATAGATTATTCTATAAGTTAAATTTTAATATATATATATGAAATTAAAATTAAAATGAAATATAATTACAAGGAATATTAATTATTTTTAATTATGATAAATTTTATAGTTTAAAAATAAAAATCAAATATATAAAAATAGTTGTTACAAAATTAAACTCTTTTACTTTTATATAATATTTTTTTCAATATTTTTATTTTATATTTATGAGAATTTTTAAAATAAATCTAATCCAATCAATTAGTACAAGCCAACATAAAAAAATGTATTAATAATAATATTATATTTTTTTATGTATTAGTAATAATGTTATATATTAGATGTATTGATATAATGTTATATATAAAATCAAGTAATTTTGCTTCAGTCCATCCTAAGAAATCAAATAATTTTTTTTTGTACATATAAGAAAAGACAAGCATGTTTGTATTAGTGACTAGGGTTAAAGTTGGGCACTAGTTATGATCTTTTTTTTTCCAGGGAAAAAAATACTACTATTGATATTCATTATGCTGAATCAAATAGTACAAAAAATTCATGATCCAAACACATGGATCTTTCGAATGATACCCCAAGCTGTTCCGTGCAAAACAGCCTATACATGATAAGAAAAAAGTCTGGGAATGTTCATCATATACAAAATATACCCGAAGATTATGCCAATGATTTGTAATAAGTCAAAAACCCCAATTAAACATCAAAAAGAAATTCAGGATAAGACAAAATATCAGTCATAGAAATAGATGGAACCGCATTCCTGTAGGCTGTCTTCAAACCATTCTTCCCAGAACAGGTATCCTTCACAACCATCAAGAGCTTGCTTTGACAGTTTGTCAGCCAAACTGTTATGTGCGCGATAAATGTGCTCGAAAGAGATATCATGCTGCTTAGAGAGTTCAAGTATAACTCTGGAGGCCCAATGTCTTAAATTTAAAACATTCAACTTGAATTTTCCTTCTGCCCACTTAATGGTGACCCTAGAGTCGCCAAACACTTTGAGATTTGGCAACCCAAATATGTTTGCAACCTTTAAAACACACCAAAGGGCAATTAATTCTGCCTTCATATTGGTACCTTGCCCACAGTTTAACTTGATGGAGAAATAGTGGGAGTCATTCAGATAAATCACACCACCAATAGCACATATTCCCGCTTGAGAAGCTCCGTCAAAAAAAAGGACAGGTCTATCAACAATAAGACTGAAAATGCTGATACGTTCTGTATTAAGCATCATCTCATCTACCTTGCAGGAGTTGAACATTTTGAGGGCCGTCAGCCAACATTGAGTGTAGTCCGGTGTGGAGTTTCGAAAAATGACACAATTCCTGGTATGCCAAATAGACCATGGGATACAAACTGCCAGGTAAAAGAGCTTTTTGTGCTGTCTGTACCAGTTTAAAAAACATTGATTGAAGTCCCCAATAGCCCAGCCATTGGTAATTTTAAAATGTATGGACATCATATCCCAGACCCTGCGGGAGAAAGAGCATTGAACAAAAAGATGAAGACGAGTTTCAGCATTTGTTTTACACAGAGAGCAATAATTCGGGCCACTCCATCCTTGCTTGCATAAGTTGTCCCAGGTTTTTAACTTGTTCTGTAGAATCAACCACGTAAAACATTTAAGTTTTAGTGGGATGTGCCATTTCCAGATTTTAACATACCACCAGTCTGGGGGAAAGATATATTTTTGCTGTATAATTCTTTTGTAAGCTGACTTAGCCGTGACAGAGCCATTCCCCGTATTTCCTGCCCAGACAAGCTTATCAACAGAATTACTCAAATGTACACCAGCTGAATTTAACTTATTTGTGTAGTTATCCCAAATCCTTGCAAGATATCCCGATATGCCTAAATCTTGAGCCGTAAACCACTTCTGAGAATTTGCTCGACCATTGTTCTGATGGTGTATCTTATCTAGAGTTGATAAGCCAATGATATCTAAGTACTGAGGGATAATTGTTGGCAGCAAATAATCATGCTCTAACCCAATAATTGGATCAACGCCCACCTTTATCTGAGAACCACAGCCAACATGCCAGGTAAGATCACATTTGATCCAATGAAAAACCTTCATAAATCCTCTCCAGATGGGAGAGAAATTCCAACCCTTCAATATTGGGTTTCGCATCCATGAGTTGACATCATTCTTAAGATATTTTGAGTGAATGATTCTAGACCAAAGAGAGTCTCCATAGATACCACGCCAGCAGCTTTTTAACCTGAGGGCGATGTTAAAGGCCTCCAAGTCCTTTATCCCCCATCCACCAAATTTATGAGGTCTGGCAAGAGTTTCAGCTGCAACCATCGGGATGTTCCTGCTTTTTGCTGTACCAGTCCATAGAAAATTGAAAAAGAAACTTTTTATGTTTTTGATGACAGAGCTTGGAACCTCCATTAATGAAAACCAATATACAGGGATGCTAGATAGCACCGAATTCACCAAAATAAGCTTTCCACCAATTGATAAAAACCTATAGGACCAATGTGCGATTTTGTCTTCTATTTTTTTTAAAAGCCATTGCCAATCCCTGATTTGGTAATTATTTGGTTTTAACAAGTAACCCAGATATTTGAAGCCCTTCTCAAGATTTGAATACTTGTACGGCATGATAGTTTGAATGCTTCTAAGCTGATCATCAGATAGGGCAAGGTGCAAAAAACTGGATTTTTCTTCACTGACCAACATACCTGTAGCTCTGCAGAAAGTTTGGATGATATTTTTGTACATCCCCCATTCTTCAACAGAATCTATACCACCCACAAGAACATCATCTGCAAACATAACATGGGTGAAAATAACATCTTTAATAAGTTTTATACCTTTAATTTTACCATCCATTAAAGCCCTTTTCACCAATCTGCTGAATCCGTCCATAATCAAAATGAACAGAAGAGGGGATAGAGGACATCCCTGCCTCAAACCCCTGGAGCAACTGAAGAAATCTGTTGGGCTGCCATTCACCAGCACCGCAATATTTATGGACCTGATGCAAGCCATGATCCATTTAATGAATAATGGGGGCATACCAATCTTGATGAGAATTAGTCTGATGAAAGACCAATTTGCCCTATCATATGCTTTGACTAAGTCCATCTTGAGCAGCATAGCTTTCCTTTTGTGGATCTTGATGCTGTGGATTAGTTCTTGAGTGATGCCAATAGCATCATGTATTTGTCTGCCTTCTAAAAAACCAAACTGCTCTTCAGAAATATGAGTAGATAGGGCACTTTTAAGTCTGTCAGCAATAATTTTAGAAATTAGCTTATACAGCAAGTTACATAGAGCAATGGGGCGAAATTCTCCAAATGTTGCAGGATTGTCTTTCTTCGGAATGAGAGTGACAAACGTGGAGTTTAAACCACCAGGTATATAGCTATTTTCCATGGAGTATTTGACAAGCTCCAGCAGTTCATCCCCCATCAATTTAAAAAAGTGTAGGTATAGCTCAACTGGCCATCCATCTGGCCCAGGAGCTTTATCCTTTGCAAAAGCCTTTAATGTTTGCTCAATTTCCACCAAGGTAACCTCTCTTTGTATGTGTACTGCTTCATGCTCCTCAAGGAAGCGTGGGAATAAATCAGCCACTACGAATTGTTCATCTATATAATGATCCCCAGGGTCTGCATAAATATTTTTAAAATAAGAGAAAGCTTCAGATTTTAGATTTTCCATACCCGAGCACAGCATACCATCGTTGCCTTGAATTTCCCATAAATGTTTTGACCTTCTCCTAGCTGAAGCAAAAGCGTGAAAGAACTTTGTGTTCTTATCTCCCAGCGTAATCCAGGTGGCTCGGCTTTTAAGTCTCCATGCTTTTTCTTCCTGTAGGATTAATTCTTCTTTTTTTAACTCCAGCTTTTTCATAATCCCAAAAGCTTCCTCTGATGAAGAATCATATATGTTAGCAGCGATGGCATCACGAAGCTGAGATTCTAACTGTTGAAGCTCATCTTTATCTGCATGCTTCTTTTCTTTTATCCATCTAATAACAGCCACTTTTAAATTTTTTAATTTGGAGCAAAAATTTAAAACAGGATTTGGATCAAAAACTTCACAGTTTTCCCATAACTTTCTGACCATTTGACAAAATGATTCCTCCTCAAGCCATGATGCATTGAATTTAAAAGGAGTCGACTGTAAATGATCGTATTGTTCCATCTGAAGTAGAACGGGCCAGTGGTCCGAAAATTTTGAAGTATGTACCCAGGACCTGTGCATCGGAAAGTGAGCTAATAAGGTCGACTTAACCAGGAATCTGTCGATTCGTTTATGAACCCCTTCAGCACCATATCGACCATTTGTCCAAGTGGGGGAGAGTTTGTGAGGCAATACATCAATAAGATTCTTCTCCATTAGCATGTTTAAGAAAAAAGCCCCCAAATCATCCATTCTGGCGGAGATGCCCCAAATTTCTGATGCCAGGTATGAGAAATTGAGATCCCCTGCAATGATAATGTCAGGTAAGTCCATGAGCCCCGACCCACTTAATTCAGTCCAGAATTTTTGTCTCTCTCGATATGGAGCATATACATTGAGCAGAGATATAGATTTATGATTACTGCAAAAAGATCCTTTTAATAATAATCCCCAAGGAGTGTAAAAAGCATGAAGGTCAAAGAAATTAGGGTTCCATGCAGCAGCAAGACCCCCAGACTTTCCTTGAGAGCTAATAGCTGCTACTTCCCAATCCGGAAGAACATTGCAAATTTTTTGAATGGCTAAAGTGTCCTCACACATGGTCTCCTGAAGAAATAAAATGGCAGGGCCAGTATCTTTTATCAGATTGGACAAGGCCTGGGCCCTAGACACCTTGCCCAATCCCCTAACGTTAAGTGATAACAAAGACATCAAGTAACAGACCTTTTGGGGGTCTCTTCTCTAAGCCCCAGGGTTTCAGTAATCACTAACTGTTCAGCTTCTTCTAATCTCCTAGAAATAGGAGTGTAAGATTCAGAAATGTGTGAGTCAGATTTTTTCTTTTTGCCCCTTCTGAGTGTGACATTTTGTCGATTAATGGAGAGAATAGGTTTTGCCTCAGAATCATTGCTAGGGTTTTTAGTGAAAGTTTGTAGAGGAGGGAATTCCTTCCCATAGGTTGACAAGAGATATCCAGAATCGGCTAAAATATCCAAATCTAAAGGGTTTGTGAATTGTACATCGAGGTTTTCTCCCTTTTTTTCCAAAGGACTATGTTCTGTGCAAGTGCTGGGTACACACTGTGTATCTACAGTAGTGGCAGAAATAGAGGCAGAAGACCCAATGGTATTTTTCCCCATCTGTTCAACCAACACCCTGTCAGGGTTTGAGGCAGATTTTGAAATCACCAAATGACTAGGGTTAGGGCAAAGATCGTTCAAGGCAGTTGTTGAGTTCGCCAAAAGACTAGGGTCAGGGCAAAGATCATTCGATACAAACTCCTGTTTGTTGCTATACTCAGCAAAGAGATGTGTATTGGGTTGAAGTTCTCTGGTCGCCACCTCAATGCTAGGGTTTGATTTTGCAGGCTCGTCAGAGGCCAAGGGGCCCTCAGTCGACAAATCATGATTCAGACCAGGGAAAAGACTTCGACTCACTTTGTTTTCAGCATGAACAAAATCCGACTTAGCAATAGGGAGACCAGTAACTAAGTCGTGCCTCATTTTAATCTCTCCATTCTTGATACGGCTAGTAAGCTTTTGTTCAGAAGATTCTAAAAAAGCCAACTCTTCCGAAGATAAGTCCGGGAATTTTAAAGGGGGGGTTTTGTCAGACTTACCGGAAAATAGTGGTTCAGAGACCTGATGATCATTCCCGGGCGAAGAAAATTCTGATGAATCTCGAGAGCTTTCACGCAGGGACGGGCATACTGCTTTTACATGTCCAATCTCGTGGCAAAAGAAGCATCTGAAAGGGATTTTATAAAAATCCAGAGTCTGATTCCAGGTCCGTGAACCCCAGGAGATGAAGACCTCTGCAGGCAAACCTTCCTTTATGTCAATTTCAACCATCACTTTGGCGTACCGTCTGTCCATCCCGAACAGGTTCTGCTTATCAAATCTGATGAAACGGCCAACTGAATTAGCAATGCCTTTCACAACTTCTTCTGTCCAGATTTCTATTGGAAGCCCAGGAATGATCATCCACAGGTGACGCAGGGTCTGGCACTCTTTTCCTGGGTCGAAGTTTAAATGCCACCTCTTGATGTATATTGACCCCTTTTTGAATTCCCAGAACCTGGACATAATCAATTCGAGATGTGAAGCCTCCGTGAAGGTGAAGAGAATCCAGCGGTTCGGAAGCAAGTTTATTCGAGGGGCTAAGCCTGTGAAAGGCACCCAAACCCTATTCACCCATTCCGCAATCTCCATTTTGGTGGCCGATGTATATTCAAGACGGCCGACCACAGCACGCTCTGCCAAAATCTTTATCCTTTCCAAATTGTGATCAGCATCAATGTCAAAATTAACAATCTCCTTACGTGCTTTATATGTCTTCAACAGCCTCCGCTGTTTGGCCTTTGCACCCCGGAGACGACCCCCAATAGAAACCCTATCACTTTCAAAACCAGACCTCTTCTCCGATAGATCTGCTGACGGTCGAGGGTTTGAGTATTGACATGAAGGACCCATCAAAGACATTAAGTCACATAAAATATGACCTACCCGCAGCTGCCGGTCACCTGCAGAAAACCCAACGCCACCTGTCTACAACTAAAAAAGTAGCAGGGCCGCCACAATAGGGGAAAGTGCTCCAAAGATAGAAAAAGATAAAACCCTTACCCAGAAATAGAAACTGTTCCCGGATAAGAAACCAAACTGCAGAATCCCCGAAAAATCAAGTAGATAGGAGGAAAAAGGCAGCCAACGACTTTTGTTTTACTTCCCACTTTTTTTCCTTGGCTGGTACTAGGCTGATTCAACGAATCAGCGGGACTCCAAGTCGCCGAGGGCCACCTATTCCTCCGATCTGCTGTCAAAATCAAAGATTCCTGCAGAAAAAACAAGAAACCCTAGGTTCCCCATGAGTTCAGTTATAAGAAATCACTTTATTTACTATTCATGTAGGTGGTGGAATAAAAATAGTGAATTGAAAAAATTATATACCTCCTTTCTAGTTGGCTCATGTACGTGCACAATGAAATTTAGTGGGCTAATGGGAAGCTCGTGCATGTTCATTCTAGCGAGGGATTTTGGTCACTAAGCACATATATGATTTCGCCTTAATTTAGGATGAGTAGACTAGTTTTCTTGAGTGCCATGAGCTCACGATCCAACTGTGCCTGGGATTTTTGCTTTTCACGTGGGTTAAGATTGTGGCATTGGGAGATAGTAAGCATTCCACTAGTTATGATCTTTAAATAATGTATTGTTATAGAAAAGTTTCTTTTTAATAAATTTTATATTTAATTTTAATTATAAATTTTGTTTAAATAATATAGGAGATAAAAGATTTCTTAAGTTACTTGTATAAGTTAGTAAAAACTATTTTTGCTCAAACAAAGTTGGTATAAAGATGCTATGACTTGGTTAAACCATCCTAAGATTGATTAAAATGTTGTCTTGCAAATTATTAATAACATTAAAAAATATTATTACTTCTAATTTTAAAGAAAAAATGGGGTGCGAAAAAAACTTAGAGGTTAAAAGAAAATTAAGATGCTATAAGGAGGTTATTAACCCTAATCTAGAAGTTCAAAAGTATCTATATTTCTTAACTAGTTTGAAAAAGAAAACTATTATAGCCAAGATAACAACGAACTCTATGTCTTAACTAGTTTGAAAAATAAAACTATGAGCTCTATAGTGAAAGAGGGTGCCTGCATACACCCACATTAGATCTCACTTCTATAATCCGTGTTGCAATGATTTCAAAATGCTTCTCTCCAAGATTTTTGAGCATAGGAATACAATTCTGAAGGAAACTAAAATATTTCCAATTTTTTAGGTATCATAGACCAAAGTTTCTTCTTCTTCTTCTTCATCATCATCATCATCATCATCATCGTCATCATCAAATATTTTAATTAATTGTTTCATCATTCTCATCATCATCAAATATTTTAATAAATTGTTTCATCATCATCATTAAATATTTTTATTAATTGCTTCATCATCATCATCACCATCACCATCATCAAATATTTTAATTAATTATTTTATTTTTATATTTTAATTAAAAAATTTGTTTGTATAATTTATTACCATAACAATATTCTCATAAATAATTTACTTAATTATATGAAATAAATAAATAATACTTACAATAAATAAATAAATAATTATAAAAAATTTAACTAAATTTTTAGTTTAGTTTTTGTAATTGAATATGGTACAAAAGTGGTCAAAAGAATATTTGAGAGAGAGAAAGGGATAAATATTTATATATAATATAAAAATACTATAAGAAATAAAAAATAAAAACAAAAATACCTTAATTACATATAATTAAAAGTAAGATAAAAATACCTTAATTACATATAATTAAAAGTAAGATAGACATGATATTTTCATAAATATATTTTAAAATGTTAATTTAAATATTTTAACAGTAATAAACAATAAACAATGTATTTTTATAATATATATATTCATATTTAATCTTTATAACATTCTAATTTATTTAAATTTATTTTTAAATAATTAAAAATTTTAAAATTCAAAAGATTTGAATACATAATTAAATTAAATATTGACTTTTTGAAATAACTTCAAAGTTAAAAAATCTAAAAAGTATCTCAACCAAATTTGAATGGATGTCACACACCTCAAACCAATATTCTTAGCGAGTAAATTTTATTGATTAAAGTTATCAAGGTGGTAAAGTTTGTTAATGAAACAATAACGGCATGGTTAGGTTGCAAACATGGAGGATTTTTTACCAGAAGAGGCATGTCGCCCATGAAAACGGAGGTGATACTCAAATTGTTCCTATTTTAATTCTCATTTTTTATTTTTATTTTACTTGGTCCTATGGCTAAGTTAGGCATCTCAATACTAAGCTTAATCGTATTAATAAGCAAGTTTTATGCACCAAAAGGTGTGTATGGGGACTATGACTAGGTCTTAATCCCCCAAAACGATAGTATGGTGTTAGAAACCTATACTAACCTTAGCAGGTTGACCATACGAACATCCATACTCGAATTTAAAAGAGATTAAGGTATTCGTTACAGTATAACCTTTGATCTAGAACGATAAACTGGTTTGAAATATGTGTTAACTTAATATCTGCCGTTGGATGGAACATTAAATTCGCCACCCTAGCTGCGAGTTGACAATGCAGCGAGGCTTTATGGCCCAAGTTGGGAAACGATCTCCAACGTCCACTTGGACAGGAGGATGAACAAGGGTTTCGAAAAGGGTTTAATGGCCTTCTGGATGTCTTAACCTTCATTAATGTATGTTTGTGGTCGGAGAGCTCTATGTAAAGAAGCTCTGTGTTTAGTCATGGTGCAATGCAGAACTTTTGGGGACTATACTGCGAAAATGGTGATGGTGTTTTTCATTTTTGTTGCTTTGGTTGTTTCTTGAGGTTAAAATATAAGTTGGAGGTTGCCACCATACCTCTTCTTGTAGGTGCGACTGAAGCACAAAAATTTCGGTTGCCTTGAGCTGCCATTAACAAGGTAATACCTAAACTCACATCCTTAATTTCTTTTTTTATTATGTTCTTTCTTCGTTTTCCTTCGGGATTTAATGTATAAATTCTTCATGCAGGTGGTTGGAAGTGATAAGGGTGCCAGGAGGAGCCAACCCCTCGCATGACAACAAATAAAAACAGGTAAGAACGTTTTATTTTCTTTTTATTTAACACCCGGTCCTTCATTTGCAATTTACAGTGTTTGCGTTTGTCTATGGTTGTTGGCTATAGGTGGGGGCGTCGGCGAGGATGGCGACAGGGTCACCTCCTCTCGAGCCTGCGTTTTCAGATGCCCAAGTAAATAAAAGAATATCAGCTGCAACTTAAAAATTTAGGCCAGGCATTTGTTTAAAATACATATGTATATATTCTATTATTAAAGGCATTCGTTTTTCTTTTATGCAGGTAACCCTTGCCTCTGTTTTGCATCTACATATATCCAGAATACAGAGTTTTGTTTGAAAACGAATTTAAGAGCTAATGGTGATTTATTTCAAATCTAAAATATCCTATAACAGAACCATTAGATAGAAAACATAGCAAAGTTTTTCATTTATACACTAACTATATTTAACCTTTGACCTTGAAGGTTAAACGATAGCACATAGAATTTTAAATCATAACAGACATTATGTTTGTACAGTGTATAAATAAATCCATAGACTATTTTAGACGCATATTAAAATTTTGCCAAGGGTTAGAGGTGAAACAGTAATAACATTCATACTGCAATAAATCTAACAATAGGAAAACAAAACAAGGAACCTGGCACTACTATCAGGAAAACAAAAATGAAACAATCGTTCCTCTCAACCAACTCCTAGAGCAGCCAAGTCTCACATGCTCCAGAACCCCTGATCGCTGAACTACAAGAGAAAAAATCCCTAATGCGACATCTCTTTCTTAATCAGTTTCAATCCCCATCCAATGTTAGCCTCCTGCTACTTATGAACATATTGTTATATAGTATTTTTCCTAAGACTTGGTTATTTATGAGCCTCCTGCTCTTTAGTACTCAACTAAGAGTTGTGACCTAATTTTGGGGAAGATGCCTCTTGCACCTTGTGCAGCTTCAACCACTTGACTTTTCCTCTTGTGGTTCAACAATCACTCATGCAATAGAATTTCATTTATGTCCCCATTTCAATATTTTTATTAATAAAAAAATAATTCATTACATTGTTTTTATTTTTGACTTTTTGTTAAAAATATTAAAAATAAAATAAATTAAAT
The DNA here is from genome assembly GCA_027924585.1 of Larix kaempferi. Classification (NCBI taxonomy): domain Eukaryota; kingdom Viridiplantae; phylum Streptophyta; class Pinopsida; order Pinales; family Pinaceae; genus Larix; species Larix kaempferi. Next base: position 10,019,723 of record BSBM01000074.1, on the reverse strand, counting down.
ATTCAGGAAAGTATTTAATAATAATTATTTATTAAATCATGGTTTACTACATACACCTCCTCTTAAAGGATAACACCATCCTCGGTGTTATTATTTTTCTGTCTTTATTCTTCCATTTCTTCGTCCTGGAAAAGGATTGGATATGCCTCCCGCATATCACTTTCCAATTACCAAGTGGACTCTTCCAGAAAAAGGTGCTTTCATTGCACCTTGACTTGTCCAATGGTATGGTTCCGGAGTAGAAGTTCTATTCTCTCGAGGATACGCTCTGGTCCCACCTGGAACTCTCCCTTGGGTTCCACATGTATAACATCCCAACCAATCACATGAGTAGTGTCATGCACATTATTCTTTAAAATGGAAATGTGAAAAACATCATGTACTTTAATAGCAGGTAGTAGGGATAACTGATATGTTATCGACCCTACTTTAGCCAAAATTTCAAACGACCCACAATACCTAGCTGCCAATTTTTTGAATACCTTCCCAACATTAAGGAGTTTTTCTTGGGTCTTACCTTTATATACACATGCTCACCTACCTAGAACTCTCAGAGTTCTTTTTAAGTCAACATAACTTTTCTTTTTAAGTCTCCACCTTGCTTTTTCCTGAACTAGTGGGTCCTTTTTCTTTCTCTCCAATAACTTTAAGGACTCGACTTCTTCTTAGGAGAATACCTTGATTGAGTTATTGTAAAAAAGAGAAGCAATTTCTTCTTCCACTTCTTTGAGATCTTTTTTGTGAATTGAAAAAAATCGCCTTAGCCCACTCTTTCATCACACATTTGATCATCTTGAGACTGTCTACAAAAATTATTGTGTTCCAAAGGCTCTTGCCATGCTATTATATCATCTCTTGTCATGTTATCATATCACTGCCATGTCTTAGAGATCAACTTGTTGAAGTCTAGATACAACAACCATGGTTAAATTTAAGAGGACTTGGGGGTTTCCAATCTTCCATCTCCAACTTAAGAAGAAAAGAAATATGATTAGATAGTCCAACATTTCCTACCTAGCTTTTGATTGGCAAAATTTCATTAGAAAGAGATGTAGAAATCAAAACATTATCCAAACTTCAAGAATCCCTACTCTTCCTCATCTATTTCAAACAAGTGAGGGAAATAATCTCCCAATGGATCCCTTTTTGTATTCTCACCTCAAATCTCTATGTTGCTAAGAGTAATATTCAAGTCTTCCCTCAAAATCACATTTTCCCCTTCAAACCCCCTATAATCTAGGGAAGAGGAGCATAATGTTTTACTTTATTAAGATGTCACAATTAAATTGATTAATATTTAAATTGACACAATTATCATTTTAGGGTCTGAGACCTTAGATAATCATAAATCAATTTTTATTGAGGTGTCATCTATGTTCCCTTATGAGTTGTCAATTAGAACTAGATCTAGCTGTAATCAATGGAATAAAATAAAGAAGTAAGATTTAAAGATAAGATGCATATTGATTTGATTGTTTTTTACTTTGTGCAATACCTTTCCTTGAATAGCTCCTTAAGGGCAATACCTGAGCCGTTTGCACTTTTCTTTACTATAGAATCAAGAAAAATAAAAAAGTTACATATTTCTTACCAATAAATGATGATCATAGCTTCCTTCTTTCATCGAACAGAAAATCAATTACCACCTCCATTCCAATTGCTTGCTTGGTATTCTGGTGGGCAAGTACTTTCTTCTCATACTGGTTCTCAATTGGAGTGGGGTGAAAGAATCCACTGCCTTTCCAATTGTTATCAGACAAATCTTTAGGTTATGATGAGCAAAAACCCTCCGCAGGATTTGATCTTTTTATGATAGTGGCAGGGACCGCAAGATTAACGAGGGGAAAATGGCTTTAGAGTTCGCTGCGGGTACGCTACCTGCTGTGGACCTCTCATTTGAAAGTCCACAAGCGGAGATGACTGAAAGCACGATGGCTTCCATACGGAATGTATAGACAAATGGCTTCGTTCTCACTCTACCTGTCCCGCTTGTAGACATTGTCTTCCACTTTGTGGCTATAAAAAGCTGGGAAACGACATTCAGCGCAGCAAATCAAACGCCCATGAAGGGCGATTCATCAGCCAAGAACATCGCAGGAGTCTCCAAGAATCTTTGACATGGAGTCTGGAATTAAGCAATAGATATGTCCGTCGCCAGATAAACAAATTAAAGGAGTTAGCATGGCCGCCATTAATGAAATGTTTGAAATAGACAAGAATGTGTCAGCCGTGATGAGTTCACAGTGCTAATTAGAAGAGTAATCATGCTATTAGGTGAATATTTTCTTTGTCGGTAGTGCGCTGCGCTGTGGTGAGATGAAGGTTGTAAAGACTGTTCTTAGATGCACTATTCTGGAGATACTTGTATCCATGGATCATTTGTAAATATGTAGATACTCTTCTGAAAATGTTTATTGATATAAACCATTTGTTTTTGGCCTCTAATGATTTCCCAGATATATCCTGTGTTTGTGGGGGCGTGCCTTGTTATTTTTACATGGTATCAAATCGAGACAATGAAGGTTTTGGTAATATCTCACATAAAGCTGTAAAGTGTGCTGTGCCTATAATGTGTTTGCTGCTAACCTGGTAGCCTTTGATCCAAGGTTCCATAAGTACACATGTGTTTGGAAATCATTTTTCTTGGTTTTTTTAAATAAACTAGAGTCAGAACACCAACGTATTTTCATGTTATTTAACTATGGAGATAAATCTCTATAATTAAATCATTTTTAATGTTGAATAAGACATAATCAACACGACTACAGTTAGAATAGTCAGAGACCTGATCTCTTTAGTGGATTCGACTCCTACACCCCTTGTGCGCTTCTATATCTATTGCCACAGGAGTAGAGAGCTCATTTTGTTCCTGAGTGATTAAGGTTGATTCATGTCGAGTGTAGAGAAAGCATTTGTTTCCAAGATGTTGTAACAATTTGTATTGATGCAGGTTATTTATCACACCATATAGCTCACAGTATTAATTAGATATTTCATGTTATTGCACTCAAACCCCACAAAGAAATTTTATTGATGGTTATTTATCATATCCTATAACACAGTATTTAGATACTTCATGCATGTAATAACGTTCATCTTCTATTATCCCCTATTTACAGCAGGTTTGAAGCATCTCGTAGCTGTTACGAGGGATAACAAAGTTGAAATTACTTATAGTTCCTTTTTAACAGAGAACTATTTATAGTTCTCCTTTAAAGGAGAATATTTGAAGTGACACAATTTGGTGTTTCTTACTTACATGGCTACTACAATGTTTTTAACAAAAACAATGAGTTTTAACAAAAACAATGAGAATCATGTAGCTTTCCATCATGTTCAATGTTTTATAAAGTCTTGTCTCTATCCTGTTTTTAGTCATTTCCATCAATTCATTTATTTATGAAGGCCACCGCTAGAGCCTTTCAAAGTGGAACGTCGTATCTTTGAACGGTCCTAGTCTTTTCAATAAATTCATTTCTACTAGAGCCTTTGAAAGTGGAACTTCTTATCTTATCTTATCTTTGAAGTGTTTTTCAAAGGGTGTTGAGTATCTTAGAATAAAATAATTTTACTTATGTTCACCTTTAGTGAGACAGAATATGATAAATAAGAATAACAATTTAGTTTTCAACTTTTATCTTTGAATATTTATATATTTTTTAAATTTTAATTTGCCAACATATGATGCTCTAAAACAGGAAAACAGAAAAACTAAAGTTAAACTTAGGTACGCTTAAGATGGAAGACTGTTACAATAATTTTATGAACAGCAAATAAATTACATAGCATTGTTGTGAAAACATAATAAGTTAGGTTTCAAAAAATTATATATATATATATATATAATGTTTTTGAAAAGTAAAAAAAAACTATGTTTTGCATTAAATTTTTGAAATACAGAACTTTCAGCATACCACCATAATGTAGGTAAGCAATTACGGTCAGTTGCAGATATGTGATGTTTTGAATATAGTTTTGTATTTAGAAAATTTATTTTATTGTTAAATTTGCATTTTTTTAATCGTGTGTGAAGTAATAATAAAAATTAAAATATTTTCTTAGTTTTTACTTTTTATTGAAAATAGATCATGTTAAATTTTAATTGGGTTATATATATATAAGAAATTAAAATTATGATTATCATGAATATTTTATTTTTAATTATGATAAATTTTGTGATTTTAGAAAAAACAAATATATAAAAATAATTATTAAAAAGTCAAGCTCTTCTATTTTTACATAATATTTTTTTCAATATCTTTATTTTATATTTATGAGAATTTTTAAATAATAATAATCCAATCAATTAGTACAGCCCGAGATAGAAAGATATATTAATAATAATAATAATGTTATTTTTTTATGTATTAATAATAATGTTATATATTTGATGTATTAATCTTGTAATTTTGCTTCCTATGAAATCAAATAATTTTTTTTTTACACATCATAATTTTTTTTGTACGCATAAGGAAAGCATGTTTGTATTAGTGACGAGGCGTTAAAGTTGAGCACTAGTTATGATCTTTAAATAATGTATTGTTATAGAAAAGTTTCTTTTTAATAAATTTTATATCTAATTTTAATTATAAATTTTGTTTAAATAAAGAGGAGATAAAATATTGTTTAAGTTATTTTTTGAAGTTAATCAAAACCACTTTTGGTTCAAACAAACCATCGAGTTGATTAAAATGTTGCTTTGCAAATTATTAATGATATTAAAAATATTATTACTTCTAATTTTAAAGAAAAAATGTGGTGCAAAAAATACTTAGAAGTTAAACGAAAATTAAGATACTATACGGAGGTTATTTTAAAAATATCTCTATATCTTAACTAGTTTGAAGAAGAAAACTAATATAGCCAAGATACGAACAAACTTTATGTCTTAACTAGATTGAAGAAGAGGGAAGGAAAGGATCTATCATCTATGCTACACTATGAGGGCCGAGGACGAAAAATACTCTCTTAGAGTGCCCGCATACACCCACATTAGATCTCACTTCTATAATCTTTGTTACAAAGCAAACTAAATAATTCCAATCTTTTAGGTGAGATAGACCAAAGTTGGTCCATCATCATCATCATCAATTATTTAGGTCTGATAGACCGAAGTTCGTCATTGTCATGGTCAACGCGTCATCGTCATCATCATCATCATCATCATCATCATCAATTTGTTAGCTCCGATAGACCAAAGTTCATCGTTGTCGTCGTCATCATCATCATCATCAATTTTTTAGGTCTCATAGACCAAAGTTCTTCGTCGTCGTCATCGCCATCATCATCATCATCATCATCAAAAAGACTCTCTTAGAGTGCCTGCAAACACCCACATTAGATCTCAGTTCTATAATCTTTGTTACAAAGCAAACTAAATAATTCCAATCTTTTAGGTGCAATAGACCAAAGTTGGTCCATCATCATCATCATCAACTTTTTAGGTTTGATAGACAAAAGTTCATCGTCGTTGCGTCATCGTCGTCGTCGTCGTTGTCGTCATCATCGTCGTCGTCATCGTCGTCGTCGTCGTCGTCGTCGTCGTCATCGTCATCGTCATCGTCATCGTCATCGTCATCATCGTCGTTGTCGTCGTCATCGTCATCATCATCATCATCATCATCATCATCAATTTGTTATAAAAATAAGACTTACAATAAATAAATGGTTATAAAAAATTTAACTAAATTTTTCCATCATCATCATCATCATCATCATCATCATCATCATCATCATCATCATCATCATCATCATCATCATCATCATCATCATCATCATCATCATCATCATCATCATCATCATCATCATCATCATCATCATCATCATCATCATCATCATCATCATCATCATCATCATCATCATCATCATCATGTTATAAAAAATAAGACTTAAAATCAATAAATGGTTATAAAAAATTTAACTAAATTTTTCAAAGTTGTTTGTATAATTTATTACCATAAAAATGTTTTCAGATAAATAATTTATTTAATTATATGAATTAAAAAAATAAGACTTACAATAAATAAATAGTTATAAAAAATTTAACTAAATTTTTAATTTAGTTTTTGTAATTCAATATGGTACAAAAGTTGTCAAAAGCATATGTGTGAGAGACAAAAAGAGATAAATATTTATATATAATATAAAAATACTATTAAAAAAAAAAACCTTAATTACATAAAATTAAATTAAAAGTAAGATAGACATGATATTTTCATAAAAATATTTTAAAATGTAAACAATTTAAAATTCAAAAGATTTGAATAAATAATTAAATTAAATATTGACTTTTTGAAATAATTTGAAAGTAAAAAAATTAAAAAGTATCTCAACCAAATGTGAATGGATTTCACTTTCAAAACTTTTATCTGAACCAAACGATGATCATAAAAATATCAAAAAATATCTCAATAAATGAGAATGGATTTCACTTTCAGAACTTTTATGTAATCAAATCCAACATCATGTACTTACCCGATTTCGTTCGGGGGTCAAATATCAATGGATTTAACTCATCATTGTGTACCAAGTTCATTCTGTAGCAAAAATAAATAAAAAAATGAAGCTTTTCACGTTGACATCATTTATCTCATCGTGACCGACATTTCACATCCTTACGCAATCTCACTCACCGAAGCAAGAATGGAATTCACTTTCAGGTTTTTTATTAACCATATAAACATTGTTTGCGAAAACCTGTTCACATCAACCATTAAGTCTAACCCTTCAGCGAAATTTCACCTTTTCCCACAATCTAATTATCTTCCTCTATCCCATGCATTTACAAATAGCTCAGCACTCATTTCGTTCATGATCATCCATGATTTTAAACTATACATTGTAAATCACATCCACTTAAAACTATCATTTACAAATAGCTCAGCACTCATTTCGTTCATGATCATCCATGATTTTAAACTATACATTGTAAATCACAATCCACTTAAAACTATAATAGAACAAACAAAACCAGACATTTACAAATCCTCCTAACTCCGAGTGTAAATAAAAAGGCCAACAAAAAAAAGTACCAAAGGACTAAGGCCAAATGAAACCACATTTAGGACTATTCCAATCAAACCTTACATTGATGAGGAATGAACCCAAATTATAAATAGGAATCATGAAATATAATCACAACCTATACATACCAATTCAAAACATTGCCTCACATCTACAACGTCCTCCAACCACCTTGAAGAAAGCTAGATTAAGGCTAGAGAGAGAGCCCAATTTCTCGAGGAAACATATATCCCACCTACATTAAACCACCCATCACTTTGGTGTTAATGAGCCCTAATCTACATAGATTTGGTAGAAATATGGAATTAGGTAGAGAAGATACAAAATTCTAAGTTCCCTTCCCTTCACACAAAACTCAATACCACTTGTCCTTATGCATGCTCTTACCACTAACTACTTTTGATACAATACTTTGTTAATATTTCATGGGATAAGTGAAATAATGGGGTTTCCCTCCCCCTTAATTAACATTTTTTTTCCTCATTCAACCATTCCATTTGCCTTCAAGTTAGCCTTCCATTGCACTTGTGAATAATATGGAAGAAAGTGATTAGCCCTTCCATTGCACTTGTGAATAATATGGAAGAAAGTGATTTGAATAGAGAAGAAAATTTGATATTTGGAATGGATATGGGAGATAATAAACTCTTCCCTTCATTTCTAATTCGACCATTGACAATTGCCAAATTGCCAAATTCCATTACCTTGTCTCTTGGGACCTCCCACAGTATAATAACACCCTAGAATACAAGGATAGGATTTTAGCTTGATTATTCGTCATCTCTCCAAGGCCCCATTCATAAGTTAGTTGTTTATTTCCTTCCAGGTTAATGATAATACCCCAAACCTAGCACCCTTAACACCCTTAGTTAAAATAAAGTTAAGATGATTGTTTTTAAATCAAGTTGTGTTTTAATAGAATCATCATAAACATCTCTTAGTAGGAGAGATATTTGCATTCTAAATTGTAATTTCAAATTATATACCAATCAATCTTTAAAATAAATGAATATGAAAAAAACATCATTGAAATCGATTTTAAATTTTAATTTTACTCAATTTATAAACATTTTTTCCCTTACAAAAAACTCTCATAGTAATATTTCAAAGTTTGAAAACAAATATACATTGACAGACCAAGGAGGTCACCAGCTGCAAGTTATTAAACACAAACCCTAGTCCTAACTTCTTCACCCATAGTGGCAATATATACAATCTTCCATACACTTCCTGCCTTGCCTCATGCCAATCTAAAATTAAAGAAAAAACTTATAGACCTAAACATGTTTGCAAAAAACATATTAATTGTAACTCCCCCCTCTAATCTTCACCCATAAACGAGTCTTAGTATAAAAAAGCTTTTGTGGCTAGAAGGGGAGGGCCTACATTGAAGGATTGTTCAGATAAGGTACCCTCCTATAGTATCGAAACATCTATGGATAAGTTATTTGCAAGTGTGTTGAATCCCTAATAAATATGAGAGAAAAATATAGCATCAAAGTTGATTTTTACCTTAGGTATTTGATTCAAAATATGGACCAAAATGATATTCTCAATATTCAATTGTTGTTTATCCTAGTCAAGCTTTGGTTCACCCAAATCTTAGAGGTGTTTATCCTTTATCAAGAGCTATTTTCAATAAAATCCAAAGGGTAAGGAAACTTGACCTATTATTTGTGCTTGGTCCAGTTGCAACTTTAATAAGATAAAAGTGAGAACTGCCAATATATAAGATTTCTCCAACAACACACATACCTATATCTCCTTGACATGCTTCATCAAAAACTCCCCACGGGTTTTCTTTATTAATGCATGTCTCCAAACAAATTTTTGTCTTTGGTACATTTAAATTTATTTTGTTTTCTTCCAAATCTAATCATGTCTCGTGGGCCACTTGGGTGGAAAGAAGAGTTGATGCTTGAAGACCAATTTGCTCCACGTTATCCAAATCCTATAAATAAATAAACATGGAAGAGATTTGTATGTTACCATAGCTATATTAGTGATCCAATCCATCATATATTCTTCTAAAGACCCTTTATCCCATCTCTCCTTGATTAAACTTTTATAATCTCTTTCCAAACCTCTATGGCGTAAAGGCACTCCACAAAGCAAACAATTCATTGTTTCTTCTTTATCTTGCAAAGTATACATCTATTGGGTATAAGTTTGTTTGCTAAAAGCTAGCCAAAGTACTATATTCTAGCTTTCTAGGGACAAGATAGCTTCGAGATAGATCTCCAACACCAAAGTCTATTATCAGACAAGACTTCTTCAATATGTGTTGTATATCCTAGTTTAACTAAGTATTCACCAATCCCATTGTTTTTGGACTACTTAATGTTATCCACATTGATAGATACTTTAATTGCACCACACGAGAGTTTCTTCACATAAAATATCTATTCCTCTGCAATATCTCCTTGCTAATACAATATACATGCTAACTTCTAGCATTGTAGACGCACTAGTACAAAATGAGAGATAAATGACCAAAAAAATGAAGGGCTATAAAAAGTTGGCAAACAACATTCATCAACCAAGAACATTGCAGGAGTCTCTAGGAATCTTTGACATAGAGTATGGAATTAAGCAATAGATATGTCATTCACCAGATAAAACAAAAAGGAGTGAACATGGCCAACATTATTGAGATGTTTGAAATAGACAAGAATGTATCGGGTGTGATGAATTCACAGTGTTAATTAGAAGAGTAATCGTGTTATTAGGTTAATATTTCCATTGTCAGTAATGCGCTACATAGTGAGATGAAGGTTGTAAAGACTCTTCTGAGATGCACTATTCTGGAGAAGCTTGTATCCATGGATCATTTGTAAATATTTAGATATTGTTCTTTAAATTGTTTATTGATATAAACCATTTTTTTTTGGCCTCTAGTGACTTCCCAGATATATCCCATGTTTGTGTAACATGCCTTGTTATTTTTACATGGTATCAAATCGAGACAATGAATGTTTTGGTCATATCTCACATAAAGTTGTAAGTGTGTTGCGCCTATAGTGTATTTTCTACTAACCTGGTAGCCTTTGATCCAAGGTTCCATAGGTTGCACATGTGTTTGGAAATCCATTTTTGTGTTTTTGTTTTGTTCTTAAATGACAGATAGCAACTTTTCAAGCTTGGTTAACTGTATTATCTGGAGAGATAAATTTGTAGAATAAGGTTATCTTTAATGTTGTATAGGACATAACCAACAAAACTACATTCACTAGCACAGTAATAGGAGGCCTCCCTATTATTAATTCTTGCATTCAACCTCTAATATGATTATATATCTATTGCCAAAGGAGCGAAGAGCTCAATTTTTTCTTTTTTTCTTTTTTTTTTTTTCTTTTTTTTTTCTGTATGATGAAGGTTAATGCATGTGAGGTAAGTGTAGAGGAAGCATTTGTTTTCAAGATTTTGTAACAATTTTTATTGATGCAGGTTATTTATCGCATCATATAACACAATATTTAGATATTTCATGTTATTGCACTCAAACCGCGCAATTTTTTTTTATTGATGGTTATTTATCACATCCTATAAAAGAGCACGATGATTTAGATATTTCATGCATGTAATAAAGTTAATCTTCTACCATCCCCTATCTAGCAGTTTTGAAGCATCTCGTAGCTTTTACGAGGGATAACAAAGTTGAAATTACTTATAGTTCCTTTTTTTAACATAGAATTATTTATACTTCCCCTTTAAAGGAGAATATTAATTTGAAGAGACACAATTTGGTGTTTCTTACTTATATGGCTCCTACAATTATTTTAACAAAAACAATGAGAAACAGGTAGCTTTCCATCTTGTTCAACGTTTTTTTAAATCTTGTCTCTATCGTGGTTTTTAGTCTCTTCCATCAATTCATTTATTTATGAAGGAAGGCCACCTCTAGAGCTTTTCAAAGTGGAACGTCGTATCTTTGAAGCGTCTTAGTCTTTTCAATCAATTCATTTCTCTATAAGTGCTAGAAAGGGTACCTCTAGAGCTTTTGAAAGTGGAACTTTTATCTTTGAAGGGTTTTTCAAAGGGTCTTGAGTATCTCAGAATAAAATAATTTTACTTATATTCACCATTAGTGAGGCTTAATATAACAAATAGGAATCTATAAATTAAGTTTTCAACTTTTATTTTTAAATATTTATATGTTATTTTTAAACTTTAATTTACCAATATACGATGCTCTAAAACCGGAAAATAGAAAAACTATAAAATGAAAGACTTACAATAATATTATGATGGGCATACAATTTGAAAGAAAATATGGTTGTTAGGGTTGTGGATAACAAAAAATTATATATATGATGATGATGATGTAAAATCAACTTTGATCTATTGGAACTTAAGAAATTGCTTTCTTTGTTATAGCAAATTATGGCTATACCCAAAAAGATTAGAAAAGAATGTACCGAGGTCACCATGTAGTTTTCAAAACTTAGAAGATTAGAGAGGCTAGTATTATAATAAAGATTGGGGAATTGCGATATAATGTGGTCAAGTATGTTGAGTATTCTAGGAGAAAGTGCCTTTCATCCTCAACTCTATTGGAGTCACAACGATGGAAAATCCTACTATCCCATGGTGTTTTGGGAATAGTCCAGCGCCCTGTTTCACTACGAAGCTCATGAGAGTTCATTTTTCACTACTAAACTCATGAGAGTTCGTTCTTATTTTGGCTATGTTAGTTTTTTTCTTCAAGCTAGTTAAAATAGAGAGATACTTTTGGTCTTCTAGGTTAGAGTTAATAACTGCCTTGTAGTAACTTAGCTTCCTTTGAACCTCTAAATCATTCTTCCCCCACATTTTCTCATTAAACATAAATGTAATAGTGTTCTTAATGTTATTGATATTTTGCAAAGTTGTATTTTTCTCTATCCCCCAATGATTTAACTAGGCTGTGTTATCTTTATGCCAAACTTTATTGAGCCTCAAGTGGTCCCAACTGGATGTTAAAACCATATTAGGAGGTCTCTGATCTCCCATGCCATTTATCTTGCATTTGCACATCAAATACATTGTCATAGTGATGCTCTCTATGGGGGGAGGCCTGCTTTTATAAGAATAATAGGATAAGGCATATTGCTTTTAATTCTAAGGTTATACATGATAAAACGCTCATGTATTTGCTCAATCTTTCTCCAGGATTCTCTAGAGATGCTACATCCCCAAACTTCACATCCATACAAGATAACGATAGAAACAAGAGTTTGAAAAAGGAACTTCGTTATATATATATATATATATATTGCATAACATGCTGTGATATATATATATATATATATATTCTTTTTAGTGTTAAATTAGGAATGTTTTTATTATATGAAGTAAAATAAAATAAAAAATGTTTACTTCGTTTACTTTTAATTGAAAATAGATAATCCTACTATGAATTATGATAGTTTTTGTAATCTTATATATATATAAAGGTAAAGTCGTTAAAGAATCAACTTATTTCCTTTTATATAATAATTTTTAAAATATTTTTATTTTATATTTATGAGAAATATTTTGATTTTATACTTATGAGAAAAAAATTAAAATAAATCTAATCGAACTAGATAGTAAACGCCATGACAAAAAGTATTTGTTGTATTGATAACTAGCATAGATTCAGGGCATGTGCAAGCTAATAAGGGTCACTTTTGGTGTGTTAGATGCAATAGAAAACTGAAAAATCAGGCATCCCTCAACTTACTTGGTTTTTTTGAGATGCTTACACAAGATATCTTGCACCGAGTAAAAAAGATGAAACGTAGGAAATTGAGTCACATTTCCGAATATATAACTTTTAAGTATTGAAAATTTACATAACTATGTCAAATTTCATTTTTTCTAACAGTCACTTTTTATTTGTTTGGCAAATGATAAGGTATATGTTTTTGTGGGTGCAACCTTTCACTGCCTAAATGATGGTTTCAGGCTACAAAATCTGGTATACATGTATAGAACCTGCAGCACTAGTGCAGCGCTATTTTTCCAAAATTAAATGTTTAATTTTTAATTTTTTTTTAATTATGTAAGTGGTCAAACTTTGAGAATGGTACATCAAATGTGGGTGCAGCCTTTGAAGGTCTTAATGTATTTATTTTGACTTGAATTTTTTACAGGATGTAGAGGTCGGTGTCCTCTAGTGAAGCATACAATTTTTTTTTTAAATGGTTGTGAAATGAAAAAGTTATGGAATAAACACTAACAGTATGTTTTTTGACCAACGGAGTGTTGACACAAGAAAATTAGGAAATAAATAGAAAATCTCAATATTTAAAAAAAAAAATTACATATTTGGAATCTGCATAACAAAATCTATCTATGCCTAAAATTTCATCAATAATGGTAAGGTATGTCATGCTGTAGAGAGCAGTGAAAAATAGAGATACTCAGAAAAATGCTGAAAATGTCAAACTAGCTATGGTCTAAAAATTCCCTAGCACAGGTTTGGTAAGTCTGAACCAGCCACATAGGACAGTGGCTGACATGCGGGGGTGGGAGGAGTGGGTGAGTAGGCACTCAGGAACACGCATGCGTTATGTTTAAATTCAAATAACGCGTGCACGTTGTGTTTAAATTCAAATTTTAGTGTTTTGGTGCTCAATGTTATAAGCAACATGCTAGCATTAATGCTATAGAAAAATATTAGCAAAATGCTTTTATCCTCCCGCGTTCTGCGTTTTCTCCTCCCGCCTTCCCTATTTTTATGTTTACCAGATATTTTACACAAACAAAATGATAAAGCAAACAAATTAATAGGAACAGTCTTCGAAATGGCTTGATGATTCGTTTCAATGGACACGTATTATCTAAATAGCATAGCCATAGACAACAACTAATTCAAACAGTCAATTCGCTACAACTAAGATCAAACTTTAGATAATATAGTTTCTATAGTGGTAAGTGGCGCTACTACAATCTAGGTAAATATCATACAAATATTTCAAACAAATTTATGGGCTTAAGGATTCCAGAAAAGATGGCAAAGTTTCAAAATGGTCGGCTGTACCAATAAAACTAGGGGCACCAAATTAATGCTCAAACTGCATTTATGGACACTTACGGATCAAAGGATGTTTGAGTGTAAATGCAAATGCAGTAGCCCCTCCAGGAATCCTTCTTCTTCACCGACCTTCTCTTGGACTCAAGTGGCCTCAATTCCCAACCACCGAACATTTGCACGAGCTGTAGTTAAGAAACAGTGGTCGAAATAGAGCAATTATAAATTATTTGATCAACAAAGTAAGTCACAATCCTCTTCTTTATCATCATCATCATCTCCATCCTCTTCTTTATCATCACCATCATCATCCTCATCACCATCTTGATCATGATTGGGTATTGATCATCATCATCATCATCGTCGTCATCATCATCCTCTTCTTATTTATCATCACCATCATCATCATCATAATCATCATCATCATCACCATCATCTTCATCATCCTCATCGTCATATTCATCACCATCTTCATCATCACCATCCTCTTCTTTATCATCACCATCATCATCATCATCTTCGTCATCATCATCATCATCATCATCATCATCATCATCATCATCATCATCATCATCGTTGTCATCATCATCGTCGTCATCGTCATCGTCGTCATCTCCATCATCATCTTCATCATCATCATCATCATCCTCACCACCATCTTCATCATGATTGATGATAGATCATCATCATCATCATCCTCTTCTTTATGATCACCATCATCATCATCATCTTCATCATCATCATCGTCATCATCATCACCATCTTCATCTTCATCATGCTTGATGATTGATCATCACCATCGCCATCCTTTTCTTTATCATCACCATCAACATCATCATCACCATCTTCATCATGATTAGGTATTCATCATCATCATCATCGTTTCCATCATCATCATCCTCTTCTTTATCATCACCATCATCGTATTCATCACCATCATATTCATCATCATCATCGTCATATTCATCATCATCTTCATTATCACCATCCTCTTCTTTATCATCACCATCATGATCATCGTCGTCGTCATCATCATCACCATCATAATCATCATCTTCATCACCATCATCTTCATCATCCTCATCATCATCTTCATCATCATCTTCATCATCAACATCCTCTTCTTTATCATCACCGTCATCATCATACTTACCATCATCATCATCATCATCATCGTCGTCATCATCATCGTCGTCGTCATCTCCATCATCATCATTCTCACCACCATCTTCACCATGATGGATGATTGATCAAAATCTTCATCCTCTTCTTTATGATCACCATCATCATCATCATCCTCGTCATCATATTCATCATCATCTTCCTCATCATCATCATCATCATCATCATCCTCATCCTCATCACCATCTTCATCTTCATCATGCTTGATGATTGATCATCATCATCATCATCATCATCGCCATCCTCTTCTTTATCATCACCATTAACATCCTCATCACCATCTTCATCATGATTGGGTATTGATCATCGTCATCATCATCATCCTCTTCTTTATCATCACCATCATCATCATCATCATCATCATCATCATCACAATCATCTTCATCATCATCCTCACCACCATCTTCATCATGATTGATGATTGATCATCATCATCATCATCATCTCCATCCTCTTCTTTATCCTCACCATCGTCATCTTCATCACCATCTTCACCATGATTGGGTATTGATCATCATCATCCTCTTATTTATCATCACCTTCATCATCATCACCATCATCATCATCGTCATCATCATCCTCATCATCATCTTCATCATCATCATCATCATCATCATCATCATCATCATCATCTTCATCATCACCATCCTCTTCTTTATCATCACCATCATCATCATCATCGTCATCATCATCATCATCATCATCATCGTCATCGTCATCGTCACCGTCATCATCTCCATCATCATCATCATCATCCTCACCACCATCTTCATCATGATTGATGATTGATCATCATCATCATCATCATCATACTTTTCTTTATGATCACCATCACCATCATCATCCTCTTCTCTATGATCACCATCATCATCATTGTCATCGTCATCATCATCATCATCATCATCATCATCATCGTCATCGTCGTCATCGTCGTCATCGTCATCTCCATCACCATCATCATCCTCACCACCACCATCATCATCATCATCATCCTCACCACCATCTTCATCATGATTGATGATTGACCATCATCATCATCATCATCATCATCCTCATCATCCTCATCACCATATTCATCTTCATGTTCATCATGATTGATTCATCATCATCATCATCGCCATCCTCTTCTTTATCATCACCATCATCATCATGATTGGGTATTGATCATCATCATCATCCTCTTCTTTATCATCATCATCATCTTCATCACCATCATCTTCATCATCATCATCATCATTGTCGGCGTCATCATCATCCTCTTCTTTATCATCACCATCATCGTCATCACCATCATCATCCTCATCATCATCATCATCCTCATCATCATATTCAACATCATCATCATCATCATCATCATCATCTTCATCAGCATCATCTTCATCCTCATCATCCTCATTGTCATATTCATCATCATCTTCACCATCACCATCCTCTTCTTTATCATCACCATCATCATCATCGTCGTCATCATCATCATCATCATCATCATCATCGTCGTCGTCATCGTCGTAGTCACCTCCGTCATCATCATCATCGCCATCATCGTCGTCGTCATCTTCGTCATCATCATCATCCTCACCACCATCTTCATCATGATTGATGATTGACCATCATCATCATCATCATCATCCTCTTCTTTATGATCACCATCATCACCATCACCGCCGTCGTCATCATCAGCATCATCATCATCATCCTCATCACCATCTTCATCTTCATCTTCATCATGATTGATGATTGATCATCATCATCGCCATCATCTTCTTTATCATCACCATCTTCATCATGATTGGGTATTGATCATCATCATCATCATCGTCATCATCATAATCCTCTTCTTTATCATCACCATCATCATCGTCACCATCATCATCATCATCATCATCCTCCTCATCATCATCTTCAACATCATCATCATCATCATCATCATCTTCATCAGCATCATCTTCATCCTCATCACCTTCGTCGGCATATTCATCATCATATTCATCATCATCATCATCATCATCATCCTCATCACCATCTTCATCTTCATCTTCATCACCATCTTCATCTTCATCTTCATCATGATATTCATCACCATCATCATCATCATCATCATCATATTCATCATCATCATCATCATGTCCATCATCATCGTCATCGTGATATTCATCATCGTCTTCATCTTCATCATCGTCGTCTTCATCATCTGCTACTCCCCCTAGCCAAAACCCCCTCCTCTCTATTTATCTCCCCTCCTCTCCCTAGCCCTTACTAACCTAGGGTCTCTCAGGCTCTATCTCTTCCCTACACCTCCACCTACCTCTAACCATGCCTTCCATCTCTCTTTTGCAAACCCTACAACCAACACCCTCTCCTCTCTCGCTTTCTCTCTCCCTCCTTCCCCCCACCTCAACCATTACTAACCCCATCTCTCAGTCTCTCTCCCTCTCTCTCTGCGACTCTCTAACCCCCCTCCCAGCCTCTTACCCCTAACTACCCCCCCCTCCCAGCCCCTTACCCCTACCTAGCCACCCCCCATCTCTAATGCCTAAACCCCTAACACCAAATCCCTATTTAACCTCCTAACCCATAGAAACTATTAAATAAACTATTGAATAAGGTTTTTTTTATTATTTCAATAATGCTAGCGCGTTTATGAATACAAAACGCGCGCGCGTTTTGGGCAACTAGGTACATTATTTAGTCGTGCACCAAACATATTAAATACCTAGGTTTGTTTTTAATATTCAAAAAACGCGCACGCGTTTTGTGTGTGAATAACGCTAGCGCGTTATGTCTATGCAAAAAAAATTGCAAAATGCTTTTATCCTCCCGCGTTCTGTGTTTTCTCCTCCCACCTTCCCTTCTCCCATATAGCACGACACTTCACAATTAGCAGTCAAAGCATTGGAGGAAGCTCAACACACTCCATGTTCACAATCAAGAAGTTTGAAGAGGATTCTACAGTTGGCATTTGGAATTGAGGATTCCACATTCACAATTACCAATCTTCAAGGGGATTCTTCATTCACAAATTCAAGCTTCAAGATGATTCTACATTCACAATTTCAAGCCTCAAGGTAATTCTATATTAACAATGTCAAGCAAGTTTGATGAATCTATATGAACACAACTGAAGAAGAATCTACATTCCCTATTGAGCAAGCTTGAAATTTCTATATTCACAAATGAAGAATTTTCTATATTCACAAGTGAGGTAGAAACTTTACTTTCACATTTGAGCCAGATTGATGTTCATCTATATTCACAATTGAGGAAGTATCTATATTGACAATTGAGCAAGCTTGAAGAACCTATATTCACAGTTGAGAAATAATTCGGATATTTGAATAATTGAGCACACCTCTAGGATCTATTTTCTTAGTATTGCTCATTGTGGTCATGGGGAATCCACGCAATCGAAAAAGGAAATCGGCAAGGAAAGACAAGCCTCCAGAAACCATGGAAGAAGTTAGAGAAAAGAAAAGATTGGACATATGGAATCGAAGGCATTCCATGGAAACTCATCCAGTTCCAACCGTAGATGATGCCACAGTCGTTCCTACCCATCCACCTTAATAAATATGAAGAAATTCACTAGAGGGGCCTTCAATTTCAACAACATTTGATGAATAAGCACCCCATGGCACTAGTGAAGAAGTAAGACGTAGGTGCTCATCGAGGGATGTTTCAATTCCCACATCAAGTCAACCTCAGAATATGGTAGTGAATGACTTGTTGGGTAGTGGTTATACAAGCGACGAAGTTAGAGAGGCATTGAGTGGAGGATTGACAATGGAAGAAGCAAATGTTATGGAGACCGTCCAAGAGAATGAAAGACAAGGGGCTCCTATGGAAACGTCGGAGCGCCCTGGTGATGGTGTACATGCTCCAGTTCCAACACCCTTACCTCCATTAGCAACTGCACGTAGAAGAACTCCAAGACGTATATAGGTTTATGAAACTCTCATTAGTTCACTTGAAGGTACGTTGTCTAAACGTTCTACTGCTTATCAAACTCGACAAATACTTGATAACTTTTTTGATTCTAAATGTGATGGGGACAAGTGCAAATTATTTTTATCATTGTTGAACTCTAGGAATATGACTGTTGTTAGAAGAACATTAGGGATAAAGATGGCCAAAAAGTTAGAACCAAGTTCTCATAGAGTTAAAAGTTTAGTAGATGCATTTAGTACAATTGGAAAGAAATCTCGATCAAAGGATTGCAATGCGGCTCATCGTGTGTTTTCACAATCAATCATTAACAAAAGCACTAGGGCACTTCGTTTTCTTAAACCTACATCCAAAATTAATAATTTGAATGTGAAGACACTTCGTAGGTATTGTGTTAGAAGAGAACAACTTGAAACCGGTCAAACAGATGCTTGGGCCTTCATTAGCAGGTTGCCATGCTCTGATATGAAGCTCATTGATGCGGTAAAGGGATTAGTGCAAGCTTTTTGGCATGACAACACTAGACCTTCTTCCAACAAAAAATATGTATTAAAATTGAGAAGGGGTTCAAAGGATCGTGAACCACACATTAAACATTTTCTTGATATGACATAAACAGAATTATATGAGAGATTTAGGAATGAACATAACGAACTTGACTTGGGCCAATGATCCTTTGAAAAATGCAAACCATGGTATGTTAAAATAAACACAATTCATAACACATGTTGTTGTTGATACCACATTGAGTATGGTTACTATTATGACACATATAAATATATTTTTCGTGTATTGCATAACACTCTTGTGCAGGAATGCTCAGCTGCATTACCACCGATTCCATCTAGAGACTTTATTCATAGCATCTTGTGTAGCAGGCCAAACAATTGCACATTTTATCAAAAAAATTGCATAGATGGGACATGCCTAGGGTGTGGTGGATTCGCATTATTGGAAAAATGCATACATGTGACCGATGAGCATGAACTTGGGAGGCAGGAGGTGAACTTGCAGTCATTCAAATATGTCACCTATGATATTAATGGAAGGAACGAAAGAAAAAAAACACAATTGGTCACTTCTCAGGTTGGTAATGAGTTATTGAATACTATTTTTTCTTCAGATTGCAATTTCACATGTAACAATCTATTGATATATGTATTTATTGTTGATCTACCAGGTACGGGTTTCCGACTTCATGGAAGAATTCTTTGAAAAGACACAACATTATGTAAAGCATGTGCATGTGGCTCATTGGCAAGATGAGCAATTTAGAACGTGTAGGGATACATTTCCTATTGGGACTATCCTGTCAGTGGTCGATTTTGCGGAAAACTACACTCTTCAACCGCAAAATGAGATTCAGAGTCAATACTATCACTCAGATCAGGTCAGCATAATGGTCCATATCACCTATAGACATGGGGCAGATAGTACTAAAGACAACAGGGTTATATTGAAGGAGTATCACTTCTACATAAGTGATGACAGGTGTCACGACTTGGATTTTGTACAACACAGCTTTCAAATGTTCTACAATCACTTGAAGGATAACAGTATATAGATGGAACAACATTGGATTT
The DNA here is from genome assembly GCA_027924585.1 of Larix kaempferi. Lineage (NCBI taxonomy): Eukaryota > Viridiplantae > Streptophyta > Pinopsida > Pinales > Pinaceae > Larix > Larix kaempferi. The sequence goes on along the minus strand of BSBM01000074.1, from coordinate 9,998,996 downwards.
GGTCTGATGGTTGTGCAAGGCAATTCAAAAATGCACGTGTCTACCAATGGTTGTGTATGCTCCACAAAAGGCACAAGGTGCCACATATTTGGAACTATTTTGAGACCGGACATGGAAAAGGTGAACACGATGGAGAAGGTGTGTGCATAAAGACTGCATTACGCAGGCAAGAAATGAAGTTCACAGATGGACCTATCATCCGAAATCCAAAAAGCATCGTTGAATGGTGTGCTTCAGTCATGGGGGAGGGAGAAAGAAGGTAGGAAGATCACTCAACCAGGGAAGCACATGTGCTTAGATATTTTTGGGAGGTGGTGGATGTAGATCATTCACAGTTATATGAGTGCAAGACCATCCAAGGAACTCGTGCATTTCATTCAGTTAGAACATCGGACAATGCTATACTTGAAATGTGGACAAGGAAACTGTCATGTTTTTGTTCTCCATGCAGTAGTGGTGAATGGGACGAATGTGAATCCATGGATTGGGTTGACGGCTGGGACCGTTTATCACTCCCCATCGGTCGACGGATAGCTACAGAATTATCCCAGTTGGAGGAGGACCAATCAAGTATTTCACCAGACTATGACTACATATCAGATCTCGTACAACCAGGTTCGATTAATATTACAATATTTTTGACAACTAGTTGTGTCTAATTAGTTGTGTATATTTTTTATATTTTTGGCAACTAGTTGTGTCTAATTAGTTGACTAAAATGTTGGAACTATATTTTCTCCAGGGCACATATACACAGTGGTTTCCCCGAGACGCAATGCATGGCGCACTGACTATTGGCTGGCATTGCTTAAAGGGGAAGCAAACCCTAAATGTCCCATTGCAGGACTCTGAGGGAGTTGATTTCTGATTGGGTCGATGGTTATAAAGGGAGAATATTTGAACCAAGTTTCCCACTTAGCAAATAGAAAAGCGTATACATATGAAGATTATAGACCAGTTGAGATTGTATACCATTATACAAACTTAGTTATTGGCACAAACCTCTAGTTGCAAAAAATGCCAAGGAAGAACTCATCAAATGCACGATGCTTATTGCCTTATTCCGAGCACGAGAGATTAAAGGAAACCATTGGTATTCGAGCTGATCATGATGGTTTTATAGCTTGAAATGGCACCTCTCCGTCTGTGACGACACTTGCTTCCTTTGGTCGCATGACGACATTTCTTGAGATCAAGTTCAGTCACACAACAGGACATTTGTGGATGGAATAGTCATTTTGGACACTAACAATGGTTGAAATTACCTCATTCTTGACCCATTTGATGTATATGACCCTTAGGAACATTTTTCTAGACCAAACCATCTCCTGAAAATGAGCAGAAAAGCCTGTTTTTGGCCATTTTTTAACATGAGCGCTAGTACACAGGCATGATAGTAGCGTGTGTACCCTACTCTAGTGTACAATAGTAGCGCTCAAACCTTTTGAGCGCTAATCCACTGTGAAATAGTAGCGCTCAACTCCATATGTACGATACTTTGTCTACTGTAGAGTAGAGTACACCCCTGTTTTGGTCAAATCTTGAAATTCGAGTAAGTTAAGTTGTTTGGGAAACCTCTTGAGCGATTATAACTTCTTTTCCTCTTCCTCATTGACTATATAAGGAGGGTAGAAGGGCCATGTGAGGGGACCAAGTCTACAATATTGTTATGTTGGAGGAATGGAGACCCTCATCCCCCTCTTTTGTGCTTAGTTTCTCATAAACCCTAGCACTACTGATTAGAGGTTGGGATCCTTGGAGAACAGAAGTAGGAGACCTTGAATCTAGGTTTCGTGAAGTGCCAAGCTTGAAAGAAGGTATAACTGTATGTACTTGCTTTCATTCATTAATAAAGATCAGACGTTCTTCTCTTTCCAAATATGACCTATTAATGTGTCTTAGATTTGATTACAGTTTGTTTATAATCTGATGTCTTCTTCTATTATGAATATCAATCTTATATGTGTAGTCAAATGTATTTGAGAAAGGTATCAAGTTGTTTTGTAGGTCTGGGCATTGCGACACTGGATAAGCATTGAAGAGCGAGGGAGGAAAATCTAGGATCAACCTTCTGAATGAGGTGCCTGCATTTCTAAACCCTAATCTCTTCATTTATTTTTTGTACTTGCAGAATGCTTGTAAGTCTATCTTTATCACCGTAAGTTGGTAGTTTCTCCCCTAAATTATAGGTGCATTTTCCCCACAACAGAATGGTGACTCTGCTGGGAAAAGCCTAACTGCTTAGGGGTATCCAAGGTCATTTCCTTAGTTTTGTTTGAAGTTTTTTGTTCAATTTCTTGATTAGAATAAGTTAGTAGGTTCTGTTTGACTATGCTGAGCTTTTACAGACCCTTCCTAGCCCTTGCAAACCCTTGTGGACCCAGGTGTGGGGGGTTTTAACCCCATTTTTTCAATTTTTTCAACCTGTATGCTATTGTTGTGCAGTAAAGTAGCACCCTGGGCGCTAGTCTCCTTCATACATGGCAGCGCTCAAAATATGGGTTTAAATTTTTTGATTTTTTGGGTTGTGGACCCAAATCTGGGGGTTCTTGCTGCATTTTTGTGGTCCCTAATGACCCTAGGTCTATGTTAAACCCCTGTAAGTGGTCTCCCATCCTTGAACTGATCCTGCATTCATGATTTGAACCTCTTATGATCAATTTGGGCTTGTTTGGAAAGTTTTGGGGCTTGTTGACCCAAGTTGGGGGGTTGTGGACCCGTTTGGTGTTTTGTACCCTAATTTGAGTCTGACTGAACCTGCTTGCCCCATTTCCACTGGATTTGAAACCTATTGAGTCTTCTTGACCCTGTTTGTATCTATTTGAGTGAAATTTTTCTTTTAGATTGGTTTTTTATCCTCCCTTATGCTTTTAAGTTTTCTTTTGTAGTGAAAGCTCAAGTGTTTTGGCTATTGTTCAAGACCTTGTTTGCATTGTTATGTGCAGACCCGACTTTACCAAACCATACTTCTTTGTAGATCATTTGCTTCGTTTGGGTCTAAAAGTAGTTTTTGTACTCTTTTCCCAATGTTTGGCATGCTTACATCAATAAGAATTTGAAAGTCATATTTGATAGCTTTTACTGTTTCAATAAAGAGAACATGAAATTTCTTTGCTTTTGTTTTGATAGTAGGGTAGTTTCAGTTTTGTTTCTTACCTTTGAAAAGCATAAAGAATTTTGATTCATTTTCTGAATAGAGTACCTTGCAAGTGGCTTAAAATATTTTAGAGTGCTTTGCATAAAAAAGAATAAGTTTTCTTTTGCATATCTATTTGCTTGAGTAGCTGCATTCTTAGGTTTTGAGTTTAATTTTGTACATTTAGACTTTATTTTACTTTTTTTGCAATCGAAATATTTAAAATTGCATTTGCATATGCATTCTAGATCATAATTTTAAGACTTGCATTGAAAAGAAAATATTTGTTTGGTGGTAAATATTTCATTTTCAGTACTCTATCTCTACTATAACCACTCTCACACACCCACTACCTTTTTGAGTAAGCAAGTAACCTTTAAAATGAACCCTAATAAAATGTACTAGTAACATTTTCTTTTCTAGGTTACACTAGACCAACTAGTCTTGGTTAGGATCTTGGGTTTAAAACACCTTAAACCACCCAAGATCACACATTACGCAAAAATTGTAGTTTGACTATCACAGGTAAACCCACTTCGTTCAAAGCTTGCCTAGTATCTATGCAGTAGGTCATGTGAGATCAGATTGTTGGGAATACTCCTCCTACTTTCTGTTTCTAGCATATACCAGGATTGGATCGCGTTTGGGGACTCTTTTGAGTTTCGGGCTCAGTTACCCTGCCCACGCCTTCTGATTCGACCAGCGACTGTTCCCCCAGGAGTTTTCGGTGTGGTGGTATCCTTAGTATCTGACCATAGGTTCATACACAGGTTACAGTGGAGGGTATATCTATTGTACCTAGGACAAACGTGGGAGGAAATCCCTTGCAGGTCTTTGGGAGGGCGGTTGGGTGATTCCAGTGCTTGCACCCTTAGTCATTATATTGTGGACCCTAGGTAACTGTTCTTCACCCTTCGTTGATCTGTTCTGGGCCCTCATCATCCCAGACTCTTCTTCAGAAGGCATCTGTTTTCTTGGTTTGATTTACCTAGGACCTTTTTTAGTGGTGTGCTCTTTGTGCTACTTGTCTTAGTTTTCCTTAGAGAACTTCTTGCTCTTTTGAGAAGGAAACTATGTCTAGCATTCCGGCGAGTGCCAATCAAGGTACCCCTATTCTAGGGGATCCTTGTGCTGTTCCATTCATTGGAAACATTGGTGCTCCCTTAATGGCCACTCTGAATGCCTTGCATGCTCCTGACGCTTCTTTTGTGAGCACCTCAAATCAAGAGCATCAGAACCCTATGCCTCCTTTGCCAGTAACATCTTCTCCTCCTCCTTCTACCTCATGTGGTGAAAGTAGCAATACTAGTAGCCAGCAGTCTAAAAGGAATAGACAGAGGAAGAATAGGAAGAAGATGTCAAAACAAGGGGACAACAACCCATCCTCTGCAAGTCATGCTGGGGGAAAGCACCCTGCCTCTACAAGTCATGCAGGGGGCACCTAGCCAGCCTCTGGAGGTCATGCTGGGAGAAAAATTTTAGTCACTGAAAATCATACTGAAAGTTTGTCTTCAACCACTGTCAATCATGTTAAGGACACGTCATTGATCACTGCTAGTCATATTAATGGCAACTCACCAGTTCCTGTGAGTCATACTGGAGACACCAGATCAACCACTACAAGTCATGCTGAGGGAGTTGACATTGTCGAGAAACCAAACAAACAGAAGCTTAAGTTCCCTTGTAAGTTTTGCGAGGGAGATCACCTTACTTACTTGTGCCCTGTACTTACTGCAGTCAGATCAACCTTTGGTTGAGAAAGTGGTTGAACCAATGCAATCTTTGGTCGACCCCACTCTTCCTTCGGAGAGTGAAGTGATCAAATCAATGCAATCTTCGACCGATCCCATTAGTCCTTCGGAGATTGATGCACCTACTGCTAAAGTATTCTGCATTACCAGTTTGGATATTCCTGAAAAAGGGGGCACTTCATCTGTTCCATGTGAACCCCTACCAAGCCCTAGGATTGTTTCCTTTGATTGGAATATTCTAGCCGAGCCTTGTCTTCCTTCTTCGACACCTTTCTAGATAAAGGTTGATATCGGGAACCATACGGTTGATCGATGCATTGTTGATGAAGGTGCTTCTGTTAGTATCTTATCCGTTTATGCTTGGAGAGATTTGGGTTTCCCTAATGTTATTCGAGCTGCTAATTGGTCGTTGACCTTTGATAGAAGACCTAGTGAACCGATCGGATTCCTCCGCCAGGCACCTGTTACTTTGGGTGGAAAAACAGTCTTAGTTGATTTTATGGTTTTAAAGGACCCTATGGATTTTGATATGATCCTCGGGCATGATTACGTTTATGCTATGCATGCTGTGGTGTCTACGCTCTTTCGTGTGATGCATTTCCCTCATAACGAAAGCATCGTCACTATCGACCAACTTGCATTCGTTGATCCTCCTTATTACCCAACTGTAGACCAGTCAGATCCCTCGTCATTGGGCACTACTATGTCACATGGGACTTATGTGGCATATTGTTCCTTGAGTTCAACTGCTACTAAGAAGAAGTCTCTGAGTTCATGCTTACCTTCTCGGGACTTGGTCCCAGCTTTTGACCAAGTGACACCTCCATATGAATGTTTAGATATGTATTCTATTTGGGATGATATGCTTCCTTCCGATGAAGTTTTCCTAGAGTCTATAGTACAGTTTTCCATTCATTTGGATGTTGATCCAGTCACAGTCATGTCCAGCCCCAGTTTGACCTTAAAGTCTGATCTTCCTACTGTTGAGTCTTTGGACTCTCCTATAGATCCGCAAATCGATGTTCCTGCTGAGTTTGATTATGCTTCTAGAATTTTCAACTCCCGTGATGATGAATTTGTTTCTACAGATTCCATCATGTCCTTCAACTTTGATCTTCATCCTAAAGTCGATCTTGTTGATTGTAAGTCGTCGGGCTCAGGTACCATAGAGTCTTCATTTGAAAACTCTGCCTTGTTTATGCCTGTTGTTGATGATAGTGAAGTTGAAAGTATTTCTACCATAGTGACTTGTATCGGGTCTTTCTTTACATATGTTTTAGATATGATCTTGGTACTGATGTTTCTTGGAGATAGGATTCTTAGATAGATGTATACTTTCTTACTGGTCCTTTTCAACACCTTGTGCGACCATGTCAGGTATATTCGAAACCTTGCATATAGGTTTAGGATTCCCCGCTGTTATGTTGCATTTGAACCTTTTGCCATCAAAATTCACCATAGGGTTGAACCTGTTGGATATTGGTGTGTTTTCCATCTCTTTATGCATCATGCACCAGTCCCACAACAGAGCCTACCTAACACGGGTCACCCTAGTCAGCACCCTTATGCCATTTTGGTGCCCATACTGAGTTTTTCTCATAGGCTCCGGAGCCTTTTTAGATTTACCATGACTTTGAGAAGAAGCCTCATATCTTTCCTCTTCATATACTTCTGGCCATCCCTGATAAGGCTCCCATCTTTGTGTTCAAGCTGCATATGCATCTGTTATGATCCCGCTTGCACTAATGAGCTTGATGCCGGCTTCCACACTTTTAGCATGTTGTATAAGCCTCCATCTTTGATCTCATTTTTGTTAAGCCCTGTATCATTTTGCCTAAGCAATTTGACACCTTTTACCTGGAGGAGAAACACCCTTAGTGTCCTTATCTTGCTCATGTTCCTTGCATTAGGCATAGCTTTGTTCCATGCGCTTGGAACTAGTTTCACATATCCCTGACACTCGTCTCCTCCCATTTCTAGCATTCTTCTTTTACTTCGAGCTCGTTAAAAACAGTAAGTAGGTTACGAGCATTTCTTCCACCTTTCCTTCTAGCTCGTTAAAAACAGTAAGGAGGTTATGATCAGTCTTCCACCTTCCCTTTGAGCTCATTAAAAACAGTAAGGAAGTTATGAGCATTTTTCTATCTCCTTTGCGTTCGTTAAAAACAGTAAATAGGTCATGAGTTTACTTTTTCGGACTCGTTAAACCTTTACGGAAAAGATCCTTATGGAGTTCTTTTAAGCCCTTTTCAGACTCCTTAAATAGGAAAAGTTTTTCGAGCATAGTTGTCTTTTCAGGCTCGTTAAAATAACTGAACCGACATCCACTTAGGTATAGAATTACCCCTTTTATAGGCTTTGGTGGATAATTTATGGAAAAGGTATGCTCTAGGTATACTCTTGTATGCGCTAGAAGAGTTCTTCTTCCATTATTTTACACTTTTTCGGGGAAGGAGACTAACTTTATGAAAAAGGACCTTTGGAGTCATCTTTAGGGTTTTCAGACTCTCGAAATGTGAAAACACCAAGCGAGCATTCACCTACTCGGGCTTGATGTGAAATCCATAAGATGGTGTATAGAGGACTATTTAAGTTTTTCAACTCTATAAACAAGAAAATACCACCAAGCACATACCAATCCGAGCTCGATATAAAATCCACAGATAGGTGTATAGAGGACTGTTTAAGTTTTTAAACTCTATAAGCAAGAAAACACCACCGAGCACAGAGCAATCCGGGCTCGATATAAAATCCATGGATAGGTGTATGGAGTTTTCTTCTAGGTTTTTCAGACTCCTTAAATATGAAAATACCGTCGAGCATGCTTTAGTTCTTTGTCAAGCTCGTTAAAAAATGAAAAAGGAAAGGGAAGGGAAGAATGTTAAAATATCTTTCAATATGATGGTAGTAAGTCAACTATCTCCTTAAACAAAGCACCTATTTTGAGTCTATCAAACAAGTTGGGTTCTAGTATTTGGCCTTAGGGTAAACCTAATCTTAGAGTTCTTACTCCTCTGTTTGGTTAGTTTTCCAATCATATGGAGAATCTGTTAATGTCTCCTACATTGCATATTTGCATCGTGGTCTCTTTGTGTTCAAAGCTTCCTAAGTCACTCTTGTGTCATGCTCACTATTCAAGGATATAACCTGTGTCGACCATTCTGCAGTTGCATTGACCTCATGTGTTGACCATTCCTTGGTGTCAGTATGTTTCATCATGTGTTTAGTCCTACTCCAAATCAGCTCATACCTTTTGAGTGTCCCTTGTGTTGGATGATGGAGGATGCATTAAGGCCTCCCTTCCAACGGGCTTCTTCCCATCGACTTCAACTCATTGTACTTTGGGAATGAAGTTTAGAGTTTCGATTAGTACCTTGGGGATTGCAGTCATTAGTGGCAGTTTCCCTCGCTATTGGATAGATGCGAATACATCAATGTCTCCTATCCGATGGATTCTTCAAGTGTTCGATGGCAAGACCATTTATTCGCACTTGTTTGAATGTACTTGGTACCTTGGGTTCCATTTTCATTATTGGTGGACACCCTCGCGTTTGTTAACGGTATACATCAACGACCGGTAATCAAACGATACCTCCCATGTTCAACATCAACTCATTTATTCGCATGGATAGGTTTGTACCTTGGGTTGTTTTTAGATGAAGACCTTGGGATCCTCGATAGCATCACCTCATTTATGTTATCGCCCAATTTGCGCAAGACTGAGCCACACTCTTTTTGGCTCTTGATGAGACATAGATCTAGCTTTTTCTCTATGGCTATGTTCTCCAGTTTTGACATAGATCCACCTTGTATTTATGTGGCTATGTTTACACTTATGTTCCTCATGGATCCACGCTTGTATTCTAGTGGCCATGATATATGCATCAGTATTTGGATCATTATTGTATCCTCTTGGAGGTCATGTTCCACCATTTGAACATGGACAGTTACCTCAAGGATGAGTTTGTCTAATATTGCCTTTGCTTTCAGGTACTTCATTTGATCCTATGATTCTTGGTTTCTCCAGTTCCTCCATGATTCAACTCTTTTTTATTTATAATGTATTTTGGCCATCGTTTCCCGCACTCCCTCTGACCTTATACATTAGGGGGAATCTATTATAGATTGAAATGACACCCCTCCGTTCGTGACGACACTTGCTTTCCTTAGTCGCATGACGACATTTCTTGAGATCAAGTTCAGTCACACAATAGAACATTTGTGGATGGAGGAGTCATTTGGGACACTAAAAATGGTTGAAATTACCTCATTCTTGACCCATTTGATGTATATGACCCTTAGGAACATTTTTTCATACCAAACCATCTCCTGAAAATGAGCAGAAAAGCCTGTTTTTGGCCATTTTTTAACATGAGCGCTGGTACACAGGCATGATAGTAGCGTGTGTACCCTACTCTAGTGTACAATAGTAGCACTCAAACCTTCTAAGCGCTACTCCACTATGAAATAGTAGTGCTCAACTCCATATGTATGCTACTTTGTCTACTGTAGAGTAGAGTACACCCATGTTTTGGTCAAAATCTCAAAATTTGAGTGAGTTAAGTTGTTTGGGAAACCTCTTGAGTGGTTATAACTTCTTTTCCTCTTCCTCACTGACTATATAAGGAGGGTAGAAGGGCCATGTGAGGGGACCAAATATACAATATTGTTATGCTAGAGGAATGGAGACCCTCATCCCCCTCTTTTGTGCTTAGTTTCTCATAAACCCTAGCACTACTGATTAGAGGTTGGGATCCTTGGAGAATAGAAGCAAGAGACCTTGAATCTAGGTTTCGTGAAGTGCCAAGCTTGAAAGAAGGTATAACTGTATGTACTTGCTTTCATTCATTAATAAAGATCAGACGTTCTTCTCTTTCCAAATATGACCTATTAATGTGTCTCAGATGTGTAGTCAAATGTATTTGAGAAAGGTATCAAGTTGTTTTGCAGGTCAGGGCATTACAACACTGGATAAGCATTGAAGAGTGAGGGAAGCAAAGCTAGGATCAACCTTCTGAATGAGGTGCCTACATCTTTAAACCCTAATCTCTTCATTTATTTGTTGTACTTACAGAATGCTTGTAATTCTATCTTTATCACCGTAAGTTGGTAGTTTCTCCCCTGAACTATAGGTGCATTTTCCCCACAACAGATGGTCTAGTCGAATGACCATAGGTAGGTAATATGGTACGTGGTTTGCTTTTTTATTGTGTACTATGTTACAAGTATGTGGTGTACATGTATGCTATGATTTTGTTTTGTGGTCTCATTGAGTATTGGCATTAATATTTTGAATATTGCAACCATACATTGATAGCTTGATAGATTCATAAATTGCATAGACTTGGTACAACTTGATAAATTGCACAAGTTTCGTAATCATAATCATCATCATGATCATCATCTACATCACCACCACCACCACCACCACCACCACCACCACCATCAACATCATCATCATCATCATCAACATCTTCATCATCCTCACCACCACCATCATGATCATCACCATCACAATCAACCCCACCATCACCATCATCATCAACATCTTCATCATCATCACCATCATCATCTTCATCACCATCACCATCATCATTGCCATGTCTAGGTTCCTCATCAACATCTCCACCATCACATCTTCTTCTTCATCATCATCATCATCTTCATTGCCATCACCATAATCATCAACGTCTTCATCATCATCACCATCTTCATCATCATCATTAACTCTATCTCTAACCCTAATTCAATTTCCTTCTATAACTCTTATTTCCTTCATCATCATCATGCTAGTTATACCTTCCCGGTGGATGATTTTGCAAAATTGACCCCCGTGGGAAAATATTACACACTCCCTCACTGAGCAAAACCCTAGTTTCCTAGATGCACCTACAAGATGACATGTGGGCCATGGGACCGGTGGAGAGGGGAACCCCTAGCACTGTCTCGAAGTCCTGAATCCAACAGAGTCAACGGCCGTCATTCTATGGCTCATTCCATCTCGCATCCAAAAGGCCTTCAGGGACACCCGAAAGATGCCTGCCCGGGGCATAGAACTCCAACCGTGCAGCAAAAACGAGTTTCAGGGAGTCCTCCAGGTGTGTCTAGGTAGGTTCCGGCTGGGAATGCTAGCCAGAAGTGCCTGATCGACGATTTTGCAAAGTTGACCCCCATGGGAAAAAATTGCACACTCCCTCACTGAGCAAAACCCTAGTTTCCTAGATGGACCTACAAGATGACACGTGGGCCATGGGACCGGGGGAGAGGGGCACCCCTAGCACTGTCCCGATGTCCTGAATCCAACGGAGTCGACGGTTCGTCGATCCGAGCGACGACCATCAGTATATGGCTCGTTCCGTCTCGCATCCAAAAGGCCTTCATGGACACTTGCTGGATACCTGCTGGGGGCATAGAAATCCAACCATGCAGTAAAACCAGGTTCCGGGGAGTCCTACAGGTGTGTCTAAGTAGGTTCCGGCTAGGAACGCTAGCCAGAAGTGCCCGGTGGACAATTTTGCAAAGTTGAACCCCGTGGGCAAAAATTGCACACTCCCTCACTGAGCAAAACCCTAGTTTCCTAGATGGACCTACAAGATGACACGTGGGCTATGGGACTGGCAAAGAGGTGCACCCATATCACTATCCCGACATCCTAAATCCAACGGAGTCGACGGTTCGACGATCGGAGTGACGGTCATCATTCTATAGCTCATTCCTCTGACATCCAAAAGGCCTTCAAGGACATCCAGCAGATGCTTGCCGAGGCCATAGAATCCCAACCATGCAACAAAACCGGGTTCCGGCGAGACATGAAGGTGTGTCTAGGACGGTTCCAGCTGGGAACACTAGTTCGAAGTGCCCGGTGGATGATTTTGCAAAGTTGACCCCCGTGGGAAAAAAATGCACAGTCCCTCACTAAGCAAAACCCTAGTTTTCAGAATGCACCTACAAGATGACACGTGGGCCATGGGACCGACGAAGAGGGGCACCCCTAGCACTGTCCTGACATATTGAATCCAACGGAGTTGACGGTTCGTTGATCCGAGCCACGTTCCTCATTCTATGGCTTGTTTTATACCCCCATATCCTGAGAAGGTTGAAGCTGTAAAGCAACAACTCTCTAGTATTCATCCTGAAGCTCTTTTGTTTATGTCTAATATAAAGAAGCTCTCAATTCATGAGCTGGATATGGAACATATCGATCTTAACAGGAATTATACAATCTCTATTTTACGAGAAACTGACCTTAGAACTTCTCGTATCAATGACAATGAATCCTTCATTTTGCATTTGTTAGCAGAAGAAGATCAATTTTTGACAAAACAATGTAGTTATTACAAGTGGAGGCAGCGGTTTCATGTGGAAAACGAGTGTAGGGTTGAGTAGAGGAAATATGTTGGGAAATGGGCTATTACATTAGCTTTTCCGATGGGTGAGCGGCCTACAAAAGAAAATATGGCGGCTGTTCCATTAGCCTTTTGTTGAGCATTTCGTGCTCTAATAAGTGGTAATTCACCTCTATCATTGAAAACTTGGGTCTATAGGTACCTTCCCTTTCATATTCCTCATTATCCATAGCTAACACAAGTTAGAGATGCCATTCAGACCCAATTGAGAGCTGAGGAAGTGGTTTTATGTGACATCAGCTTTGGGAATAAACGTTTATGTAAACCAACAGAAGCTCGGACAATACTCCCTGCTTTTAAACACATTATGGAGAAAGCAAGAGGACAAGTTCATCAAAGCGACTTCATTCATCTATATTCTCGTAATGCACACATAGCCCGTCCTTATATTGATAAATAAGAGTTTTATAATAGCTTGAATTTTTTGCGCGTGGTTATCTCCCTGTATTCGGTTGTCTGATTGGTTGACAAGCTTGGCTGAAAATCTGTACGTTGAACTTCTTTGTTTTATTGCTGAAAATTGGAAGGGATTTTCAAGTCACCTGCAAAACGCTCCTTTGTTGAAATATGTAAGTTCTTCCAACAACATAGATTTGGCTAGTGTATCAAATGCTTTCATCCACACCAGAATTTATCTTTCATCAAAGGAGTCACACATATTGTGGCTGAACAAATGGTCTGGGGAGCTTGGAAGTGCCGCCAAATATTATTCCATGCCTGAATCTATCCAGAAGGCAGTTATAAATTTAGATCCTCGAGAAGGCCTGAATCTACCCAGAAGACACACCTGCAGGATGTCCCTTTTGGATGCGAGACGGAACGAGCCATAGCCTGACGGCCGTGGATCCGATCGACGAACCATCGACTTTGTTGGATTTAGGACGTTGAGACAGTGCTAGGGGTGCCCTTCTCCCTCGGTCCCATGGCCCACGTGTCATATTGTAGGTCCATCTAGGAAACTAGGGTTTTGCTAAGTGAGGGAGTGTGAAATTTTTGCACACGGGGGTCAACTTTGCAAAATCATCCGTCGGGCACTTGTGGCTAGCATTCCCAGCCAGAACCTACCTAGACACACCTGCAGGACTCCCCGAAACCCGGTTTTGCTGCACGGTTGGAGTTCTATGCCCCCGGCAGGTATCCAGCAAGTGTCCCTGAAGGCCTTTTGGATGCGAGATGGAACGAGCCATAGAATGATGGTCGTCGCTCCAATTGATGAACCGTTGACTCTTTTGGATTCAGGACGTCAGGACAGTGCTAGGGGTACCCCTCTCCCCTAGTCCCATGGCCCACGTTTCATCTTGTAGGTCCATCTAGGAAACTAGGGTTTTGCTCAGTGAGGGAGTGTGCAATTTTTTTCCACGGGGGTCAACATTGCAAAATCGTCCACCGGGCACTTCTGGCTAGAATTCCTAGCCGGAACCTACCTAGACACACCTACATGACTCTTCGGAACCCGATTTTGCTGCATGGTTGGAGTTCTATGGCCCCGGCAGGCATCTGTCAGGTGTCCTAAAGGCCTTTTGGATGCGAGATGGAACGAGACATAGAATGATGGTCGTGGCTCTGATTGAGGAACCGTCGACTCCATTGGATTGAAGACGTCGAGACAGTGCTAGGGGTTCCCCTCTCCATTGGTCCAATGGCCCATGTGTCATCTTGTAGGTTCATCTAGGAAACTAGGGTTTTGCTCAGTGAGGGAGTGTGCAATGTTTGCACACGGGGGTCAACTTTGCAAAATCATCCGCCAGGCACTTGTGGCTAGCGTTCCCAGCCGAAACCTACCTAGACACACCTACAGGACTCCCCAGAACCCGATTTTTCTGCATGGTTGGAGTTTTATGCCCCTGACAAGCATCCGTCGGGTGTCCCTCAAGGCCTTTTGGATGCAAGACGGAACGAGCCATAGAATGACGATCGTGGCTCCGATTGAAGAACCGTCGACTCCGTTGGATTCAGGACGTAGAGACAGTGCAAGGGGTGCCCCTCTCCTCTCGTCCCATGGCCCACATGTCATCTTGTAGGTGCATCTATGAAACTAGGGTTTTGCTCAGTGAGGGCGTGTGCAATTTTTTCCCATGGGGGTCAACTTTGCAAAATTGTCCACCAGGCACTTGTGGCTAGCATTCCCAGCTGGAACCATCCTAAACACACCTGCATGTCTCCCCGGAACCCAGTTTTGTTGCACAGTTGGGATTCGATGGCCACGGTAGGCATCTAGCAAGTGTCCCTGAAGCCCTTTTGGATGTCGGACAGAACAAGCCTTAGAATGAAGATCGTCACTCTGATCGACGAACCGTCGACTTCGTTGGATTCAGGACGTTGGGACAGTGTTAGGGGATTACGCACATTTTGACACTTCCCCTTGCAAGGTAAGGTGCCCCCATTGGAAACCATGACTTCAAAGTTGGAGCAAGGATGGACAAAACAATCAGCCTATTTGCCAATCCGAGGGTTAATGAAGTTATGAGTGCTACCAGAATCAATGAGTATGGTAAGAGGAAGCTTCTTAAAGTATCCCTTGACCCGCATTGTTTGTGGGGTGGTGACGTCGGTTACAACATGGAGAGAGATATCAGGTGGGTCGTCCTGAGATGGGGTGTCAACAGGCGGGTGTTGAATGTCGACCTGATCATCTACTGTATCTGTAGCTTCTTCACTAAGTTCTAAGGCAGGCGGAGAATCCACATCCAAGAGATAGAGCTTTTGTTGAACACATCTATGTCCCAAAGTGAATTTCTCATCACAATTATAGAAAAACCCTTTTTCTCGGCGTGCCTACATTTCTATTTCAGACAAATGCTTGATAGGAGTTGGTTGAGGAGAAGGCGTGATGGGAGGTCGTTGGGAACCCATATTTCTGAAGGGAACAAAGGTGGGTTTGGAGCATTGTTGAGCTGAGATCTTGTCCTCGGCCAGCTTAGCCAACCCTAGGACTTCCATCATTGTGTTGGGACAAAACATTTTGACCTCTGAGCGGATGTCATCCTTGAGACCAATGATAAAACAACTCCTGTAGAATTCATCAGACAATCCTTTTGTGTGAATGGCCAATTTATCAAATTCTGTCTGATACTCTCTCACTGTGCCAATTTGGTGAAGTTTAGTGAGTGCTCCTGTGAAATCATCAAAAGAACTAGGACCAAATCGTGGCAAAATGAGTTGGCAAAAATCTGTCCAGTTTGGCTCGGGATGAGATTTGATGTACCAACGGTACCATTGAAGGGCTTCCTGTTCCAAATGAAAGGATGCAAATGGAACTTTCTGGGCATCAGAAGTATTATGCAGACTGAAATATTGTTCTACTCGATATATCCATCCAGTCGAATCAGTACCATTGAAGCGAGGAAAATCAAGCTTCGGCCCACGAAAATTGCTGGAAGAAGAGAACCCGGTGGCTGCAAAAGATTCTAGCTATCTGTTATTGTTCATCACTGAATGCTGAAGATGGAGGCTGAGAATTTTTTCATCCAGATATTGGAGTTTGGTTTGGATGGCTGCAAGTGCTTCTTCCATGGTGTGTGCTCCTGCACAGGTGACAACCATAACCAGGTTTTTTTTTTTTTTTTGGTGGAATGGGTAGAAAAACTGTTAGGAACCCATGTCTTTACTTTGTTAGTATGTTGTTA
Source organism: Larix kaempferi (assembly GCA_027924585.1). Taxonomy (NCBI): domain Eukaryota; kingdom Viridiplantae; phylum Streptophyta; class Pinopsida; order Pinales; family Pinaceae; genus Larix; species Larix kaempferi. Next base: position 9,983,077 of record BSBM01000074.1, on the reverse strand, counting down.
TTGGACGCATATGCTTTGTAAGTCATCCCGTAGTATTTGTTAATCAATAGTTGTGTTATTGTTGTTGGCGCATATGCTTTGTAAGTCGCCCGTAGTATTGTTGATCCATAGTTTGTAACGGCCCATGGTTTCGACCCATAGTATTGGCGCCTAGAATTAGTATATAAGTGGGTGTTGAGACCTATGAAGGCACCGTGAAGTTATTTGTATTGAGCTTGCTCAAAGGAGGTTGCCCCCTCGAAGTGGCCTGTGATCAATACAAAAGTGATTCTGAGTTCTGTCATTTCTGTTATTTCGCGCATTCTTGTTAATTAATTGTTGCAGGTGCCTCACATCTTGTATCAGAGCACTTTCTTGGGCTCGCTGGGTGAAATTTCTGCCAAAATTTTTTTTCACATCTGTTGCAGGTTCGGATTTGGGAATAATCCCTATCCGCTTAACTGTGGGAAGTACTTGGGCATAAGCCCTAAAACTCATTGTGAGGAGTACCACAGGAACCCCGAAGTAGCTGGCCCATTGAGAGGACCTGCCGGCGAAAAGGGCAACGACCCCTACCTGATTGACTAGTTCCCACCCGTGAGGTAAACCAAGAGCTGTCGTTTGTGGCAAAGCGGTTATCAGTTTTACCTGAGCCGTGGAGTGAGGGGTACTGCCCCAATACGCAAGCCGTCAGACAGCATTGGTGGCCGAGTGAAAACCCTGAACTGTTAGGAAGCCGCACACACCTGGGGTCCATATCTACTTTCAGCTGAACTATTGTCGATTACTGCTGCGCCGTTTCCGATTCATTTTGCAAACCGTTCCAGATCCAGCCGTTCGGCGTTGTTCCAGAATCCTTCGAACCGGAGATCTCAGTCTGCAAGCAGAGCCGTAGCCGCTCCAGTCTGTAAATAAATAAATAAATAAATTAAAAAAAAAAAAAAAAAAACCGAGCCGTAGCGCTCCAGCCTGAAAAAAAAATAAAAAATAAAAAAAAATAAAAAAAATTTCCGTTTTTTCTCCATATCTCCCTTGTTTTACCTCTGTTTTCCTTGAAAATTTCAGGGAACCCCTGTCATTCCATTCTGCATATTTCATCCCTGAGGACCCTATCCTCAATTCTCTTTCCTATAGCCCGAAATCCCACATTTGTCTATTTTTAGGGTTTGCCATAACTTCCTCAGATTTCACCCAACCACCTTCAATTTTTACCACAGAGTTCCTTTCTGAATTCTGCTTCTTTGTTTCCCTCTGCCAAATTTTCCCATCCTTTCACCCCGCTGCTGAAATCCTCATTTTTGCTTCCCTGTCTATCCAACAGTGTCCAAAAAACGAGTCAAACCCCAATTACCCTTCTGATTTTCAAATCCAAATTTTCCTTTACTGAAGTAGTTCCTGTTTTTGTTTTCCTACCCAAAAAAAAAAAATAAAAAAAAATAAAAAAAAATAAAAAAAAAAATCCCTGGTTATGGTTGTCACCCGTGCAGGAGCAAAAACCATGGAGGAAGCCCTTGCAGCCATCCAAGCCAAACTCCAGGATCTGGATGAAAAATTTCTTGGTCTCCATCTTGAACATTCAGCTATGAACAACAAACGGCAGTCCGAGTCTTCAGTAGACAATGGGTTCTCTTCTTCCAGCAATTTCCGTGGTCCGAAGCTTGATTTTCCTCGCTTCAATGGTATCGATCCAACTGGATGGATATATCGTGCAGAACAGTATTTCAGTCTGCATAATACTTTTGATGTCAACAAAGTTCAATTGGCATCCTTTCATTTGGAACAGGAAGCTCTTCAATGGTACCGTTGGTACATCAAGGCTCATCCAGAGCCCAACTGGTCAGACTTTTGTCAGCTCCTTTTGCAACGATTTGGTCCTAGTGCTTTTGATGACTTCACAGGAGCCCTCACTAAACTTCGCCAAACTGGCACTGTGAGAGAGTATCAAACCGAATTTGAGAATCTAGCCAACCACACCGAAGGATTGACTGATGAATTTTACCGGAGTTGTTTTATCAGTGGTCTAAAGGATGCCATTCGCTCTGAGGTCAAAATGTTCTGTCCCAACACAATGATGGAAGCACTCGGGTTGGCTAAGTTGGCAGAAGACAAGATTGCAGCCCAGCAACGCTCCAAGCCCACTTTTGTTCCCTTCAGAAATATGGGTTCTCAGCGACCACCTATACCGCAGGCTCCTCGACCGACTCCTATCAAGCGTTTATCTGAAGCAGAGATGCAAGCACGCAGAGAAAAGGGGCTTTGCTATAATTGTGATGAGAAATTCACTCGGGGACATCGATGTGTTCAGCAAAAGCTCTATCTCCTGGATGTGGAGTCTCCGCCTGCCTCTGAAATGGGTGACGAAGATCCAGAAACACTGGATGCTCCGGTCGACATTCAGGAACCGCCTATTGACCCTCCGTCTCAAGATGACCAGCCAGAGATATCTCTCCATGCTTTAGCTGGAATCACCACCCCCCAAACAATGCGGGTCAGGGGTTACTTCAAGAAGCTTCCTCTTACAATCCTCATTGATTCTGGTAGCACTCATAATTTCATCGACCCTCGGATCGCCAAACAAGCTGATTGTTTTATCCATCCGTGCTCCAACTTTGAAGTCATGATTGCCAATGGGGGCACCTTACCTTGCAAAGGGAAGTGTCGAAATGTGCGTATCTCCATGGGAGATTATATCATGCGCTCTGACATGTTTGCCTTGCCCTTAGGCGGATGTGATGTGGTTTTGGGCGCTCAATGGCTACGCACACTCGGCCCTATCTTATGGGATTTTGCTGAACTTTGGATGCAGTTTTCCCTCAATGGACACAAACACACATTGACAGGATTACAACCAGGTTCTCTCAGCATCATCAGTTCACATCGCATGGAGAAACTCCTCAAGAAGAGTTCACATGGGGTCATCGCTCAGATCAGTTCCATCCAGATGCAACCATCCGCGGTCTCCACTACTCCCTTGGATCTACAACAAATTCTGAATCGATATACAGGTGTCTTTGCTGAACCAGTGGGATTACCACCTTCCAGGCCAGAAGACCATCGTATTCAGCTCCTTTCTGGCAGCGTTCCTCCCAACATCAGGCCCTATCGCTACCCATTTCACCAAAAAACAGAGATTGAAATGCTCGTGCGGGACTTATTGAAGCAAGGTATTATTCTCCCAAGCACTAGTTCCTTTTCTTCTCCAGTTATTCTTGTCCGCAAAAAAGATGGGTCATGGCGCCTCTGCATTGACTTCCGAGCACTTAATCACCTCACCATCAAGGATAAGTTTCCAATTCCTGTTGTTGATGAGCTTCTTGATGAGCTTCATGGGGCTCACTTTTTCTCCAAGTTGGATCTTCGTTCTGGGTATCATCAAATTCGGGTTCATGAGGAGGATATTCCTAAAACAGCTTTCCGCACACATGATGGCCATTATGAGTTTTTGGTCATGCCGTTTGGCCTCACTAATGCTCCTTCCACATTCCAGGCCTTAATGAATAAAATATTTCGACCCTACTTGCGGAAATTCATTCTGGTATTCTTTGATGATATCCTCATCTACAGTAAAACATGGGATGAACATCTCCAGCATCTGGATCTTGTCATGCAACTTTTCTCTGACCATCATCTCCATGCCAAGCAGTCTAAATGTGTTTTTGGACAAAAGGAAGTTGAGTATCTCGGGCACATTATCTCAGCACAAGGGGTTCGCGTGGATCCTGCCAAAATCGATGCCATGAACAATTGGCCACATCCTCAGACACTCAAGAGCCTTCGTGGTTTTTTGGGGTTGACTGGCTACTACCGCAAGTTTGTCAAGGATTATGGGAAGATTGCAGCTCCATTAACTGCCCTATTGAAAAAAGATGCTTTTACATGGACACCTGCTGCTCAGTGTGCATTTGACAAACTAAAACAAGCTATGTGTACTACACCTGTGCTAGCTATGCCCGATTTTTCCAAGCCCTTCACGATTGAGAGTGATGCTTGCGGCAATGGACTTGGTGCTGTTCTCCTTCAAGATGAACACCCCATTGCATTCACCAGCAAAGCCCTTTCCGGTAAGAATTTAGCTTCCTCTACCTATGAGAAGGAAATGATGGCTATTTTGCATGCAGTACAGAAGTGGCGGCCATACCTATTAGGGAATCATTTCTGCATCAAGACTGATCACCAGAGTTTGAAATATTTCTTGGACCAACGTGTCTCCTCCCCGGCACAACAGAAATGGGTTAGCAAACTCATGGGTTATGACTATGAGATCACTTACAAGAAGGGTAAAGACAATATTGTGGCAGATGCTCTTTCTCGTACATTTGATGCCCAAGGTTCTCTTTCAGCTATTTCTATGCCTGTTCCAAATTGGTTGCAATCTGTTCAACAGGGTTATGTCAATGACTCTTCCTTATCTCAGATCATCCAGCGCTTGACCAACAATCCTTCTGCGGTCCCACATTACTCTTGGGATGGTGCTTCTCTGCGATACAAGGGTCGTCTGGTGCTTCCCCAGAGCACAGATCTTCAACAGGCTGTCTTCTATGAACTCCATGCTTCTCCATCAGCCGGGCACTCTGGGTTCCTCAAAACATATGAACGAGCACGGCGTAACTTCTTTTGGCAAGGCATGAAAAGGAAAATTCAACAGATGGTGGCCGAATGTGATACCTGCCAGCGCAATAAGGGTGAAACAACACTCCTTCCAGGATTGCTTGAACCCTTGCCCATACCTACACGGATTTGGACAGATATTTCTATGGATTTCATCGAAGGGCTCCCTAAATCTGGCGGAAAGACAGTGATTCTCGTTGTGGTTGATCGTCTCTCCAAATATAGTCATTTTTGTGCTCTCAGCCATCCCTATACAGCCTCCTCCGTCGCTCAAATTTTTATGGACCAGATCTTTCGTCTTCATGGCATCCCTTCTTCCATTGTCTCGGATCGTGATGCGACTTTCACTAGTCATTTTTGGACAGAACTATTTCGTCACACTGGCACCAAACTGAAGATGAGTTCAGGGTATCACCCACAAACAGATGGTCAGACTGAAATTGTTAATAAATGCTTGGAAACTTATCTTCGTTGCTTCACCTCGGAACAACAACATCAGTGGGCAAAGTGGCTTCCTCTCGCTGAATGGTGGTACAATACCTCTTACCACACTGCCTCCAAAATGACCCCATATGAAGCAGTCTATGGTCAGGCACCTCCAGCTCTTCTTCCATACACCCCCACCAATTCACCAGTTCAGGAAGTTGACAGGGTCCTTCGCAACCGAGATCAGATTCTTCGCATTTTGCGGGACAATCTTCACATGGCAAGGAATCGCATGAAGCAACAAGCTGATCAGCACCGTTCAGAGCGCACCTTTCAAGTCGGCGATATGGTTTTTCTTCGTCTCCAGCCGTACAAGAAATCCTCTTTGAAACTCAAAGGACGTCATAAGCTCGCTCCAAAGTTCTATGGGCCATATCGGATTCTTCAGAAGATTGGGCCCGTCGCTTATAAATTGGAACTTCCGCCTTCTTCCCGCATTCATCCAGTCTTTCATGTCTCTTGTCTGAAGAAAGTTCTTGGCACAAACATCAGCGGCCAAACGATTTTACCCGAACTGGATAATGAAGGATCTATCCTTTTGGAGCCAGAGGCCATCCTCAATCGGCGCACGCGTCAGCTTCGCTCTCGCTCTATCACAGAGGTCTTAATTCAGTGGCACGGCATGCAACCAGAGGACGCTACATGGGAACCACTCCTTCAGATTCAACAACAATTTCCACATCTAAAGCTTTGAGGACAAAGCTTTTTTTTCAAGGTGGAGGGGATGTTAGGAACCCATGTCTTTACTTTGTTAGTATGTTGTTATTGGACGCATATGCTTTGTAAGTCGTCCCGTAGTATTTGTTAATCAATAGTTGTGTTATTGTTGTTGGCGCATATGCTTTGTAAGTCGCCCGTAGTATTGTTGATCCATAGTTTGTAACGGCCCATGGTTTCGACCCATAGTATTGGCGCCTAGAATTAGTATATAAGTGGGTGTTGAGACCTATGAAGGCACCGTGAAGTTATTTGTATTGAGCTTGCTCAAAGGAGGTTGCCCCCTTGAAGTGGCCTGTGATCAATACAAAAGTGATTCTGAGTTCTATCATTTCTGTTATTTCGCGCATTCTTGTTAATTAATTGTTGCAGGTGCCTCACAAAAACACAAACAGAAGCTGATTTAGTAAAGGGAAATTTGGATTGGGAAAACAATCCGATGGGTAATTGGGGTTTGACTAGATTTTGGACACTGTCGAAAGAACAAGAAAGCAAAAAGGGGGATTTCAGAAGTGGGGTGATAGAATGAGAAAATTTGGCAGAGAGAGACAAAGAAGCAGAATTCAGAAAGGAACTCTGTGGTAAAATTTGAAGGTGATTGGGTGAAATCTGAAAAAGTTATTGCAAACCCTAAAAATAGACAAATGTGGAATTTCAGGCTTTGGGAAGGGGAATTGGGGATAGGGTCCTCAGGAATGAAATATGCAGAATGGGATGAGTGAAAACAAGGGAGATATGGAGAAAAAACTGAATTTTATACTCTTTTTTTTTCAGAAATGGATCGGCAACAACAACTCAGAAGGGATCTACAACGGCACGGAAGGGATCAGAAATGGCTGGATCTGAAACAGTGACTGGATCTGGAACGACTTTCAGAATAGATCTGAAACGGCTGGATCTGGAGCGGAAGTGATCAGCAACAGTTCAACTGAAAATAGATATGGACCCCAGGTATGTATGGCTTCCTAACAGTTTAGGTGTTTTACTCGGCCACCAATGATGTCTGACGGCTTGTGTATTGGGGCAATACCCCTCACTCCACGGCTCAGGTAAAACTGATAACCGCTTTGCCACAAACGACAGCTCTTGGTTTACCTCACGGGTGGGAACTAGTCAATCAGGTAGGGGTCGTTGCCCTTTTCACTGGCAGGTCCTCTCAATGGGCCAGCTACTTTGGGGTTCTCGTGGTACTCCTCACAATGTGTTTTAGGGCTTATGCCCAAGTACTCCCCACAGTTAAGCGGATAGGTATTATTCCCAAATCCGAAGCTGCAACAGATGCGGAAAAAAAATTTGGCAGAAATTCCACCCAACGAGCCCAAGAAAGTGCTCTGATACCAAATGATACGAACCATTACACCAAAACCTCGAGGTGTTAGTGAAGGCCTCCCACTAGGATCTTAACAGGTCCCTTGGCCCACCTGTCATATTGTAGGTCCATCTTGGAAACTAGGGTTTTTCTCAGTGAGGGAGTGTGCAATTTTTGCACATGGGGGTAAGATTTGCAAAATCGTCCATCGGGAACTTGTGGCTAGCGTTTGCCTTCTTATGGTGAAAAATGGGATGGTGATGGTGACAACATGGGTAGGAAGAGCACGGTGAGGATGATGATGATGATGATGATGATGATTAGGGTGAGGATGATGAGGATGAGGGTGATGATGATGATTATGAAACTTGTGCAATTTATCAAAACAAACATAGGACCATGAAGATATTGATGTTGATGATGATGATGATGATGAATATGATGATGATGGTGGTGGTGGTGATGAAGATGATGATGATGGCGATGGTGATGATGATGATGAGGGTGAGGAGGATGAGGATGGGGATGAGGATGAGGGTGATGAGGATGATGATCATGATGGTGGTGGTGATGATGATGAAGGTGTTGATGATGAGGGCGATGAGAATCATGATCATGATGATGAATATGTTGACGACGACGATGATGATGAAGATAATGGTTTACCGTGATAATGATGAGGATGAGGTTGAGGCTAAGGATGATGATGATGATGATGGTGGTGGTGGTGATGAAGATGATGATCATGATCATGATGAAGATGAAGATGATGATGATAAGGGTGAGGATGAGGATGAGGATGAGGGTGATGATGATTACGAAACTTGTGCAATTTATCAAAACAAACATGGGACCATGAAGATGTTGATGTTGATGATGATGATGATGGTGGTGGTGGTGGTGGTGATGACGATGATGATCATGATGAAAATGATGATGATGGCGATGGTAATGATGATGATGAGGTTGAGGAGGATGAGGATGGGGATGAGGATGAGGGTGATGAGGATGATGATCATGATGATGGTGAGGATGTGGATGAGGGTGAGGATGATGAGGATGATGATCATGATGGTGGTGGTGGTGATGATGAAGATGTTGATGATGAGGGTGATGAGCATGATGATCATGATGATGAATATGTTGACGATGATGATGATGATGAAGATGAGGATGATGAGGATGAGGGTGATGATGATGATTACGAAACTTGTGCAATTTATCAAAACAAACATAGGACCATGAACATATTATTTTCGTTCATCAATACAACATTATCAAGGAATATCATTAAAGTAGTTAGGTATTTCATTTTCCATGGATTCTATATGATTACTTTTGCATTATGACAGGTGGAAAATGGACATATGAAAGAGGTAAAGCACAAACTGGTGTCTTACACACTAGGGTTTAGTAAGGATAGGGTTTATATCTTCAACGATATTATGAGAGTGAATTCATGACTAGCTATTGGTTAGCATATTTTAACAAACTAGGGTATATTTGTTACATACATTTGACCACATGTACATGAAGACCCAATGAATTTTATTACACTTTAGTTATGCATTCCTTGCCATTCAATCGAACTGCATAGATGTTCATGTACGTATAGTTTGATGAAATACAGCAGCATTGATGAAATGTGTAGCATCTATTGGACTTCCTCTTACTGTCTGAAAATGTGATAGGATTACATTGATGGTATGCATAGCATGTTAATATTATGATAGAGGTTTTTTCCTTGCAACATATTTTCTTTGCAACCATAATCATGATCAATGGGTATGAACCCTTGGAGTTGAAAAAAAACACAATTTTAAATTAGATATCAAATTAGCATGCATGTGCTAAGTTCATTGAAATGTTGAAAGATATTATTAGTTTTTTCCATTAAGATAATGTTTTCATAACACAATGGTGAGATGTTACTTGATCAATGCAATAAATGCAAGAGAATAAATATTGCTTGAAATGTAATTTTATAAATTTCAATAGCATAATTTATCAATTTGTGGAAGAGATGAATCATCACAAGCACAAGTCGAAACTCAAGAGAAAATATGGAATATATTGATAGTCAAATGTTTGTAATACAAAATATGGGAAAGTAGCCGGCCCTCAAATGGCCTGTCAATGTACATGTATCCCTAAGTACAACAATGTGTATATGTATGTCAAAATACATCTATACAAGACTATGCAACATCAAAAATCAATCTTTCTCTTGTTTTTCCCCGACTTTCCTCTATCAACCATCTCCCTGGGATTGCTCGGCATCTTAGAAGTCTGCAAAAAAAAATCATTATTTTTATCAAATAACTGCACTAATACCCTACCATCAACAAACTTAAAAAATTAACTTATTGCCAAATTATTTATGACAAACACTCACCAAGTCCTCATGGGGTATAGATGTGAGTGGTTTGCTCATGGAAGGCATCTCTATAGTTGTGCTCTGCAAATAAAAGATCATATCTCAATTAATTCAACAATTCAACATTAATCAACGTGTTTGGGTAAATTGAATAAAAAAACTTGGTCATTAATGAACATCCCACCGTAAGAGGAGACCTGGCCAGAACCATGGATTGAGCAGAGGGGCCGGGCACTTCTGCCGCTAATGGCTACAATCACCAAATGGAGAAATAGTTATACATGCATGAATAAACAATATAGTAACATGGTTAAATACTATGCATTATGATTGTCCAAATAATTACCTCTGTATGATTCGTGGATATTGTAGACGCGGCATTGACTGCAACATCAATGATCTTTGTTAGGTCAGGGGTAGATGGATATCTCATGTGTCTGCTATAGAGGACATGCACATTATTTACAGGAGTGGATCCTCTCTTGTACACTTGTCCCTTTTGCACGTTGGGACTACGGGGAGATTGAACTACTGACAATCTCGAACGTATATCTGCTGGTGCTACAACCACCAATACTGGCGTAGTTAGAAATGCATTGGTCAATGGAATAACATGTATTAACAAACTAAAAATGATGAAATACATACCAATGTACTATATATGTCAATCAATTCTAAGAAACGGTCTGTCGTCCATTGTTGCTCCGTGGGCACACTATCAATTGTATTCCCATTGGGGGGGGGCTCACTAGATGAAATCATTTCCATCTGATGGGGATCTACAACCTACAATTTAGAAAAATGTAAATATTAGATTGTGTAGCATTGATTAAGTAACATGTGATAAAAAAATAACATGTGTTGAAATAATGTCATTTTGAAATAGTTACCTCAGCATGAGATGTTGTCGCTGAAGGTATGACAACATATTGTAACTCAGAAGGTTCTACTGCATGAGCCTCTTGGCCATCATGCCCTTCTTGTGGAAATTACAAGTTTTAAAATCATTAAAAATATTAGCAAGCTATATATGTGTATAGTAAGGAAAAATAATTTACAAATGACAATAAATTGTTAACTGGATCTACTCATGTATTAAAATAATGTCATGTTGAAATAGTTACCTCATTGTGAGTTGTTGTCACTGAAAGTATGGAAACATCATCATCATCATCATGCTGCGGTGCTAGTGCATGAGCCTCTGGACTATGCTCTGCATCATCAGTGCAAAGGTCTTCAACCCCGTGCCCTTCTTGTAGTAACTACAAGTTTTAAAACCATTAAAAATATTAGCAATCTATATATATATGTGTATAGTAAGGAAATATAATTTAAAAATGAAACTAAATTGTTAACCACTTACTTACCTGTTTGAAATACCTAGTAAAGGTATCATCTGTTCGGACAAGACCAAAGCAAGGATGGACGCATACTGTTCATGGGTGGGGTTGATGGTTGTGCTCCTGTTGTGTAGGTACAGTGCCACTACTAGATGCTCCTCAACCACTTGAAGGTGGTGGCTCTACCCCACCGGAAGGTGGTGGATCTACCCCACCGACAGGTGTTGTCTCTACTCCACCCATAGATGGTGGCTCTGATGGGCCTACCTGGTGCGTACCACGAAGATACGTGGTATGGCGAACAACCACATGTGCCAACAGTAGGAAGGAATCTTGTGTCTTTGGCACCAACTGATGTGCAGGCATCACATCTGGCTTGGGTAGCCTCCTACGAGGTGGAGCTACGGGGTGATTGGGATCTATGTGCCTCGCATTGGGACGTTGTTGAGGCATCCCCATCCCAACACCCTGGTACTCCAAGATATCAAAATAGTTAACATGCTTCCCCAGCACAAACTCTACGTACATCTTTCTCAGAAAATATAAAGGCATTTCCCTATTGTTGTGTGGTGGTGCATCAAACACCATGTACCATTGCTCCATCCAATTATCTATGAATGGTTGATATGTACACTACTCGATAGAAATGTGCCTTTTGTTTGCATTAGGGACTTCACCATCTCATGGATTTCTCAACAGGGAAAATATTTGTTCTTTTGAGATTTTCAACTTCTTGACTTATTTGTAGCTAAGTCCATCTGCATATTGTTGCCTCTTTCTTTCTCTGAATGTGGAAATATCTTGCAAAGCACCATTAGACCTACTAAAGGTCTCTATCATTGCATCCAAATTGGATGCAAGCATAACGTGCATGTCATCAACAATAGTAATTGAGGCTCGAATTTCACTAAGCCTCTGAATTTCTCTTTGGATGTCAGAGTGGGCATCCATGGTCATCATTGCAAACAAAAAATAAAAAGAAAAATCATTAGAAAGGTATATATGTGCTATAATAACATCTCTCAAAAATGAAAAATGTACAAACTTTGTGCAAGAACGAATACATTACAAACATAAATATCATCTCAGGCATACATTACAAACATAAATATCATTTCATATGACCATTGCAGGCATACATTATGGTTCATTGAGGGAATAAGGGTGGAGACCATGCAGGCATAAAGACCATGATGATGTGGCAAAGATATGTATTTTTATTGGTTAAACTGAGGCAGCCTATTGATGGACATAATGAAGACATGCTGGTAGAATGATGAAGAGATGACTAATGATATGGGCATAATGTTGTGATGTGCATATGGACAGTGTAAAGTGTATGAATGGAGATATGGCAGCAAATTGATATGACATGAATAATGATGACATAATGAAGATGTGATCTAATTGGTGATATTTGTTGATGGACATAATGGATTTATATTGAATAATGAGTTCTTGATGAGATTGATGAAGTGCTTTGGAAACAAACAAGGGCTTCTGGCTGATGATGTATGTAATCTGCATACTTAAGAAGAGTCTGAAATATCATTTGTAAATCTATGGTTGTTGGTGTGTTGGTGCATCCCGGTGAGTTGCAGCTGATAGAATTATCTCGTGAATAGGATTGTCATTAATGACAACATTAATGACAAAGGTGTAAATGCCATGAAGATAAGCAAACAAGGTGATTTGACAAGGACTTGGAAAAGACAAGAAAAAAGACAAGGTGATGGGAATTGGCACACCTAATGAGCCAAATGACCCATACTGTGGTCATTTGGAGTTGGTCCTAATACCCTAGACAAGGATGACTTGGAGATAACAAGTTACATGAACAAAGAAGCATTAAGTGAACAAAGAAGCTTGAATTTGACACTTGGCAAGGAGATTGCAGGCTTCCCTTATGGCATCTGCGGGCATCCAGAAATGAAGCTGATGAATATGCGGGCATCTTGAAGATGCATATGCGGGCATGTTTGTGGAAGCTGCGGGCATCCTGGAGGCATGGCAAAGACCCCCATGCGGGCAATTGAAGAAGGTCTAGCTGCAGGCATGTTCAAAGGAATAAATATGGCCCTTGAAGGCATGAGTTACAAGCTAGTGCGGACATGCTGGAAGCAAAAGAAAATGGTGATGATGTGGGTATGAAGACCACGTTTAGGTGGGAAAAAGAAAGTCTAAATAAATATATACATGTATATATTTATAATTTATGAGGTGTTTATGGAGAAACAGTAGAAATTAGAGTTTAACCTTTATCTTTGGATTAATTGGGGCTACAGTATGTTGATGTGTTGCTGGTGTACAAACTAAGATGTTGATGATATGTATGGACAGAATGAATTCATGATTATTGGGGCTACATACGAGAATAAAATGTTGATCTACGGTAGCATGAAATAGGGACATAATGTTTGCTTGGGTCATGACAATTAATGATAATCATAATGATGTTATATACATATATGTTGGGTGACAATGATGATTAATGTGATCAGTGAGCCATTGTGTCTAACCGGGTGGATGTAAAATTCCTTAAGATTTTAAAATTTTAAGTTTTGGAATTTCATTTACAAATATTTTAGGTGAAAATGATGATTGATATGATTAGTGAGCCAGTGTGTCTAACAGGGTGGATGTAAAATTCATTAAAATTTTAAGGTTTGACATTTCATTTACAAATATTTTTAGATTAGGGAAACATAACAATTTATAAACTTAATGACGAGATGAGGCAATGATTTAGATGCTTACCTTTCCAATCGTCCTTGCAAGATGAATTTGGGATTGTTGAGCCTCCAAATCTCCTCGGTTGAGCTTCTCCAATGTGTTTTGGGAAGTCAAAATTGCTCAAGCGTTCATGCTTGGGTAAAACAGTGGGTAAAATAGTGCCGCGGTTCGCGACACTGTTTTTTTTTTGTTATATTAACCATAACACTCGAGTGTTATGGTGATCACCATAACGGGAGAGCGTTGTGTAATCCTATCCTACATGTTAAATGACATGGCAGGTTTGGAGCCAGCCATTCCTAGTTTTACATAACGCACGAGCATTGTGGATTTACACAATTCTCATGCGTTTCACATTTACCCAATTGCATCTAAAAGGTCCCTCAACTTCATGCAAGGGCCCTTCATTTTAAACCATATGTTAGGTTAATTTTGCTTCAAGTCCTTATAGAGAAAAGATAAAGCATTTTGTATTAGTGATGAAGGATTAACATTGGGCACTAGTTATAATGTAGTTCAATAATGCATTGCTTTTAAATGTTTATAGAAGATTTTTTTATGAATTTTATACTTATTTTTAATCATAAATTTTGTTTGTATATTTTAATATGATAAAAATGTTTTCAAATAAATAATTACAATGATATGTGTTTATATCTTAGAATTTGGGGTCGACTAGCATTTATGCTTTTCCTAGAATGTAAGAGGATTAGACAAGTGTACTATCCAGATTGATTTTATGGCAGTGGTTTCAAATTCCAAATAAACAATTAACAAAAAAAATAATTAGTAACTAATGCATGTATAACTCTTAGTTGATGCAGGTTGTGGAAGACAACCTTTGAACTAGGAAAAAGTGAGAACAAATAAAACATAACTTATTCGTGGCACTAAACTTAACTTGATGATGATGATGATGATTAACATCCACTGAGACCAGCTTTGGTCTATCGAACCTTAAGAAGCTTATTATTTGGTTTGCTTTTAAATTTTATTCCTATGCTCAAAAATCTTGGTAAGAAGCTTTCCAAGCTCACTATAGTTTTGGAAAGTTAGGAGGTTAGCAATGTTTGTATTGTAGAAAATACTATGAAACTCATATCTAATGTGGGTGTAAGCAGGTCACTCTAAGAGAAAGTGATTTTCATCCTCAACGCTCATAGACTCACAAAGATGGAAAACACTTTCCGTCCATGGAGTTTTGGGAATAGACCAACACCCTGTTTCACTATGAATCTCATGGGAGTTCATCCTAATTTTGGCTATATTAATTTTGTTCTTTGAACTAGTTACTATCGAGAGATATTTCTGATCTTCCAAATTAGGCTTAATGACCTCCTTATAATATCTTAGTTTTCTCTTAACCGCTAAATTTTCATTGCACCACAATTTCTCTTTAAACTTAAAGGTAATAATATTTTTGACATTATCGATATTATGTAAAGTGTCATTTTCATCAATGCCCCAATGATCTAACCAAGCCATCATATCTTTACAACAACTCCGCTCGAGGCGTAGTTGGTTTTGACTTGAATTTAAAGCAATTTTAGAAAGTCTCTCTTTTCCCATGTTATTTATATTGTGCTTGTACATCAGGTACTTAGTCATATCCATGCTCTCGATGGGGGAAAGACCCACTTCTATGAGGAGAATAAGATAAGGCATATTGTTTTTAATTTTGAGGTTATAAGTTATAAACCGCTTCTGGATTTGCTCAATATTTCTCCAAGATTCTCTAGAAATTTTTGCACCACCATACTTCACAACCATATAAGATAACAGGGATGAAAATATTTTCAAAGAGGAACTTTTTTTTAATCCCACATGACTAGGTTGGTTGATTTACAATTATTTTCAAGACCAAAATAACCTTTCCATCATCCATTAAACATTTTCTTAATGCTATGGTTCCAATTGAGCTTGTGATGAATATAAATTCCAAGATATTTGTAAGAAGTCACTTCCTCTAGTTTACTGTTATCATAAATAAAATTTGCATACTATGGTGTCTTTCTTAGATTTTATAATCATAACTTTTGTCTTGTCGGTGTTAACAATCATACCCATGTTAGAGAAGAAATATTTGAGAATTCATAATTGTTTATCGAGATTAAAGGGACACCTTGCCATAAGAACAATATCATCAGCATAAAGAAGGAGGATGACAACTATCCTAGCAAAGATCGTGCCAGCACAACCTGCTTCTTCTAAACATCTTTCTATTTTATCAATGTAAATGCCAAAAAGGGTAGGGGAGAGGGGGCAACCTTGCTTAACTCCAATATTATGTACAGTTTATATCCGTTGACCATGTCCCTCATTATTCTTAAGTTTGGAAATGACCTTTTCGTATAAACTTATAGCAGAAGCTTTCAAATCAAAAGGAACATTAAGCTCCTCTATCCTATTCCACAGGTTATTTCTAGGCACTATATCAAAATCTTTCCTAAAGTCCACAAATCAACGAAAAAGGTCAGACTTATTATTACGACATTCCTATGCAATGATCCTAAGTGTAATGAGGTGGTCTGTGGTAGAATGATTCCTTCTAAAACCTGCTTGGCCTTTAGCCCGCTTACCTTCCATTTCTATGCATTTGTTGATCTTCTTTTCTAAGATAATACCGTATAACTTGGCTAGGAGAGGGCTAATCATAATGGTCCAATAATTAAATGGGTTATTTTTATCGCCACTTTTGAAAATAGGAATAATGAGGCTCTGAGTCCAAGGTATAGGGAACCCTTGCTTGACCGCTGGATTAAAGAGTTTGTGGATGTGCGGGATGAGGACAGGCCCCCCAATTTTTAAGATTTCTGCTTGGTAGCCTTCAATGTCTTTGGCTTTTCCATTTGCTAAGCGCTTAAAAAATTAAATGAAATTATAATTAGTTTTTTTTTAAAGCTCATACCCATCTATTCCATGCCATGTAAGCATAGTTAATTTAAATTTATTTTAAAACAATTAAAAATTTGAAATTTGAAAAAAATGAATAAATATTTAAAATAAATGTAAACTTTTAAAAATAATTTAAAATTAAAAAAATATATTTCAACTAATTGAGAATGGATTTCACTTTCAAAACTAATTATATGGTTGACTCGTCAATGGGGTCGACTAAGGAAATGGTTCATTGATCGACTAGGTCAATTAAGGAAATGTTCAACTGGTCTATTGGTTCGACTAAGGATAAGGTCGATGGGTCTGAGTGAGTATTGCAATTTGACTGAGATGATTCAATTCAATTGAGGTCAATATTGTTTTAGGAGTCATGGAAGTTTGACTAAGTGGACAAGATCAGGTCGACTGAGCAACCATGGTTAAAATCAATGGGGTAGTCAATTGGTTGATTGTTCAACTACAAAACAAAGTGGTTTCAGATTTAGATGGATGGTTGTGTTGCTAAGGGTTATACTTTGTCGTGATTCTTGATGTAGATGAAGACATGATCGAGGAGGATGTGTGAGTATCAATCGAAGAGATAATTAGAGCATCATTAAGATAGTTTGACTGGAGAAAATGGTAAATTTTTTTGTCGACCATGTAGAGGGATTGACTAGAGTAGACAGTCTTGCATGTTGATGACTATGCAGAAGGATCGAATGGAGTTGATGATGAAGTATGTAGTTGATTGAGAAAGATATTTCAAGTACTTGGTTCAACAATGCTTATTTATTGTTATTGTAGGAGCATGTAGGTGTTGAGGTAGCAATTTTTGTAAGCCAATTTTTTATTAATGAATTTGTAATCACTATAAATGGGAATACGACTATAAGACCAATAGATGCATACATACCCTAGGTAACTCACTGGTAAATTCGATTTGTAGACCTAGGTGATAGGGGGTGATGCTATATTTCCAACATATAGAGCTTGAAGGGGGGAAATTTCATTCCCAAGTCATGTTTAAAGAGGGGAATGTTGGGTTAATATTGACTCGGCCATAGAGCAAGTTAACCGAATTTGGTTTGTTGTTATGGACCCATGGTATTGGGATATATGTTAATGGTATCCATGTGATGTAAACCTATAAAGAGGTAGTCTGGTCTCCATTGTAATATGCATGTATACACACACTCTAACTGATGGTTGATGGTGGTCATGGCCGATAGAGCCACAGTCGACCATGTATTGTCTAGTTTAGGCCAAGGGCATAATGAAGATATCTTCAACTATTTTTCTCCTTGGTAGAGGGGTTTCCATAATATATCATGGTGTTTATGATGTGCATGTTTTTATTGTTTGTTTTACTATTATATGTTTATGGTGTGTTAATAATGTTGTTTCATCCATGGAATATCTACACATGAACCCAAATTGTTCCTTCGAAATGCCAGTAGACATAACAAGTGTTAACCTCTTCGCTGGCACATTTTCCATAATATTTTAAAGAGAATTACACAATGATATAGTCCTAATAATAACCCCTCAAAGGACCTTGGATTATCATCTTTGGGTATTAGAGCGATAAATGTCAAATTTGTATTGATAGTACTCTCCCACTAATATGCAATCCTTTCAATAATATGGCCAAATCATCACCAAACACATCCAATAAGTCAAGGAAAAATTCCCCAATCCACCCATCTAGACGGGGACTCTTATATTTTTTAAATTCCCTTAACATAGATTTCACCTGCTAGCTAGTCACCAGATTAAAATATTCTATTTATCTTTCTCATTCACCATCTGCAGAAAGAAAGAGAGCATTTCGTAATTTCCTCAAGATTTGCACTTGCAAGCTCCTCGTAAATGCCCTTACAAAAATTCATCCCCATCTTTGATAAATTCCTAAAACCCCTAACTTTATCCCTATCTAAACCTACCAATTCCCAAATGGAATTATTGCATTTCCTCTAACTTGCGAAGGAGTAGTAAAATTTTGTATTTTAATCTCCTACATCTAACCAAGTCGCTCTACTCTCCATGAGACAATCTGCCTCCTTCTCCAACAACATCTCAACCCTTTTAACGTATATCTCCTTGATAACCTATAAATATTCTTCATCAGAAACCGTAGAAGACACTAAAAATATTTCTCCATATCAACCAACTTAGATTCTCTCACCTTGAACCATTCACTAGCCCACTCCACCACCTTCATCTTTAGTGACTTCAATGAAGCATAAAATTGATCACTAGCCGATAGCTTAAAATTCGAAGAAAAAATATTCCAATGAGAAAAAACAAGTTTAAAAAATCCTCCTCCTTACCCTAGCTAGGATTATACTTGAAGGGGGGCCCCGACCTATCCTACTTAGACCCAAATTATTAAAAAAAAAAAACTAGAAAATGATATGAAATTTGGATTCCCCCCACCTAAGATAGATAGAGACTCAGCCTCTGTATCAAAGTGTCTTTGACCAAAAATTTATCCATTTTCTTCACAACAAGGCTAGACCATGTTCTATTGTTTGTCCAATTAGGTTTGACCTTCTCTTGCTTGATATCCACCCACCCTACAGTCTCAAAAAGCACCCTAATGTGATCAACAAACCTAGCAATCATTGTGATATCTCCACACACTTCCCTCTATGAAAAATAAAAATTCAAATCACCTCCAATAACAAGAGACTCAACCTTCAGTAACCCCAAAGAAACAAATTTATCCCAAAACTTCATCTTGTCCCCATACAGTCCATACAAATTGAGAATGGCTAAGGCCTCCCCCATCTCTTTGCACTGGAAATCGGTAAACAAACCAATTGCGAAATCACATGAATTATTCAACTCTACAACTGAGGAACAACCAATAACTAAACCCCCAGACAAACCCACCAAATAAACACTACATAAATCCCATCCTTCCATCCACTTTCTCAACTCCAAAATTACCCACGACCCACTAATCATAGTTTCTTGAAACATGACAATAATCAGACTCTCAGAATCCATGAACTTTATGAGGGTTACTCGCTTAGTATTACCCCTCAGACCCCTTACATTTACTTAAAGTATATTCATGAATAATTATAAGAAGGGGTAACTTCTGATCTAAGGACTCTTATAATCAATCTCTGCTTACCTTGCAAAACCTCTTTTTTTCCTACTTTTCGGCCCTTTTCAGGGTCAACAATCGACCTACTAGAGAAAATTCCCGATCATCCCTTGAGTCAAAATCTAAACCCCCCAAAGGCTCCATTCTCTCCACCAAACTATTTTTTGGACACAAACCACCCTCGCCAGGTGGTGCTCTCTTGGGGACTCAGACTTGCTAAAGTAGGTTTATAAAACCACAATCACATGAACCTGAAACTACTCACCAGGATTGGTAGGAATCACGAGTTAGTAGACACCTAACAATTGATGTGAAGGACCCATGACAAATAATTTACAAGGAGAGATGGTTCTGGAAGGTAGACACAAGGTGGATGTATCAGATGATTGATGGTTCATATCACTTCAATGTTTTCAAGCTCCTCCGGTGTTTTGTAAAAAGCACGAACCTAAATGATAAACCATGGGATAAATATGGTTCTCACTCGGGCATTCATGATCTCCTCAACATGATTTCAAAACCACTCTTGATCCCATCCTGAAACCACTTAGTGCACTAGCTATAGCATGGGGGGACCAATGGCCATGTTGGTACACTTCCTATCAACCACCACACCCCTGTACTTCCAATCGATATGAATTAACTAAATCCCCACGCCCATTATGATCTTTCCATTTTTCTTTCCATTCAATGCATCAATTTTTCAATATATGATGTTAAAAGCCTCCAAATTCCAAAATTCCTCATAATTTTAGAGAGATACAATAATGACACGCACGCTACATCTCCTAGATCAATGTTGAAAGCCATTAATTTTTCCATATGCACAGTTAATTTCCTTACCCTATTGCTTCAAATGGCCTCTACACCAGTATAATTGACCCCTGACACTTCAGGCATGCCCTATCTGTAGGATGAACACCTGGTGGACATGTAGGGAAAATTTTTTGACCTTGTACTAGCATTGGCAGACCCACACCAGGTTGTTAGCAAGGCCCAAGCTTGATTTGAAAAGGGTAAGGACTTTCTATGATTCTAAGAGTCAGGTTTGCCCCTGTCCTTCATTCCAAGAATGCGCTCTTTCCTAGAATTGGTTTCCTGGTGTGCTGAATTGTACTCACCAAAAAAAAAAAGACATAGTGGCAAGAGATGTGACCATTGCATACCCCATCACAAGGTTTTTTTTACAATAAAATATTAAGATAACGAAGGATGACACTCGACAGTAGTTTGATGAAGAATCCTTGAGTTCCAAGTTCTGAGAACTAGTTTTGGAAGACAAAGAGCAATTTCTTAGACCACTACCTCCCCTTGAAGGAGAATTACCCTTGGGGCCCTTCCCCTATAGTTCAATTTTTTTTCTAGAATTGGATCATGTTGGACTATCCATGGAATGTCAGGTCTTAGGGTATAATTATGACCAGTTAGTGGACGACATTATTTTTGGTATGCTAGTTTCAATTTGTCCCTCGTCTAGAGAACCTATGGTCAAGTTAGATTTTTCTCTTTCTTGTCTGAGATGATCCATGATTAGCTAATTAACTTTTTATCCATCAAATTCTTCAGATATCAGTCCTATATATTATACATGATCATGTACCATCTTCCAGATCACTTCAAGTAGTTTGACCTAAAGATTGTAAAATTACATCCCACAAATGAATACTATATTGAATTTCTAAACAATGGCATGTCTGTCATATACTACTTATTGCATAGATGTTCTCCTCCTAGATTATTTCCTGAATGTAGAAATATTCTCGAGCTAAGTCATAACTAATCAATAGGAGACTAGTTTTGTTATGATAGTTACATTAAGATTAGGATTTATGGCTCAGAATTCCATCCCTATTAGCTCCCTACCTTTTTAACCCCTAGGTTGTTTGCTTCAGGGTATATCAAGAAGATATTTGACTATGAAAAGATTCATTTTGTAACAAACAAGAGTGTAATTACTTCCAAACTCCCCAAGGAGGCTGGCCCATTTATAGTCAAATCCAGAACAACTCAATCCATGGCAGAAGACATGCTTCAAGTACTAAATTTATCTCTTGGTATGAAATGGATATATGACCCCCATTGGGTCATCTTAGAAAAATTGAAAAAATTGAAGTTGTCAGAGTATAAAAATCACCCTCACGAACAGTTGGAAAGGATTGCTAATCTAGAGATTTGGGAAGAAGTATAGAGAATTTTACAACCAAGTCTTCAATAAAATTCCTAGGTGATACATACTCTAATCAATAAGGATGTATGGGCTAAGAGGTCTTTGACTGAAGCACCTTCTAATGTAGATATGGGATAATATGAAGATGTTAAACCAAATTATAATAAGCCTAGATTTGATCAGCATTTAACTTTGGTTGCATAAAATAGTCAGGGAGTACTTAATTCATCCAGCAAGCCAACAATTTTCATTGAGAAATTCCCAACTACTTAATGACCCCACGAGCAAGGACCATCCTCTATGTAGGAATTTTTTTCAACACAATCTCCTAGCTTGAAGTCTTGTTTTTTTTGTTTGTATTCCCAAATTAGGGATGACAACATTCATTTAAATCTTAAATATCTACAAGAGAGCACTCTAGGTTGTTGTCATATGTGGATTTGAAGAAAGGGACTTTAAATATGGTTGGACTAGAGACAAATATTACAGTAGGGAAAAAAACTGTTGATAAGTATAAGGCCACTCGTTCTAGCTATAACCTTGACACATTTAGTTCTGCTAGAAAAATAGAGTGGCATAGGTAGATTGGAGATGTGATCTTCAAATATGTTCACAGGTCAACCATCAATGTGAATAAGCTACAAAATATGGTCTGCAAGATAAAAAAGACAACTCAAATAGGAGAGGGTGACCAACAAGGCCAAGAAATTGAAGATAAATAAGTTAGAGTAGAAGGTAGTTGAGTTGTGGGTAGACCCATCAAACCCCACTCATTTGCAAATATTTCTAAAGGAAAAGGATAACAAAATCAAAATCCTAAAGAAAAATTTGAAGTTACAAGAAATGGAGCATTTTCACACCTCACAAATGTTGGTAGTTCAAGAAGAGAAAGACCAAATGGTCAATGTCACTCTGAAATAGAAATAGAAAGTAGAGAGGATGGAGAAAGATGTCAATGACCCGAATTTGGAGAACTATAATTTAATATCTGCAAAGGGAACTTCCCTACTTGCATCCATCTTAGTTAACCCAATTGGTCGTCTTGCTAGAGAACTGGATGATATGAAATTCAAGGAAGTAGAGTTGGGAAAGATCAAAGATGAATTAAGAAAAAAACGAAGATGAGATAGGATTCCTAAATGACTTGGTTGAAAAACAAGACTCGGTCATCATACAATTGCAAGAGTGTTAACACCCAAAAAGTGTTCACTACCTCATTTACCACATTATATGGCTCATTTGTCCATTTTCCTACCATATTTCCATTAAAAAACCCAAAAAATCCCATTAGAAAGCCTCCAAAAGGCCTAAAATGCCTCCAAAAGGCCATAAAACCCTCAAAATAGCCTAAAAAAGGCTAAAAAACCCCCTTTTCCTCCAAAAATAGCAAAAATCCCCTAAAAAGGGAATAAAAAATATAAAATAATGAGGAAAAGGAGGAAAAAAAACCTATACAGCTGCCCAAAACCATGTGTTTCCTAAAACCATGGGTCAGCACTCCACCACCAAAAAACTATAAATAGGTGATGGAGATCCCTTATTCCATATCCACAATCACAAGCACCCTTACTCTGCCAAAATCTCTCTCGAAACCCTAGTTCACCATTGAACTATTTTCACCTTGAGAGCCACCTTTGGCCCATCACTACCATTGGAGAAGGAGAAGGAGCATATTGAAGCTTGGAGCATCCTCTTGGACACTACAAAGGGCTTCATCAAACCTTTACATTGAAGGTAACATCAATACAAAAAGTCATTCTTTAAATTTGATGTTTATGTTTCATGCTTGTGTTAGAAGTAATTTAATTTCTGTTTTAGTTTAATATACTGAACTGCTACTAAGGAGTCCATTCTCCTTAGTAGGTGCTCATTTGCACAAGCTAGGGGTAAAACCCTAGCTACAGTTTTGGCGACTCCCCTAGTTTTCGAATTTCTGGTTTCCGTTTTTTTTAAATTTTTTCCTTTCGGCTGTCCCTTTCGGCCGCCGCATACCGCGTTTTTTCCCTCTGCAGTCGCGTCCCAACCGCGCCTATCAGGCCTTTACCTGCGATCCGACCGCGGCTCTCAGACTGCTTCCGACGCCCTGCCGGCGGATTCAAGTCTGTTACCTGCGATCCGACCGTGGCTAATCAGCCTGTTTGCCGCGATCTGACTGCGCCTGTCGGCCTTTTTCCGGCGTCGCGACTGCGGCTTTCTGCCTCTTTCGCGCGTCCCAACTGCGCCTGTTAGCCCTTCTGCCGCGACCCGACTGCGTCTTTTTCCCTGTTTCTTGCATCCTGACTGCCTATGTTGGCCTGATAGCCGCGACCTGACCGCCGCTGTTTCCCTTAAACCCGCGGTCGGCCTGTTCCAATTCGCCACAGACCCGCGGTCTGATTTCTGCTCTTTTCCTGTTTTGAGCCCAGCCCCTCTTGCTGCAATATTTTCTGCATCTGAACAGCCTTCTGTCCCACCTGCAGCCTCACTACCTTCCAGCCTTTCTGCAATATAATTTCTGTTCCTTTTACAGATTTCATTTTACAAATTTCAGTATTTTTTAATTCAGAAAATTTTGCAAATTAAACTTTCAATTTCCTCATTATTGATAGATTGGAAGTTGCCCCCCTTGTGGCACTTCTCTTTTTGGGTTCAACACCTCACGAGCACACACTCTGTCACATAAAATCAAGTGAGCCTTAAAAAGTACCTAACTAAACCAACATTCTAACCCCACTTGGGGAACACAAAAGAATCATTGTAGTTAGGTAGGATCAGGGGGATAGGCTTCCAATAACACCCCTTGGTTACTTTCACTTGAGACATAGTTGTTGTCCAAATAGGGAACCAAAATCCCCTAGTACTTTTTGGCACGGTCACGACCAGTTTATCAGAGGGCCTCTCCCTTAGGAGGGTTGAAGTCGGGAGACTGGTTCCGGAGGCCTGAGTGGAATACCGCACTCCATTCAGTAACCGAAGGGCTACCTTTCGCGGTTCGCGGGATATCCCTGTATAGGGGTATTGCGGTCAACGAACTAAACGGCAGATTCACCTTTCTGGACGTGTCATGAACGGGGTATCTTAGTTGCCATTCTTCTAGGATTGACTACCCGGTGTCCCTCCCGGTAGGGGGATATCATAGCCACTTGGCTTTCCTACTCATATTGTCTGACTTGGATTTCATCACCTTGCAGAGGATATGTTTAGTTGAGTCAGAATACTTTTAGTTAGGTGTTTGCATGCTCCTTTACCTCCCTTTGGTCTAGTGAGTCCACCATTTTTCTTTTTTAGGAAACCTGCTGCTTGTTGGTATTCTGACCATCTTTGTTGTTACTCCACCTATTGTAGCACAGCTGTTGCAGTGGGTGTTTTGAGTTGGTTGTTGGCCTGAGTGCTTTGTTTTTTAGCTCTCCTTCTGCACACTCGGTTGCATTAGGATTTTTGAGCTGTTTTTATACTCACCTCAACCCACAGAGACTAGACACCATCTGTCACCATTGAGTCCCCGAGACATTCTCGGCGCCTCGGGGGCGAGCCCCCACAGCACGGTTCTCTTGACACCACTCGTCGTAGATTCCGATCATTGTCCGTTGATACCACTCATCACAGATCTAGAGCCTTGTCACTTGACTCCACTCGTCAGCGACGTAGGACTCCGTCACCAGATAGTGACGCTCCTTACTTTACCTCTGATTCTGACGAAGAGTCTGAGAACCCTATTTATACTGCCCCTACTAGCCCCATGGCTGGTACGACTTCCACTCCATTTGTCATAGGGACCATTAGTGGCACATCCACCACCACACCAGTTACTACACCTGTTTTTGGTATGCCCTCCATGGGGCAACCATCTACCGTTCCCCTCACGGTACCTATACCCACAGCGGGAATACCCATCCCCACTACATCAGTGGCTCACACTACCCATGGTGGTGCTGGACCATCCTCCACTACCTCAGTTCCCCCACTTGGGGGCACCACCCTAAATCTTGTCCCTCCACTTGGGGGCACTGGCCCCAACTTGGTCCATAGCACTACTGTGTCACAGCCTTCTTCCAGTTTGCCATTCATGGCTAGCCTCAACCTACCTGACCTGGCCAGATTGACCAACGATCCTATTCGACACAACCCTACATGGCCTCATATTCCTACCAAGCTCCCCTCGGACATCCCTAAGTTCGAGGGCAAGGCCGGTGAGGACCCACAAAACCATATCATGTCTTTCCACCTATGGTGTTCCTCTAACTCCATAGTAGACGACTCTGTTCGCCTCCGTCTCTTACAGCGCACCTTCACTGGCTCTGCAGCCAAGTGGTATATTGAGCAGCCTCATGGGACCCATGCCACCTTTGCTTCCCTAGCCTCGAACTTTCTGCAGTTCTTCCAGTTGCCTGTCCGCTATGACGCGGGTGTTGAGATCCTTCTATCTTGTAGACAAAACACGGCTACCCATATCACGGATCACATCCATGAGTGGCGTCGACGACGTAGCTTATGCAAGATCAAACTTGACAACCGTATCTTCCTAGATTGGTTCCTCAAATCCCTTCTCCCAGTTATCGCTAAGGATGTGGCCTCAGAAAGACCCCAGTCTGAAGAAGAAGCCATCCTTAAGGCACAACAGTTTGACCTCATTTACGCCCAATCGGGTTACCTTTATACCATTATACCTGACGCCCCTCGCGGCGAGTCCTCCCAGCATGATGCGCCGGGGGCATCCCACGCTGCAGATGGTATCATTGGCCGTGTTTCTTCGCATCCCCAACCATTTTCTATAGCACGTCCTACCCCTGGCCCCGACCTTTCGCGGGCTACTTCCCAGTCTGGAGCAACCAACTCATATGCTCCCATGACACATCACCATTCCCATGGACCTTCATGTCCACCTCAGTGCTTCGGGTATGCGACTCCTGCTTATGCTCCTCCAGTCGCCCCTCAGCCTTACTACCATCAGCAGGCTGCCTCAGCTCCTGCGCCTTCACCAGCCCCACCAGCATATTATCCGCCACAGGCAGCCCCTGCGGCACATCCACAACCTGCTCCGCAGCCATATCAGCAACCCCCTTAAGTTGCTGCACCTGCTCAGCCTCAACCTGCTTATCATCCTCCGCAGCCTGCTCCTGCACCTGCGCAACCTCAGAATCCACCTGCTGCCCAAGGGCAAGTTTACGCCCAACAGAACCCGCAGCAAAACCAGAACAACCAACGTAACCAGGGCCAACAGAACCGCGGCAAGGGCCGTAATCGGGGAAACAACCAACCTGCAGACCAAGCTGGTCAACCGGCTAATCCCCTTGACAACAACAATGCGGCCCCCGCTAATCAAAACCCTGATCGCCCGCCCAAGCAGGCTAAAAACCCCAATTTGCAAACAAACCACCCTTGTTCTATTTGCGGGGTCTATGGACACTATACCCATGCTTGCCCACACTTGGAGCGAGCTCGACAACTCTGGGTTGACAAGGCCCATCGCCAAGGGCATGCGGCCCCCCAAGCGCCACCCAACCCCCCCCAACCTCAACAACCCCCTTTGGTGCTGCAAAATCCCTTACCAACCCAAGGCGTGGTCAACACTCAGCCATTGGCCCCTCAAGCTAACGCGCAACCCCAACAACAACAGATCACATACGCCGCTCCTGATCAACCCATGTTTGACTCAGGTACCCACCACTTGCTGATGATGTCATCTGCTGACGTCAACCTACAGACCCGTCGGAACCAATATGGCTCCACCTCTGAAGCCACTCCCACGGATAAACCTACTAACGCTCATCCCACCGATCAGGCGTTACGTATACCTCCGCCTCCTATAGACGGCGCTGCGAAAGCACCTCGTTTCCCACTTCGCCGAATCAACAATAACCCTAATGCGCGTGCTGCGTCAAACTACAACATCGTAGACGACCTAGCCCAATCTCCCGCAGCCATGTCTGCGTTAGAAGTCTTGAAGAACTGCCCTTCCCAGCGCAAGACTTTACTTTCCGCCATTGGGGGGATTGACCCAACTGATTCGCATTTGATGGCATTTGATTTAGACCAGTCTGAACCACGCCTACCTTCCAGCTTAGCCTTCCAAGTTACTGTCTCCGTTAGGAACCTTGTTATCCATCGGTGCATCATCGATGAGGGTGCCTCCACATGCGTTATGTCTACATTTGTATGGCAGAAGCTAGGATCCCCTCCTCTCCAGCAGTCCACCACTGCGTTACGTGCCTACGACGGTCGTTCGGCCCAGCCCCAAGGCCTTCTACCCAACGTTCCAGTCCAGTTAGGTGGTAAAACAGTCCTTATTGACATAGAGGTAATCAATGCCCAATTGGATTACAACCTTCTACTTGGTCGCAGCTACATGTATGCCATGCGGGCGGTTGCCTCTTCTGTCTTTCGCACCATGATGTTCCCCCATGAAGGACGCGTGGTTAAGATTGACCAGCTCACCTACTATGATCCCAGTGCTCCGGCGGCACCGGAAAATGTTCTCCCCATGTTTGAACAACCTGTTTCTCCTGCCACCACCTCGTTTGTTTCCTCTTCGGGGCCTGGAGTCTACTCAGACACGCCGATGACCTCCACCTTTCAATCCATTCCTCCGCCGTCATCTACGCCCGAAATGTCTGATTTATGTACCTTGTCCCACGACAACCTACCACCTAATACTCAACCACCCTTGTTGCCAAAACCACCATTGGTACCTAGCCACATTGGTGTTACACCGATCCATACGATCCCCTTCCTAGTCCCTCCATCGGGAGTAGTAAGCGCCCCGGTCATGGCTTCCCTTAGCCTTCCTAGGTTAACATTGGGATTACCTGTATGGTATCTTTCGCCTCCCGTTCGCCCGCCGACACCAGATGTCGTCCTCCAGCCGGTGCAACCCATGGCTACTACCACTCAGCCACCTCCCGGTGTCTCTACCCCTTCGTCCTCCACGACACCTCCTCCTACTCCCAAACCCACTCGGGGCAGAGGTCCACAACCTTACACTACTGTCCCACCTCCCAAGACAGTCAAGAACCCTCCAGTGTTTCGTGCTCCTCCCAAATGCTCGCTATGCGACGAGTTGGGCCATGCGACCCACCAATGCCCACAGTTACCATCTTTGCAGAAGCATATGCAAACGCTCGACGATGAACCCAACATCCCAACTGTCGAACTAAACCCCACTCCTAAACCTAAAGATAAGTCCCTACGTACCAACCACTCCTGCGCCATATGCGGTATTTACGGGCATTATTCACATCATTGTCCCGATCTCCCGGATTACAGAGCGGCTCTCTATGAGATGAACAATCTGGATCTTGAGACGGCACCACCTACCATTGAGGAGATCTACCCCCCAGACTCTTCACCTTCCGGAGAGGTTAATACCATCTATATGATCTCTTCCACCACTACCCCCTCGTCAACCGATTTGACGACGCAGACTTTCCGTACTGATGAGGAGATTCTTGAGGCCCTTACTGCCCCGGATTATCCTTGGGATGATATGCACCACCATTCCTATTTCATCCCAGAAGAATCCTCCTCTAGCACCGCTACCCAATATGCGGTTGAATCCAAAGACTTCCTCCCCACCAAGGTCGACTGGTTCAAGGACCCTATTCCTGCTCCGGATGCCTTCGAGGAAGGTAACATGGCCAACATCTCACCTGTCATCCAAGTTGATATTGCTGCTCCAGGTCGTGCCCCTGAACTCATTACTTTAGGAGCATTCTGCAGTAAACAAGAGATTGAGGACTACATAAACCTTTTCAAAGAATTCCGTGATGTCTTTGCCCGGTCCTATACCGAAATGCCTGGTCTTGACCCTACCATTATAGAGCACCACATTGACACATGGCCTGATGTACCCCCCGTTCGTCAGAAACAACATTCTCTTCCTCCCTCAACGTTCCCAGGATATGCCCCCGAACTCATCACTTTAGGAGCCTCCTGCAGCGAGCAGGAGATTGAGGATTATACACAACTCTTCCAAGAGTTCCGTGATGTCTTTGCTTGGCCCTCTAACGGAATGCCTGGGTTCGACCCCGCCATCCTCAAACATCACATAGACACACGTCCAGAGGAACTCCATTTTCGTACTGAAACCCACTCTGAAGACTTTCCTTTACGCAACCCCCATGATGGGTTGCATCCTAAGGAGTCTCTATCCATAGAATAACTCGCGGCCCCATTTCGGTCCGCATTGTACAGTTTTGCTCTCTTTTTGTTTTTTACTTTTTTACCATCATCTTACATTCATCCTTTCTGCATGATTACAGATGGACCACCTTCCACTTTGTTACACTGGCTTCGCTGATGGCGCAAGCCGCTGGTCTCCCAACCTGGCTTCTGCAGCATGGGTTTTGTACTCCCCTTCCAATGAAATGATTCACCTTGACGGGATATGTATAGGCGCTGCTACCAATAACCAGGCGGAGTATGATGCTGTGACCGGTCTCTTGACTGCCGCCCTCCAAATGGGCATATGTCACCTTCATGTGTTCCTTGACTCCCAGCTACTTGTCTCCCAGCTCAACAACTGCTACCAGGTGCGTGATCCCTGCCTTTTTAGAAAATTCCTGCGCACAAAACAACTCAGTCGACAATTTGAATCCATCACATTCACACATGTCCCCAGAGCTCAAAATCGTGTCGCAGACCAAATGGCCAACAACATCCTAGACTGGCATATCAATCACACCATGTAACATCATGCATCATCATCACATAGCATCTCATACAAATATATCAAAATCCAAAAAAGATTGCATCGCATCCACATTTGCATCCATGTACATAAACCACATGCATATCCATAGGGGCATCCACGTGCCTAATCATACATATATCATATTGCATCACATAAAATACACAAGGGGCATCCACGTGCCTAACATCCTAACCTACTTGCATCCACGTGCAATGTAAACATATCACAACTCATAAAGCGCATCCACGTGCGTACAAATAACACATCGTATAAAAGGTGCATCCACATGCATATATATATATCAAAAAATATACATGTTCAGTGCTATACATGTCCTGAGTACCCCTGTACTCAGCTATACAAAAAATGGCTATACATGCCTAAAGCCTCATCTACATACATGCCGTAGCTACAAAACTCGGGGGGAGTCCCCTGCACTCCCTAATGAGAGTCGTATCCTGCATCACTGCCGGCATCGGCTGCCTCTGAGTCCTCCCCTCGCTCCTCCTCCGGCAAGTCCTCCTCTCCTCCGGCCTCCTGTGCCCGGGCCCGGTCCACCAAAATCGCCACCCGGATCGCGATGGACCTGAACTCACGGGGTGCCCCCATGCAGTCCCGCACCACATCAGGATCGACATCCCGCCATCCCTCATCGGTCACTCCTATCAATAACCGGTCTAGTAGCTCCCGTACAGACTCTAAGGTCACCTCTGGATCCCGACGCCGCACCTCTCCTCGTCCAGGCAGAGCTGGAACGGCCACAATACCCCGCCGCGCCACATGTCCTGTAGGTGGCCTCGGGCCCACATCTACAAGATCAACCATATGTCAGTCACAGTATATCCATCTACTATCATATACATAAAATTTGACATACATAACATGCAATAAAAACACATACATACCGTCGGGACCCCATGCCTGTCCTGGTGCTCGTGGCGCCTCCGGATCTCCCGTGAAGTCCATGTCCCGATACGGGAAGTCGTCCAGTGTCAACGGTATCTGGAGCCACTGCAGGTACAACTCCTGCATAAAATACCTGCCCACGTCGCCGCTACCACGGCGGCGCATCATCTCACCCCAACGGACCATCCTCGGCTCCCTCATCCCTCCTGGCCTGATCGGCACCCGTGGCCGCAGTGTGGGCACCCTCTCCATAAAGAAGGCGCATAAGAAGGACCCAAAGCAAAAGCCCTTGCCATCTTCCTTCGCTGCCGTCAACTGTCGCTGAACGCAGGTCAGGAACATCTGGCCCCACGCGTAGTACACCCCATCCAGTACGCGCTCTACCATCTGCATCTGCCCCCCAGACACCTTCTCCGGTGACTGGGAACCCAATACCCGCACCACACACGCCGCCATGGCCTGCACTGCCGGCTCCTGTAGGTCCCTCACCAGGAGTGCATTCCTATGCACCCTCGCGTCCTGACCGCAGTACCTCTCCAACATGTCCTCCATGTCGACGTCCGCGGCAACCCGCGGCTGTGTGTCTGCTACCCTGCCCAGGCAGGGCAACCCCGTTAGAAAGTACACATCGGTCAGGGTGAGGTCCACCCTCTCACCCTGTACCCGGAAAGCCTGTATGTCCGGCTCCCAGAAGCTGATCAGACGGTTCAGCAACAATGTTGCTGTCCGTATCATAGGTATCTGTGCGAACTTCAATAGTCCGCACAATCCCAACACAGATCGCACATGGCGATTCTCTCGGATGAAACCCATGGTCTCATCCGGGATCTCCCGCTCTCTCCAGAGAACCTGCGGCATCCTGCCAATCACACAAAGTGAACCCATCAGACTCATGTCAACCAAAGTAAAGTACTTTTCCCTCTACCAAAAGCCCTAAAAGCTCGGCCCAAAACCACGGCTTTCGGGCTTCCTGCCGCGGTTTCCGACCGCGGCTGTCAGGCATATAGTCGCGGTTCCCAACCGCGCCTGTCAGCCCAAAACCAGCGGTTGGGCACCGCGTGTTCCTCTTTGGAACTCGCGGTACTCGACCGCGGTTCCATCCAGGAATCACGCGGTCTCCAACCGCGTGGTTCGGCCCGAAACTCGCGGTCTTCAACCGCGGTTTCGACCCCCTAACCCGCGGTCCACCCCACGTGGACCGTACAAATCAACCCTGGGACCCACTACCCAACCCCCAACCCGAAAAAATATGCAGGTATGAGTTTAATGAAATACCTGTATCTCGCGAATCAGCAAACAGCCAGACGGATCGTCCAGAAATGCCACCTAAGCTCTGGTACACTCAACTCACAAGTCAAAGTCAACAAGTACAAATGACACATGTCATGTTGGACCCACCACTATTTATAGTCAGTTGACTTTTTCTTGTTTTGGTCATTCTGGCCCCATACGGCGTCCGTTTTCCGAACCGTTTCCACCATTGGAGTCAGCGCGACGTGACCGTCATTATGGTCACCTCGTTGCATTATTTTTGTCCTGTCATTTTTTGCCCATTTTTTCAGACGCCACTAGTCGCCTCGGTTTGCGTGCCACATCGGCCGTTACCCGTTTTAGACATCCTTTATATTGTCGGATTCATTTTTCCGAGCTCGTGATGATGCTTGAGATCATTTCTCGCTCTCACTTGGTACAATTTCAACATTGTGTCCCAACACCTTGCTGCCTCGGTTTGCGCGCCACATCGGCCGCCATCGGATTGTTCCACATTTTTACATGAGCCATTCACTCCTGTCATACTGCAAATGTTTCGTTATTTTGCCACCATTTCATCAACCCCGCAAGCAGGTCCATCAGTGTTCCCACCTACCCTCGTTCTTGGTCATCACTACTAAACCTTGATTGAACACTTCCTCCTTGCCTGGCCATTCCTTTTGTTCGGTATAATTTTATCCCTTTTTCGGGCCGGACAAGTCCTTTACGAAAAAGGCACTTAGGGAGTTTCTGTTAAGCTCTTTTCTGACTCCTAAAAGAATGAAAAGATCGCCGAGCAATCTTGCTTCCTTTCATGCTCGCTAAAGTACCTGAAAGGGCGTCTATCTGGTATAAGTTTAACCCTTTTCCGGACCTGGTAGACTAATTACGAAAAAGGAATACTCTAGTCACACCGGCTAGAAGAGTTCTTCATTGCATCCTTTTATGCTTCTTTGGGCCTTGGAGACTAAATCTACGAAAAAGCAACCCCCTGGAGTCTTCTTACTTGCTTTCAGACTCTCTAAAATTGAAAGCAACCATGAGCATGAACTGTCCTGGGCTCGTAAAATCCACACGACAGTACCATTCCATCACTTCAGAGTCTTCTTATCGCTTTCAGACTCCTTAAAATTGAAAGCCACCACGAGCATGAACTGTCCTGGGCTCGTCAAATCCACACGACAGTACCATTTTACACACACTTCTTCTAGTTCCTTAACCCATGAAGAAGTTTTTCCCCGTGCCTCCTGGCACTCTCCTCGATCATCTCGGCAGCACCCCCAATTAGGTCGCCTTTGTTCAGAGTACTCTGCAGTCTCCTGCCATTGTACCACAGCTTGAGTCTCCCTCAGCCCAGTAACCTTCCCAGATCCAATACAGCTATGATCCCTTTCCCCTCAGTCAGTTTCATACGCTGCCAGATCATTCCCATTATCATACTCTGAACAAAGGAAGTTTGAGTCCACTCACTCTACTTGCCCAGTTGTCCCCCCATAGTTTATCAGTCCTGCCATCAGCACTATCACATTTCGGTCTTGTAACTCGCGCCCCTGTCAAGGAAACATCATTGCCTTGATAGTTGCAGGTCTCCCTCTGTCGACGACAGCTCCTCTATTCCAGAGGATAGGCCTAGAGGTCCCTACGCCTTGGACTTATCACCATCTGTGGTAAGTGCCTACGGACCATTCTGAGAGGAATCATCATTGCCTCCCCGAGTGGTTGTTTCTCACATGCTCGACTTCAGCACCTTGATCGCATCGTTGAGGATCGCGTAGGATTATATCCCATCATTATTTGTCGAAGACCCCGGATTTCCCCCGACTCTAGCACATTGGTGAGTCATTTCGGAACACCCAGTTGTACGTTCCCGTGGATGTCCGGGCTGCGTTGGCGATTGTATTCGGAAGCCATCCAGCTATATGCTTCCTTGAGTACCCATTTCAGTTCCAGTCCAGTGTACCATTGCGAGTGTACCCCTTGTCACTCAGATCCAGCAGCTCATTCGTTCCTTCAGTACCACATTCAGTAGCACTGTTGATTATTCCAGTGTATCAGTTTTTCAGCACAGACATGGTCAGCTCAGCAGTATGTCCCAGATTTTGTGTCCCCTCTGGACCCTTATGATGTACACAGTGGCTATGTATCTTTCAGGTCCCCTTTTTCGGGCCTCACAGTTATGTTTATGTATCTTGATACGAGCATGGGTATGCCCGCCTCGTCCATATATTGAGATTATACCTCAGTCAGTATTTGAGGTCATGTATATTTCAGGTCCCCATTTTTTGGACCCCATTGTTATTGTTATGTTATATCCTGATACGAGCATGGGAATGCCCGCCTCGTCCATATGATCAGATGATTCCTCATCCTTTATTGAGGTTATGTACTTTTAGTTCTTGCAGTTGTTCGGGATCGTTGTTCCGGGCTTCAGTTTGTTTCTTCTCTTCTCTCCACATCCCAGGAAAACCATTCATGACTTATGATGTCCATCGGCCATACGATGAGCTCCTGACCTCGCACATCAGGGGGCAATCTGTTAACACCCAAAAAGTGTTCACTACCTCATTTACCACATTATATGGCTCATTTGTCCATTTTCCTACCATATTTCCATTAAAAAACCCAAAAAATCCCATTAGAAAGCCTCCAAAAGGCCTAAAAAGCCTCCAAAAGGCCTAAAATGCCTCCAAAAGGCCATAAAACCCTCAAAATAGCCTAAAAAAGGCTAAAAAACCCCCTTTTCCTCCAAAAATAGCAAAAATCCCCTAAAAAGGGAATAAAAAATATAAAATAATGAGGAAAAGGAGGAAAAAAACCTATACAGCTGCCCAAAACCATGTGTTTCCTAAAACCATGGGTCAGCACTCCACCACCAAAAAACTATAAATAGGTGATGGAGATCCCTTATTCCATATCCACAATCACAAGCACCCTTACTCTGCCAAAATCTCTCTCGAAACCCTAGTTCACATTTGAACTATTTTCACCTTGAGAGCCACCTTTGGCCCATCCCCAACATTGGAGAAGGAGAAAGGAGCAGATTGAAGCTTGGAGCATCCTCTTGGACACTGCAAAGGGCTTCATCAAACCTTGACACTCAAGGTAACATTAATAGTAAAAGTCATTCTTTTCATTTGATGTTTATGTTTCATGCAATATTTTAGAAGCAATTTAATTGTTGTTTTAGCTTAATTAGTTTAATATACTGAACTGCTACTAAGGAGTCCATTCTCCTTAGTAGGTGCTCATTGGCACAAGCTAGGGGTAAAACCCTAGCTACAAAGAGACCAAGACTAAATTACAAGAGGTAGATTGCCTTACTAAGAGGATTGAAAGAAATCCTCCTTTAAATAAAGAAAAGAACCTAGCTTGGGATCAAATAGTTGTTGTTCTAACCAAATACTAGAGCTATTTTACCATTGTTCAGGATGATTGGACCCTAGTTGCTACAGCGTTACAAGATGTTAGGAGGACATTGACTGAGATGGAGAAGAAATTGGATATTTCCCATTCAACCATAGACATCCTGAATTCTAGAACCAATGAATAATTGTAAGCACTGACAATAAGAGACAGAACAAATACCATCATGGATGCCACCAAATTGATTACCAAAAGGAATGTAGCTCACATAGAATAGGGAAAAGAAACCTGATTGGAAAGAGATGTAAATCCATTTAAATCCATATTTGAACATATTATAAATCAGGGCCTCCCATATCCTTAGGATGGAAATGGGTATCTTTACCGCAAGTATTACTATGAAACTCTTATTTCGTTATGCAAGAACAACAACTTGAAGTTTGAGAATGCAGATGGAATTATTAAAGGGTGGATTGTACTTGATAAGTTGCAAGAAGACTTTGCACTCCTAGCCAATTTGTATGGAATGTTTCAAATTTTTACTTAGCCCACATGTGCTCATTATATGTTATTTTTTTTAGCTTGGTAGGTACTTATAAGTTGGGTGGGTTTAGCAACATAAAAGGAGCTGAGGTGATTTCTAGACATGTATTATAAAGGTGGATTTATAACAAGTCACATAAATGGCCTAGTTGGCCCATGGTATGAGAGTTCCCATGGTATTTGCATGAGTGTGAAATTATAAAAGGAGCCTTGGAGTATGATCACAGACATAGGAGAGAAGGAGATTTTCTAGAGTGGTTAGCATCACAGTTGCAAGAGACGAATTTCCTCTTGTAGTGAGCAATATATATAAGGTGGATCTAGGGTTTGTCTGTCTAGTTTGCATATAGGATTTGGAATACCTTCCTAGGTGTTCGGTCTAGATCTGAAGAGTATATTGGGAGGACTAGTGTTGTTCTATTGTAAAAAAATCCTACAATAATAAGAAGACAAAAATTTGTTGGTTTTCCCCGAAGGACTGGTGTTTTCAACATAAATCAAATTGTTAAATGGTGTGATGATTTCCTAAGTTTTTCCATTGCATAATTTGTTATAGTTTAGTGTCTTTCAGCTAATAATTTTGATACTAACCAGATATAAACTACTAAAAATAACATGGTATCAGAGCCGGTGTTGAGACCAATGAAACTTTGATCAAGAAATCGTTCACAAGGGTACAATCGTACAGATGTTGTGTGACTATGTGCAATGGTCGAATTCACAAGTCCAAGGAGATGAATGAGAGGACAAGAGGCCTACCAAGAAGTATCTCATGTTGATATTGGGATTGGGTTGTTTGCAAGTTGGAAAGGGATTCTTGTGCTACAATCAAAGTTTATTGGTCCATGAGATGGTAGTCACGACTGTGGAGGCGTGAAGACTAGCCCACGTGTAAGGCAAGACGTGATAGCCACAAGTGTTGTATAGTGAAGACTATTCCCTCGTGGAGTTGTGGAAGCCGCTACTAGTTGACATGGATGTGCACATAGAGTGGCCGATAGTTGAGGATGAAGTCGAGGGATCCTACTCATAGATAGTCGTGGAGGAAGGAAACAGTCTATGATCACAGAGAAGGTTCCAATGGGCACAACAGAGAAGCCCCTCTAGCAAGGGAATGACATGGAGTTATGAAGTCGAAAGGAAGAGTATCACGAGGTGTGCGAGCTTCAACATGCATGTTTTTTTTTAGTGGTTAGTGGAATTGCAGCCAACATATCAGGACCAACATGGGAAGAAATAGGAAGATGAGGATTGGGTCATGGAACTGTGAACTGTGAAGGAAGTGTTAATGGCCGACTAGACATTAGGAAAATTTTGAGGTCTAAAATAGGCCTCCTAAGAAATATAATAAAATATTATGATTTTGGCATTTTGTGGGGGAAGTATATTTACAACTTAGCTTTTACACTACAACCAATGTAACTATGGTTAAATTACATTGAAAATATATCTAAAATAAAAAACAATTAAAAAAACTTCTTTGATGTGACTAAAACTTAAAAGTAACAGTGTATTTAAATACATGAATTGCTTTTAAATATAATATGATGAATGTACTTATAAAGTAATGTACTTATAAGTTTGAATTTTGAAATATAACTTATTCAATATTCAAAATATATTTATAGAACTATATATTTTGAATTTTGAATTTTAAACATAAAGTAAATTTATATGAATAAATTATCATTTTTTAAGAGTATACATTTATTATATAAATCTAAATTGCTCATTAAAAATAAAACTCAATCATATATTCATATAAATCGTATTTATATTTTTTTATAAATCTAACTTAATCATCAATTTATATTATTATTAATATTTTTAAATATAATAAACATCTATTTATATAAATATTTGCATTATTTAAATATACTTAATAAATTTAAATATTTTTAAAATATTCATTTAATAATCAAGAAATTGCATTTGTTTTATTTAATTCAATAACATAAAAGATTTAATAGGAATCAATGATCCCATAATAAGTATTTCATTGCATATATACCTATGCATTATTAATTAAATATAAAATTAAAAATTCAATAGATTAATATAATATGTATTTGTTTAAAATATTAATTTAAAGCATTTACTTCTCATTTAATTTATTTTATTTTTTGTCATAACGCGTGACAACAACTATAGATTTTTAAGTTGAATACTGTATTCATTAAATGAGTAAATATTTAAAATAATATATTCTATATTGAAAAGTATTTACACAAGTTTCAATGTTTTTTATATTTTTAATTTAATATTTAAAAGTATAAATTATATATTATAAAAACATTAAATATATAAATATACATATTATAATATTTAATATATATATATATATATATATATATATATATATATATATATATATATATATTATAAAGTATAAATTATATATTTTCTATTGAAAAGTATTTAGATGATTTAGATTTTGAAAAGATTTCAATTTTTATATATTTATAATTTATTATTTAAAAGAATATATTAAGTAATTGTAAAGTTATTATAGATTTGATTTTGAATAAAGCATTTATGTTTTTGCTATTTGTAATTTATTTTATAATATTATATTGAAATATAAAGAGTACCTTTCTTTTTAAGTATTTTTAAGAGTACTTTAGTACATTTATATTATATTCAAAAGTAATTTATAAGTACTATTTTCATTATGGGTACTTTACTTACAACATTGATATGGTTAATTATGGGTTTTTATTCCCCATTTAGAATTTGCAAATAAGCACATTTAACTCAACCAATGCCACCTCAACGATTATGGATGATGCCATCCTCTAGAATGTGATTGGTTCTTTTAAAGTTGATTTTGATAATACATTTTTTTGTTTTGAGGCCCATTTTTTACCTCAAAATTCTCCTAATACAAGCCAAGAGAGTGGAGCAGCAGCAGGTCAGAGAAGAGTGAGTGTTGTTCGGGAATTCTACCCTATAGCGAGGAGAGGGACACTACCAACTTATGGGGTGACAGGTAAATACATTAATCATATCACATAGGCTTCTACAAAAGGAAAGAGATCAAGGTTCTTGAAGGTGTACCTTATTCACGAAGTTCGATCCTAGCTTTCGCTTGCTCCTTCAATCGATCCTCCACTTGATCTTCCGTTCGATGAATCTGCAATACAAAGATACCTTCCTCAACGTATCTTGACTGATATAACAATGATGAAATTGAAATACAATTTAGACATCAAATACAATCAAGCATTTAATCCAAACAAATATGCAATCCATTAGACATTTGATTGGGACTGGAAGGGCATTTCAACCTTTATTGTCAAAAGAAAATAATTAGTACAATTATACCTGATCGTTCAAAGTGCTTGTGCAACCGGATCCTAAGCTCCTGCTCTTCACACTAACTTGGAATTCCTCCAGCATAACAACCCTTAATGCATAGTTTCTTCTCTCCTCTCTAATCTATCCTCCTTGTATTTATGGGACAAGGTAGGTAGTTTGGATCGAGAGGTAGTTTGATTGGGAAGTTGGGGAAGTTGCAAAAATAACTTCAACTAATCCCAATTCGTCAAATTAATATATTTTTTATTACCTTTTAAGGTGTACGCTACTTTTCTTAAGTGGAGTAGCGTTCAACATGCAACTTCCCTGCTTTACAACCAGTGTTTGCAAGATATCTGAGGCCGTGCGCTACTCTATTGAAGCAAAGTAGAGTATTTCTAAGAGAAAACGCTACTTTAATGAAGTGGAGTACAGTATTTCTGGAGGCAAACGCTACTATCATGCTTGTAGGGTAGCGTTTTTCCTTAAAAGTAGGTAAAAAGAGAGTTTTTTCAATTGTGGAGGGTTAAGTCTAGGCCATTCATCATATAGGGTCATCATGCTCTTAAATCCAAGTTGTCCTTTTGTGTGATCAATAGATAAATGTGATCACGGATGAAGAAGTGCAGATTTGACCTATAACAGATGCCCCCTAATGTGTGAGGTTAAAGGGAAGCAATGGCCGAAATACATTATAATTCCAAGTCAGCGGAGGAGCAAGAAACCGCAGAACCAAGTCACAAAAGTACCTGAAAGAAAGATCAAGGTCAACGAGCAATTACAATCTTGACATCATATAGATGTGTAGCATGATATAACATGATCTCCGATACATAACTAGGAGATGTATATATAGCATGGCCACTAAAATATAAGCATGGATCCATGTCAAAATGAGAGATCATAGCCATAACAACAAACTGGATCTATGTCTCATGGAGAGACAAAATGAGTGAGGCTCAGTCTTACGCAGCTTGGGTGATAAAATAATGAAGTAATGCTATCAAAATCCCAAGGTCTTCATCCAAACAACCCAAGGTACAAACCCTAACCATGTGAATAAATTAGATGAAGTCGAACATGGGGGGTATCGTTTGATTACCGGTCATTAGTGTATATCGTTAACAAATGCGAGGGCTTCCACAATTAATGATAATGGGGCCCAAGGTACCTAGTACGATCCAATATGTGTGAATAAGTGGACTTGAATTCGAACACCTGAGGAAACTGTCAAATAAGAGACATTGATGTATTCTCATTATTTAACGATGAGGAAAACTACCACTGATGACTGCAATCCCTGTGAAATTTCCCACATAAGATCCAAAGAGATGATGTAAACCTCGCAATGAAAGAATTTAGGAATAATAGAAGAAGAGACAAGCAATAGAACTTAGATCCAAAGAAACTTTGATTGAGGCAGAATAATTACACATGTTACATTAAACTAAATAGTAAACAGGTAAATATACAATGTTGAGTATGAGGATTCGAATTCACTAGGAGGAATTCGAATTGGCCTTCATGCACATATCCATAATCAGTGGAGAGTAATCAATTCCTAACTAGGAGTCCACCTTCTCATTAGTGAAGTCATCAATGCACAAGTAATGGTCAACCGAGAGTCAAACTGAGTCAAACTGAATGTGGTTGGTGTAACTGGAACATGGAAGCACTAATATAGTGAAGGAGGCTCAGTGGATGGCACCATAGGAGTTAACTGGATTCAGAATGGTCAATCTAGTCTCACTGGAGGTCCAACAAAGTGATAAATTCAGTAAAGAGTGAGTTAATCCTTAAATCAAGGAAATAACTGAAGATAACTCAATATAACTGAATATAACTGGACTAGTAGGTGAAGAAGGCACCCTTGTCATGCAGTGGAGCAAAGGAGGGCACATTAGTCACTGGGAGGGCTAGAAATGATCTGAAAGAAGCTCTGGGAGCTAGTTTGTTGAGGACTAGGT
This sequence comes from Larix kaempferi, assembly GCA_027924585.1. Lineage (NCBI taxonomy): Eukaryota > Viridiplantae > Streptophyta > Pinopsida > Pinales > Pinaceae > Larix > Larix kaempferi. The sequence continues at coordinate 9,941,371 of BSBM01000074.1, read as the reverse complement.
GCTGGGACTGATGACCTAGAATGCATGCAAAATGCATGCAAACCCTAATTTTGCATGCATGACTAAAAATGAAAATGACTGGAAAGCTAGTAGGACTAGGATGGAGTATAGGAATATCCTAAAACCCCCCCTTAATCCATCCTAGGCCCTGGTAACTAGGACCAAAGGTCACCCATACAATAAATGAAATGATAATAAAATACATAACTATCCATAAACTAAGAAAATGGGGAAAACCTCATGGGAAAAATACCCCCCCTCAAAAGAACAGTAAATAACTCAAAGAACCATCATGCAGAAAATAAAGAAGCTTTCATCAGTGAAAACTTTTGCAAAAGACTTGGCAAGCTGATCCCATGTAGGAAGGTCTCCCACTGTGTGGAGGATGAAGCAAGTCTTTCAGGAACTTTTTCTATATCTGGAGCGAATGGAACATGAGTAGTCTTCCCAAAAGATGGAAGAGAGAACCCCATCATCATGTTGCATCTCTTATGGAGAGATGGATGGCATAATTCAAGGTTGGCATGATGCTGAAGTCTAGTAGTTCTGTAAGCAAATAAATCATCAACTGTGTTCTCAGTAGTAGCAAGGACTGTGTGAGAACATATCTCTCTTGAATTTGGACTGAGAATAGGTGTTGATTCCGAATCTTCTTAAACCATGATCTCAACATCAAAATATTGGTCTTCTTCTTCACTAGAAGAGGAGTCACAGGAAGAGGAGTCACTGTGATCTTCATCAGAATCTGAAGGAGTAGTTGGAGAGAAAGGAATGAAGTGTGAGAACTCATATGCCTTTGAGGCATGGTTAGAAATCCCATTCGCTATAACCTTTCCAGTGGAGATTTATGTAATTTCTACTGTGTTTGGACCAAAAATTACTTGTTTTGGAGATCTTGTATGAGTCATTTGATATATTGACAACAAATTAGCTGTGAGAGAAGGAACAAATAAGACATTTTTGAACTTACCATGCTCCATATGAACTATACCCAAACCTTTGGCATAAATCAGAGAGTTGTCTCCCATGTGAATGGTAGGCCCATCTTGGAGATCCAAAGAGGAGAAGGATTCTTCTCAGTGCAATCATGTGGTTGGAGGCTCCAAAATCTATGAGGAGGGCTTTTGTCTTTGAAAAACCAGCGATCAATGCATGGCAATCATTAGATCCACTTCCAGAATCAGTCATATTTGCTTCTTTTGGAACAACAATTTGGTTTTGTTCAAGAAGCTTGGTTAGAAGATCAATATTCTTGTGCATGCAGGCATTCTCAAGATGGTTTCCTCTCTTGCAGTAGGTACAATTAGGTCTCTTTTGTTTGTCATTCTTGGATCTTGAAGGTTTCTTTCCTTTGCCTTTTTGTCCCCTTTTTGCATTCACTCCACTTGATTCACCAGCTAAAAGAGCTAGATCTCTGGAGGTTGTGATGGCACCCATTTGAAATAGTTTGTTCTCTTCTTGAATGAGAGCTTCAATAAAGTCATTTAAAGTGGGAAACTTCCATCCAGGGATGGACATTCGAACAGAATGAAAGGTAGATACAAAGACAGAAAATTGAGATCCAAGTTTGCTCAATATAGAGAGTATCAATTGCTCGTCACTTTTAGTGATGCCACATTGGTTGCAATGCAAAACAAAATTCTGAAATTTGGAGAATAATTCTTGGATGCTCTCTAAATTGCTAGGTTGAAGGGCAACCAATTCATTCTCAAGAATGTAGCCTCTTAGTTCATCTTGCTTGCCAAAAAGACTCTTCAATTTTATCCATAACTGATTTGGAGACTTCAATCCATCAGTATGAAACAATAGATCATCAGATATACGAAGGCATATGCATCCAAAGGCTTCATCCATTTTGTTTAGGTGCTTGATTCTCTTTTCAGCTTGATGTGCTATGGCATCTTTTTCCTCAACTATTCTACTAAACCCTCTTGACTGCAAGAGTACTATCATCTTTCTCTTCCATTCGAAATAATTGAAAGGAGTGAGAAGTATAGAAGAAGGAGCATTCGAATTGCTCACCTTGACTGCTTGAACAAGTGCAAATAGAAAGCTACTGAATCTGCTGCTGGAATGCTCTAATACCATGTGAAAATCCTCACAGCATATCTAAGAGATGATGTATACCTCACAAGAGTAATTATGATTAAGCAAGAAAATAGAAGAAGAGTGGTCAATGCAGTATAATGAGCAACAAAATAATAATATAGTAGAACTCGGATAGAAGCAAAAATACTTCACACACACTAATTCATTAATCACAAATGGACAAAGAAATAATACAATGCATGAGGAATTTGAATGCCTAAGGTGGCAATTTGAATTAGCCTTCATGGAGTGATCAAAATATCACTGGAGTGTCATCGGAGCACAACTGGAAGTCTTCATCATCATCAGTGGAGTCATCAATGCTCAAGTAACTGTCAACCATCAGTCAAACTGAGTCTGGTAGGTGTAACTGAGTGTAACTAAGTGTAACTGAGTGTAACTGAGTATAAACTGAAGACAACTGGACTGGTAGGTGAAGAAGGGTGAGTTGCTTCCTAAAATCAAGGAAGAAGGGCGCATTAAGCAACTGGAGGGCTAAAACTGATCAGTGAGAAGTTCTCAGGGGCTGGCTAACTGAGGGCTAGGTGTTGGACTGATGACTAGAATGCATGACTGAAAATGGAAATGATCAAAATACTGGTGGGACTAGGATGGAGTATAGGAATATCCTAACACCCCTTAATCCATCCTAGGCCCTGGTAACTAAGACAAAAGGTCACCCAATACAATGAATAATAACAGTCAATAAACCAAGGAAGTGGGGAAAATTTCATGGGAAAAATACCCCCCCCTCAAAACAGACTGTAAGGCACACATAAAAAATAAATGCTCCAAACTCAAGCAAGTGTGATGCTTGGTCATATGTCTAGAGGTATCTTCTTCTTGGGAAGAAGTGGATCATGCTCAAAAGGCATGTGCTTGTACTTGCTCTTCAGTTCGAATGTGATGAGAACAAATCCAAAAGTATGAGAATGATCCTTGAACCTGTGATTTGAATCAGCTGAGGTAGGATCAAATATTTGAATGTTCATATAGTCTTTTGTCTTCTCCTTCGAACCACCATGGGTGAGATTATGCCAAAACGAACTATTACATGTTTGCTTGAAATCAAAATCAAATTTAAGACTTAAAAAACAGTTTCTTGAGATGTCCTTTGAACCAGCAGGGGTGAGATAAAAAACATCATATGTATGAGAAATTATCCCAAGTAGTGATTGCTTAGAATGCAAATTAGATCCAAGACTTGAATCATGGTTTCTTGAGATCTCCTTTGAACTATTAGAGGTGAGATCAAAACGAGTAATTGCATGATAAATTATCCCAAGCGAATGGCAATGGCCATAATCTTCAATAACCTTCTAAAAGCATGAATTAATGATCATATAGTAGTAAGTAAGAGGTGAGTAATCAACGAGAGCGAATGCATTACCTCCAATGGTTGAATTTACCTCCAAAACATTCATAAGATCATGATGCAAACCAACAGACTCTGGTGCAATAGAGGATTTAGGACCTTCTGCAATATCTAGAGTGTGAGCTAGTACAGAAAGAGAAGAAAGTTGGAGCATGAGTGTAGAATCTGTAAGTTCTTTGTGGACAACTTCAATATGAGATGATACTGGTTCATGATCTGAGATATCATCAAGGAGGGCGAATGCAACACTTTGCTTACTCTCGAATGGGTTTGGACCAATCCCTTCATTATGTCTGCCAAATCTTTCATCCAGGTGGGCCCATAGCTCTTTTGGAGATTCAACATCATCAAGGGAATAGAATTCCAATCTTCGAGACATAGCAACCATGATGGCTGCAATAGCTCTTCCACCTTCATTTAACCAATCAATCTTTTCTTCATAGGATTCGAACTCTCTTTCAAAACAATAGTCAAAGAGATCATGTCTCTTCAAATATGCTAACATTTTTGGTTTCCATTCAACATAGTCGAATAGATAAAGAGGAGGATCTTCTAAAAACATTGAAGCTGTAGAAGACCTACAAAAACAATAGAGAATATTTGCAACTACTACTGCTGCAAGAATGCAGAAACTACTGCAACTACTGCACTCGAAATCTTGGTAATAACCTGCAAAAAACTCTCAAGAATGGAGGCAAACAATACTCTCAACATGCTCTGATACCATGTAAAATTTCCCACATAAGATCCAAAGAGATGATGTAAACCTCACAATGAAAGAATTTAGGAATAATAGAAGAAGAGATAAGCAATAGAACTTAGATCCAAAGAAACTCTGATTGAGGTAGAATAATTACACATGTTACATTAAACTGAATAGTAAATAGGTAAATATACAATGCTGAGTATGAGGATTCGAATTCACTAGGAGGAATTCGAATTGGCCTTCGTGCACAGATCCATAATCAGTGGAGAGTCATCAATGCCTAACTAGGAGTCCACCTTCTCATCAGTGAAGTCATCAATGCACAAGTAATGGTCAACCGGGAGTCAAACTGAGCCTAACTGAATGTGGTTGGTGTAACTGGCACATGGAAGCACTAATATAGTGAAGGAGGCTCAGTGGAGGGTGCCATAGGATTTAACTGGAGTTAGAATGGTCAATCTAGTCTCACTGGAGGTCCAATAGAGTGATAAACTCAGTAAAGAGTCAGTTAATCCTTAAATCAAGGAAATAACTGAAGATAACTCAATATAACTGAATATAACTGGACTGGTAGGTGAAGAAGGCGCCATTGTCATGCAGTGGAGCAAAGGAGGGCGAATTAGTCACTAGGAGGGCTAGAAATGATCTGAAAGAAGCTCCAAAGGCTAGCTTGTTGAGGACTAGGTGCTGGGACTGATGACCTAGAATGCATGCAAACCCTAATTTTGCATGCGTGACTGAAAATGAAAATGACTGGAAAGCTAGTAGGACTAGGATGGAGTATAGGAATATCCTAACAATCCCCAAGGTACTAACCGAAACTTTAAACTTCATTCCCAGAGAAAAATGAGTTGATGTCGATGGGAAGAAGTCCGTTGGAAGGGAGGCCTTAAGGCATCCTCCATCATCAAACACGAGAAACACTCAAATGGTATGAGCTGATGTGGAGTAGGACATGTAAAAAGACTGACACTAGGATTCCCGACACATGAGGTCAAGGTAAACTATAGAGTGGCCGACGCAGGCTGTATCCTTGAACAGTGAACACGACACAAAGTGACTTAGGTAGTTTTCAGCATGATGGGGAAGTGATATAAGCCTACAATGTAGGATACATTAGCAGACCCTCCATATGGTTGGAAGAATAACCAACCAAGGGAGTAAAAAACTCGGAGATCAAGTTCACCCTAAGGTAAAAAACTAAACCAAACTGAAATGATAGACTCAAATACGTGTTGTGTTCAAGGATAGGACTGACTGGACTGCCTTTGAAACTGTAAGATGTGATATACCCTTCTTATCCCTTATTCTTTTTAGATAAAAGAATACCTTTCTTCTTGTTTTAATGAGTCCAAGAAAGAATGAAAACTCAATAGATCCAACCATGTAAAGAGTTTAACGAGCCCATGGGAGGAAGACTCGGGACCTTCTTCATTGTTTACAGAGTTCGAAGAAGAGATAGAAGATTACTCTATAATACTGATCTCTGGATTTTAATATCGAGCCAAGATCTGTTCTTGATCACCAGTGTTTTCAATTTTAAGGAGTCTGAAAAACTTAAACAATAACTCCATGCACCTACTCGTGGATTTTAATATCGATCCCAAGTATGTTAATGCTCGCCGGTGTTTTCCTGTTTATAGAGTCTAAAAAACTTAAACAATCCTCTATACACCCTCTCATGGATTTTACATCGAGTCCGAGTAGGTGAGTGCTCGCTTGGTGTTTTCATATTTCGAGAACCTGAAAACCATAAAGAAGGCTCCAAAAGGTCTTTTTTCGTAAAGTTAGTCTCCTCCCCCGAAAAAGTGTAAAAAAATGGAAGAAGAACTCTTCTAGCCACGGATGACTAGAGTATTCATTTTTCGTAAGTAATCCGCAAAAGTCCAGAAAATGGTTAAACTTATACTTAAGCGGATGTCGCTTCAAATCCTTTAACGAGTCTGAAATGACAACTATACTCAGCAATCTTGTCATATTTAAAGAGTCTAACAAGAGCTTAGAGAGAACTCCATAAAAATATTTTTCGTAAAATTTTAACGAGCCCGAAAAAGTAATCTCGTGACATCCTTACTGTTTTTAACGAGCTCAAAAGAGAGATGGAAGAATGCTCATAACCTTCTTACTGTTTCTAATGAGCTCGAAGAAAAGGTGGAAGAATGCTCGTATCCTTCTTATTGTTTTTAATGAGCTCGAAGAAAAGGCGGAAGAATGGTCGTAGACTCCTTCAAGTATGGTCGATGCCTAGAATCTCCTCATTAGACCAGGAAATGACGTCACAGAATTCGTTAAAAAGATTGGTATACAGAACGATATCTTCAAGATAACAGTATTCTCTCATAAAAATGTTTTCCATGACCCCGGGTTTGGTGGGAATGTTGATCGGGATAGTTCTCGATATATTAGCCATATTCCCTTCAGCGTAAATAACACTTGAAGTGGAAGAGGACAAATCAACATTCCCACCAGGTCTCATAAAAAACTATCCTCTCTCTATCCTATCTAGATTTGGAAGCAGGTAAGACCTGTGGTGCATGTGTTCCCAAGGCTGGTCCAGGCCCATCATGGCTTCCAAAATGGCTTCGTTAGAAGGAAAAACCTTGTCTAAACAATCGAAAGAGTGGGTAGAGTATACTGACCATGCAGGAGCATAGTACATATCTGACTCAGCAGAGACCAACAGAATCGTGATATGTTCTATTGCAGGTTGTTGTGAATCCAAGTGGGTTACTTCTGCAACAGATTGAGGCACACTTGGTTCTAGTTCAGTAGAAAGGATCCACGGATTAGTCCTCAAATCGACCGTGAAATTTTCAGTAGATGTACCTTCATCAGAACGCATGAAAAGAACGGGAGTAGGTAGGTCAAAAGTGCCCATTAATGACCCATAAAGTCCTGCTCCTAAACGCTCGCTTGCTGGGGAAGATTGATCAACGAAAGGAACTATGGATTCAGATGAAGTTTGGTTGTTTTGCTAAGAGAACGAAAGTTGATCGACCATGATGATCTTTCCTTCGTGGGGGAGCATTACAACTCGGAAAAATTTCGATGCAATAGCTCGCATGGCATATGTCCAGCTCCTGCCTAACAGCATATTGTAATCAAGCGGATCGTTGAGAACTTCAATCTCTACAGCAACTATCTTACTGGCAAGTGTGACATCAAATGATGGCAAGACTCCATGTGGAGGTAAAGTTCCGCCATCAAATGCAGTAAGCAGTGTGTTAGAGGGGTCTAACTCGGGGGAACCCAAGGCTTTCCAACAAGAAATCGACATTACGCACATAGGCGTGCCCTCATCTACGACCACTCGTCCAATGGTCATAAGACCATGAACTACCTCTATATGAAGGGAAACGTGGTACGGCAATCGGTATTTGATATCAGACATATCAAAATGCACAGTCATGTTGGATGATTCCGTACTTCCAATCATTGCCAGAAGTGCATTGCGTTGTAATGGACAACTTTGTAAAACTTCTAAGGTAGACATAGCACAAGGGGTCTGGGCTAGATATTCAACCACACTGTAGTTGGCAGTAGCCCGTGTGTTGGGATTGTGCAAAGCCCATTTCAAGACACCTTTCGGGATCTTGGGCAGTAGGTCCACAGGAATGTGGATAGGAGTGGAAGATTCAGGAACATCTTTATCCTTGTTCTGCGAATCTGGGGTATAATTTCTTGCCCGCAGTTGTAAAAGAGCGTCTGAGTTAACCATATTAATAAAATTTTGATCAACTGAAGCATGGGTGGTGCCCCTAGTATTGGAGGTTCCAGAAGTTGATCCCTGCCCTTTCAGAAATGGATCTTTCAGGACGACAGGTTTCTTTTCTTAAAGCAGCTTCTGGGATTCTTCGATTAGAGGGAATTGGTGAGTGAGGTGGTCCTTCTTGCAAAGCTTGCAAGGGAACTTGACCTTCTTCTTTTCTCTGTTACCCTCCTCGACATTTTCTTTGTTTTTGGGCTTCTGTTGGTTCCCCTCTCCTTTCTTGCCCTTCTTTTTATTGTTGGGCTACCGAGGGCCCTTTGATTAGTCTGAACCTGTTGTACAGATTCAGTAGTAGAAGGAGAGGTTGTGATGGGAGTCACTTCTACAGGCGATTGTTCGACCGATAAGGCATGAACCTATTTAGTCAATGCTTCGATGTCTACAGAATCAACTGAACCTACTATGCCGTCAACATGTGGTCTGGGTTTTGGTCTACCTAGATCAATGTTTGATCGCGGTGGATTAGGTATAATCTCGTAAATGAGCCTAGACTGAGCATAAACCAAGTCTAGTTGTTGGGTCCTTAAAATGGCTTCTTCTTCTAATGACACCCCAGAAGTAGCTACTTCCTTAGAAACATAAGGAATTAGTGATTTTAGACACCACTCTAATAAGAATTCTGGGGGGATATTTGCCTTAATGAGCCTCTTCCGTCTTTGCCACTCCTAAATATGATCAGATAAATGGGTGGCTTTGTTTTTTCTAAAGGTAGACCACAGATCTGTCCCGGCATTGTACCGAACAGGAAGCTGGAAGTGGTTCAAAAACACTACAGCGAGATACTGAAAGTTAAAAAAGGTGGCTGCAGGTAACTTGCAGCACCGGTTAAGGTTCTTTGAAAAAGCCTCAACCTAACGATATCTTCGTTCAACGAGTTTGAAGAACACCAAAGATGAAAAGTGGTAACATGATCACTAGGATCCTCACCAGTTTTACCTTTGAATTTTGAAATGTCCGAAGGTAGCTTAGTGGGAACTGGTGGCCACATAACATTATGGCACACTGGATCATTCGTTAACTTGGAAAGATCTGAAAAATTTAGGGTTTCCAGAAATGGTAAACAAGGTCTACAAGATGGCATTTGATAAGCTGGAGTCATGAAGGGGAAACCTCCCATAGTTTGACCCATGAACTACTGGTTAGGGTTTCCCTTGGCCATCTGTTGGTAGGGGTTTCCCCCAGCCATCTGCTGGTAGGGGTTTCCCCCATCCATATCCTGGTAGGGGTTTCCCCCAGCCATCTGCTGTTGTGTGAAAGTGTTGTTGAAATTCCCCCACCCAAATGAAAGCGGGTTGGTACCCTATGTATTCGTCCATTGTGGTTGGGTGTTAGCCCCGCCATATTGTTGGTTAAAAATATTACCCCCTCATCCAGAAAATAAAGAAAAAGGGATATTTCCTGCAGGTATATTACTTTGATTCATATTGTAACCTGCAAAGGTGTTAAAACTAGGGGTAGTCGAGATGGATGGCGCAGTCATGGTACTCATGACAGGCATAGTTTCATAGGCACTCAGCCCTACATTGGGTGTGAAATTCCAAGTACTAGGTATATGGTATGACTGTTGAGTCACAGGAGGTGGAATGACATTCACTGTATTAATGGGTCCAAAAGTAGGGGTAGAGGTGGATGTCAAAGTTGTTGAGCTTGGCATGCCTAACGTACCAGTGTTAAAACTGAAGGATGGATTTGAAACAGAAGTTGTCTGCATCGAACTTGGTGTAACAGTGGAAGAAGGATTCACAATACTTGCATTCATACCCATTGTGGGAGTCTGTGGGACTCCCTGTTCATCTCCTGGATTAGTCATAATATGCTCAGGTGTGAAAAAAAAGCATTATACTTAGGTTGCTGGAAACCAATAGGTAACAGAAGCAGATCATTAAGTCCGGTAAGAGGAGGGTTAAAAGGAGTGTTAAAATCACCAGAAGTGATATCCTCAACCTCAACAGTATTGAAAACTTATTGATCCGGGGTCCTAGGTTGTGGTTCACTAGGAACCTCTATTTCACCAGTAGGTTCGAAAAGACCACTGGAGTTATTCCTCCATCATGGTGGTGGTGGTAGTGGCTCCACACTGAGTGGGGGAAGGTTTTGCACCCTCCGAGACCTACAAAGCTGTTGGTATTCCACAATTATATAAAAATAACACTAAGTAAACCTGGTGGCCACTAAGACTAAGGGGAAAACAACATACCACTAAAAAAAATACTAAGTAATCAAACCAATCAAATGGATAGCAAATACTCTCGGAAGTAAGTCTGGGATGATTAGATCCCATAACAGACTAACAGAGTACTGATGGTCAATTTTGTGGCATCCACCAAAGGTCCACTGGGTGCAAGCGCTTGAATCACCAAACCGCTTTCCTGGGAGTACTACGAGAGGGTTACCTTCCACGCCTGTCCGAGGTGAAGTGGGAATAACCTCCCACTCTACCTTTGTAGGATCCTAAAGGTCTGATACTAAGGCTACCATACATACGAAATATCCTAGGGGGTCAGTCGTCATCCTAGTCAAAACGCATGGGCAGGGTAGCAAAGCCCGAAGTCCGAAAGGACCCCCGTACGCAAATCGACTCTGGTTTATGGTCAATAGGAAGGTGAGGGAATATCCTCAATGATTCCAGTCTTCCACGGCCTCATGTTCAACTCTGGTTTGAGTAGAGTATCCCAGGGTTATTTGATATATATGGGTTTACCTAAATGAAAGTTGTACTACGATTGTTGTGTAATGAAGCCAGTTGCGAGCAGTTTAAGGTGATTTAAGCTCGTAACTCTAGCCTAAGCTAGTTGATATCATGTATACCTAAAAAGAAAATGTTTCTAATTGATTTTATTAAAATTCTTTTTAAGGCAACTTTTTACTCAACGGGGTAGTGCATTGTGTGGAAATGGTTTGAGAAAGTAAAGTGCAAAATAAATAACTTTCAAAGCAATAAAATACTCTTTTTCTTTTTTCATTTATTCTCTTTCCAAAATGAAACTAAGCAAACCAAAAAAAATCTCTTTTTCTTTTCTTTTCAAATTCAAAACAAAGTAAACTACGCTACTTCGAAATGATTATAAGTCTTACTACTTTCAACTACCAAACTCATTTTTTGTTTTTTCTAATATATGTAAAAGAAAAAGAACTCGAAAATGGAAGCAAGTAAGACCTAAAAAAGCAATGTAAGTAAGGAAAAGCAACTCTAAGGCTCACAACAATCAAATCAATGATTTGACAAAGTCTTGTCCTACAAAGTTTTTGAAGAGAAAAAACCTTGGGCTTGGAAGACAAAGTGGAAAGAAAAGAAGGATAAGAGATGCTTCAAATGGAAAGGCAAACCTCAAAGGTCACTCCAAAGCATCAAGAACCCTAAAGAGAACTAAGCCAAGCAAACAATAGGAAAGCGAACCAAAGATGGCCTTACAATCACAAAGACTCGGATGGAAGCGAACTAAAAGACTTCAAACTTACTTGAAACTGAAACTGACAAAGTAATCAGGAAGTGTCTAGACTCAAAAAACTTTTGAAAACACCCTAAAGACTCCAACTTGGGGTCAAACCCTAAATAAAAGGTCAAGACACCGTCAAAGCATGCTTAGAGTTTCCACAAACAACAAATGTCGTAAACAAAGGTTTGTATACCTGCAACAAGAAACTATGGTACGAACATGCAGCTATGTTCAACTAAGAACAAGGCACGGTTTCCAAAAAGAGCCACAAACAAACAAGACACCTCAAAAGTACTCAAGCAAGCAAAAATGACCTAAGGGAATTAGGAGAGGCAAACAAAGCTCAAACAAGGAATAAATACCTCAAGGATCAGTTAAGAAGGCAAAGCAAGAGGCTGGAAATCAAGCCAAACAAGCAAAGATCAAATCCCAACAACAAATAGAGACTTACAGGAAAATATTCTGCTATGCAGTAGAGAAACCTGCATTTTTCAGGAGGTGTACCCTACTATGTAAAGGCAAACCAACATTTTTCAGGATGTGTACCCTACTATGTAAGAGGTAAACCAACATTTTTCAGGAGGTGTACCCTACTGTGTGCAAGGGATAACAACATTTTTGCCAGAGAAGGTTTAAAACAGGCTTTTAAACTTCAATTTGAGATGATTCAAGCAATGGAAGTAGGATACAGTAACCTACAGAGCCTCTCAGAGGATCAAAAAAGATCAAAAAGTGTTGAAAGTAAAGTTAAATGAGTCTCCTAGAATAGAAAACGACCGGTCCCTAGTATGGTCGCCAGTCTGTTGTTTGGGAATTCTACCCTATAGCGAGGAGAGGGACACTACCAACTTCTGGGGTGATAGGTAAATACATTAATCATATCACATAGGCTTCTACAAAATGAAAGAGATCAAGGTTCTTGAAGGCATACCTTATTCACGAAGTTTGATCCTAGCTTTCGCTTGCTCCTTCGATCGATCCTCCACTTGATCTTCCATTCGATGAACCTGCAATACAAATATACCTTCCTCAGCGTATCTTGACTGATATAACAATGATGAAATTGAAATACAATTTAGACATCAAATACAATCAAGCATTTAATCCAAACAAATATGCAATCCATTAGACATTTGATTGGGACGGGAAGGGCATTTCAACCTTTATTGTCAAAAGCAAATAATTAGTACAATTATACCTGATCGTTCAGAGTGCTTGTGCAACTAGATTCTAGGCTCCTGCTCTTCACACTAACTTGGAATTCCTCCAGCGTAACAACCCTTAATGCATAGTTTCTTCTCTCATCTCTCATCTATCCTCCTTGTATTTATGGGACAAGGTAGGTAGTTTGGATCGAGAGGTAGTTTGATTGGGAAGTTGGGGAAGTTGCAAAACCAACTTCAACTAATCCCAATTCCTCAAATTAATATATTTTTTATTACTTTTTAAGGTGTACTCTACTTTTCTTAAGTGGAGTAGCGTTCAACATGCAACTTCCCTGCTTTACAACCAGCGTTTGCAAGATTTCTGAGGCTGTACGCTACTCTATTAAAGCAAAGTAGAGTATTTCTGAGGGAAAACGCTACTTTAATGAAGTGGAGTAGAGTATTTCTGGAGGAAAATGCTACTATCATGATTGTAGGGTAGCGTTTTTCCTTAAAAGTAGGTAAAAAGAGAGTTTTGTCAACTTTGGAGGGGTAATTCTAGGCCATTCATCACCTATGGTCATCATGCTCTTCAATCCAAGTTGTCCTTTAGTGTGATCAATAGATAAATGTGATCACGGACGGAGAAGTGCAGATTTGACCTATAACAGTGAGTCATGGCTGTTGTAGGTGATAAAGTAGGTTTTTTCCATTAGGAATCCACTATCACTAGGGCTAGCAAGGCCGTTGATAGGGTAGGAGTGATATCAGCAGAAGAGAAAGCAACTGCAACTACCGGGCCAATTGTCTCAGCCGCTAAGTCACTAGAAAGAGCCACCAAGGTCAGTTGTGGATTCAGGCGCATGATGAAGTGAATTTTCCACAAGAGGTAAGTCGTTGGGTAGGGTAGAGACCCTTGGAATCTATTGTTTAGTATTTCGAGCACTAATCAGGAAGCCCCGGGCAGGGGGAAGGTGTTCCCAGAGTAGTTACAGATTATGGGCATCCACTATCATTGATTTTCTATAAGAAGGATTGCAATAATTGCAGAGAGTTTTGTAGAGATGGCCTCTAGTCTGAGGTATGAGGACAGGTTGGAGGGTGTCTCCAATTTTTTTTAGTGGAAGATAAGGATGAGTGCCATTCTTAAGGAGAACAAGTTATGGTACTTGGTGAGCTAAAAATCTATAGTGGCAATACCAACAGATGACAATGAAAAGGAAACTCATGAGTTGAATGCATTCAAAGGGAAGAGGTTACTCCTTGATGGAGTAAAGGACCATTTGATCTCATACTTTGGTGAGAAGGATACTGCCAACGAGATGTGGGATACTTTGAGAAGCCTATTTCAGGCCAAGAATGAAAATAGGAAGATGGACTTATCAGACAAACTCCATAGCATTAGGATGGTCAAAGGAGAAACAATGACCTCCTATCTCAATTGGATCAAGCAGGTGAAGGATGATTTGCATGCAATTGGGGACAATATCCCATACCCAAAGATGGTGCGCATAGTCTTGAAGTGCTTCAACAAAGACTGGGAAGTCTTTGTAACATGTGTGGTTGGTAGAGAAAATCTCCTAGATTGGAGCAAGTTTTGGGATGTCTTCACTCATGAGGAAATCCAAAGAGGATTTCATAAATAAGAGGAGGATGAGGAATAAGAGGAAAATATTTCCTTGGCCTCCAGATTCAAGGACAAAGGGAATAAGGGAGAAGGACCTTCTAGTGGAATCAAAAGGAAGGATATGAGCAAGATCCAATGTTTTTCTTGTGATGAGTTTGGCCATTATGATAGTCAATGTCCTACTAGGAAGAAAGGTAACAATGGGAGAAGAAGAAGCAGATGGAAGCAACAATAGAAGGAAAGGATGAAGTAGATGAGTTCACTACCAAGTTTGATAATGAGTATTCACTCATTGTTTGGCTTGGATGTGTGACCAACCATGGCTGGTAAATAGATAGTGGAGCTACATGCCACATAATTAGAGAGGGGTCATTGCTTCAAGATGCTACATAGGTAGAATCTACATGCTATGTGGGATGTGGATCTCATATCATATTAGCATTAGAAAGGGTGGGTGCAGTCACATTCCAGTTGGAGTCATATTATACTCTGGAGTTAGATAGAGTATTGTATGTTCCTGGGATGAGAGTCAGTGTGTTCTTTGTTTCATCCATGGAGGATGAGGGATATGCATTGCATTTACACGATGCATTAGTTTTCATTCTCCCTAAGAGAGAAGGTGTTCAGGATGCGTAAGGATTGGCATCATGGAGGGAAAATTATATAGGTTGTTGTGACAACCAATAGTCAATTTCAGAGGGAGTTTGGAGTAAAGTTCCAAACGGAGTTTGGAGTTTGAATTAATGTCTGAGAGGGAGCGTGAGGCTCATCTCAGTAGTCCTACATGGTATGATATGGAATTTATGGAGGAGGAGCACATGGATCTAGATCAGATTCCAGTAGAGGCAGCAACAAAGTCTTTCAGTTCAAAGGGAGCATGGGCTTCCAGTTCAGAGGAGTATCTACAATAGTAGGTGATCATGCTGATCATGGATCAGGTGTCTCCAGAACTACCTCCCTCGCAAAGAGGGAGTGTTATCTCTTTTAGCTTGGCAGTTACTTCTATGATGGGGGTGTCTAGCAATATAGAAGGATTTGAGGTAATTTCTAGACATGTATTGCAAAGGTGGATTTATAACACCTCGTGTAAACGGTCTAGTTGGCCCATGGTATGGGAGTGCCTATGGTATTGGTCCATGGTATTTTCATGAGTGTGAGATTATAAAAGGATACTTAGTGTATGATCACAAACATAGGAGAGAATGAGATATTCTAGATTGGTAAGCATCACAGTTACAAGAGACGACTTTCCTCTTATAGTGAGTAGTCTAGATCTAGGGTGGATCTAAGGAACTTTCCTGTCTAGTTTGAAGAGATGATTTGGAGTACCTTCCTGGGTGTTTGGTACAGATTCAGAGACTATATCCAGAGGACTATTGTTGTTCTATTGTAATCAAATCCTGCAATAAGAATAAGACAAGCATTTGTTGGTTTTCCCTGAAGAACTGGGGTTTTGAGGGTAAATCAAATTGTTAAATGGTGTGATGATTTCCTAAGCTTTTCCGCTGCATTCTTTGTTATATTTTAGTGTGTTTCAATCAATAATTTTTCTACTAACTAGATCTGAACTACTAAAAATAGCATTATACATATTTAGACATGGCCCTTAGAGAAATGAAAGCATATGAATATCCAATGGGTAACATGTGGAATGCAATCGCAAAATGTATTGCTTTGTCATCTTCTCAAGAAGCCTTGCTGGTAGTAACTCAAGGATCCCTAGGGGAATCATCCTCGCATCCAACTCATTATATAGCTCATCATTCTAGTCAATATCAAGGTTGATGGCCATAACAACCTTCCATTTCAGTTTTGTTTGTTAGTCCCAAAACATAAAAGAAGTTAGTACATAACAAGAATGGAGAGTTGAAATAGAATTGGGACTGAACACTATAAAGAGGAAAAGCTGCTCTAGAAAATGGATCATATTTTTTGAGAGAAGAGTGTAAATCCTCCTGAATTTGGTTGATCATAGAGCTATCAGAGGCAGATTTTGTGATTTTGATTTTCCGGGGCCAAGTAGATTCAGACCTTTTTTTTCTTGTATTATAATATCTAGTGTGTTTTTGCATCATCCTTCTAAATCTTCATATCATCCATAATTCTATAGAATTTTTCACCTAATATAATGAAATCCCTCTAAAGCCACCCTTCATCCAATTTATTGGGTCATGTGATGTGATGAATTCCTTTTTGTTGTTAATATGTTATGAAATTTCCATGATGTATTTTATGATGTAAAGGATGTTCTCAAAACTGAAATTTGTGCATGCAATCGTATTATTGGTAAATTATTGAATTCTCCATTGCTCGATAAGTTTTTCTTCATTTAGAGAAATAAGATTTACTCCTGGTGGTACCTTGTATCTCTAGTTCGATTAATTCTACCATTTCATTCACATTGAAAAGCTATATGTATGCTATCTAAAGAACAATGTATACCTAAATAATTACATCACATACTCTTAATGCTCTAAATTTGATAATTCAAGAAATATAAGAAACACAATAGGTTTATGTTCCTTGAACAAAATATTACAAGCATACATAAATACAAAATTTATTGATGTCGTGGCATAGTTTCAAAACAACCTTGGACAACTCAAAGACTAATAGTAGCAATCATATGACTAGAAATAAGGTTGTATTTTATAGTCTAGACACCGGCGTTGAGTCTGAAGGGAATTTGGGGAATGATAATAAGGTGGCTGTATTCTAGAAATGATAACTAGGGTAGTTGTTGTGTATGCTAGAAATTGAGAAAAAAGAACAATAGATGAAGTGTAATATGTACCTAGTTTGAAGTGTAATTTGTTGAGTGTTGGGAAGCTCATGGAGAAGAAATACAAAGTGTCCTCCAAGGACAAAGTCTACAAAATCCTATACAAGTATCCTTGTAATAATCTAATAGCCAGGGTTGAGATGACTAAAAATAGGATTTTTCCACTTATTATGAGGAGTGAGTTGACATATTATATTAATGCATACAAAGCTAAGAGTATATATCAGTCCTTGTTATGCCATTTAAGGTACGGCATTTTGGAGATCTGTATTTGCAATAGAAGAAGCAAATCATGAAAGGGTTGCCATGTATTCAGCAACTAGCAAGCTCTTGCGAGAGATGCATTCTTTCAAAGCATCATAGCGAGAATTTTATATCAGGATTTTCATACGGAGCCAAAGTGCCCTTGGAACTTGTGCACACATATTTGTGTGGACCAATGCAAACACAAACTTTAGCAGGAAATGTTTATTTCATGTCTTTTATAGATGATTACAACTAGAAGACTTGGGTTTATTTCCTGAAGAAGAACTTTGAAACCTTTAACATAGTTAAGAATTTTAAATCCATGGTTGAAAAATAAAGTGGAAAATACATTAAAGTGTTGATATCAGACAACAGTGGAAAATATAAATTAAATGATTTTATTGAATTTTGAAACTATCATGGAATCAAGAGACATTATAACTCTAGATATACCCAACAAAATAATGGAGTGGCTGAAAGGAAGAATCGAACTATCATGGATATGGATTGAATTATGCTCAAGGAGAAGCACCTGTCAGATCAATATTGGGGAGAAGTGGTGGCCTATTTAGTGTATATCCTAAACAGAAGTCCAACTAAAAGTGTGTAGGAAAAAGTTCCTGGAGTGGTAGGAAATGTAGTGTTTCTCATCTTATAATTTTTAGGTGTGTGACTTATGCCCATGTACTTAAGCAAATACGCCAGAATCTTGATGACATAAGTGAGAAATGTATCCTAATTTGGGTATAGTGATGTGTCTAAAGTTTATAGTCTCTACAATCCCATCACAAATAAATGTGTAATTAGTAGAGATGTTGAGTTCAAGGAAGTCGAAGCTTGGGATGGAAGCATTGATAAAATTGTTGTAGGGAAAGTTACATTCAGTTAAGATGATGATGAAGGCATTGAGCAGGAAGTTCAAGGTGAAGAAAAAATCCTACAGCTGACTAGAACTGCTACAAATGTGCTAGGAAGGTAGACACTTGGTGCAAGTCCATCGTGATTTACAACACCTAAAACTCAGGAGCATGGTGAACCATCAAGTTATCAAAGATAAAATGAAACAACATCTAAGGTAAGTAGTGAGTCCAATCCCACTCTTGCCACAATGAGAAACAAAATTAGAGGTCAGAAGACTAGAATTTTATTGGAGTTGTATGAACAAGAAGATGAAGTAAATCACATTTCCAATTTTGATTTAGTTGCATATGTTCTAGTAAAGTTTGATGACGATATTAAATATTGGGTGAAGGCTATGGATGAAGAAAATGATTCCATAGAAAGAAAAAACACTTGGGAACTTGAAGATTTACCTGAAGATAAGGATTGTATTGGTGTGAAGTGTATCTACAAAACCAAGTTGAATGATGTAGGTGACATTGAAAAGAAAAAGTCTAGACTTGAAGCTTGAGGGTTTAGTCAACAACCTGGTATTGATTACAATGAAACTTTTGCACCTGTAGCTCTACGTGAGACTATGAAAATGGTTTTGGCCATTGCAGCAAAAAATGAGTGAAATGTATATTGAATGGATGTTAAATCTGCATTCATAAATGGATTCTTGGAGGAATTAATTTATGTGAAGTACCCTCCAGGATATGAGATTGGTGTAGAGGAAGATAAAGTATACAAGTTGAAGAAATAGATGTATGAATGGAAACAAGAACCTGATGTTTAATACAATGAGATTGATGAGTATTTGAAAAGAAATGGATTTAGTAGGAGTCCAAGTGAGCCAACCTTGTACACAAAGGTAAAGTCCTGATAGTTTGCTTGTATGTTGATGATTTAATTTTCACCATAGATCTTTCAATTGATGAATTTAAAACAACCATGAAAACATAGTTTGAAATGACTGATTTAAGGATGCTAAAGTATTTTGTTGGCATAGAGTTTAATCAATCTAAGGATATATTGAGTAGGTTCGGGATGGTGAATTGCAAACCAGGTGTAACACCAATTGCAACTGGTACAAATCTTAGCAAAAAGGATCATGGATCAAGTGTTGATCCTACTTTGTATAAGAGACTAATTGGTAGTCTCATTTATTTGACAACAACAAGGCCTAATATAATGTATGAAATGAGTCTAATTTCTAGGTTTATGGATTCCCCAAAGAGAACTCACTAGTAGGTTGGTAAAATGGTTTTGAGATATGTTGTTGGAATAACGAAGTTTGGAAATTTATATACATCATATTCAAATTTTAATTTGATTCGTTATACAGACAATGCTTTTGCAGGAAGCAATGATTGCATGAAGAGCACATCTAGTTATGTGTTCAGTTTTTTATTTGAAGCGGTAGCTTGCGCATCTAAGAAGAAGCCCATTGTTACATTATCATCAGCAGAAGTAGAGTTTGTTGCAGCAACTGGAGAAGCATGTCAGATAGTTTGGATGAAGAGAATTTTGACTAAGTTATTGCATGAACAGGAAGAACTAACTCATATTTGCTATGATAATAAATATGCCATATCTTTGTCAAAAAATCATGTTTATCATAAGAAGAGCAAGCATATTGATACAAGGTATCACTTTATTAGAGAGCTTCTAAAATGTAATGAAATTTATCTTGAGTATTGTAGACCTGAAGATCATTTTGGAGACATTTTTATGAAACCCTTGTCCTGGGATTTGTTTGAATTTCACAGAGATAGTTTAGGAGTTTGTATGTTGTAAGTTGCAAAAACACTTAGTCTATTTTTTTTTCAAAAATAATTAAGGGGGAGAATGTTGGGAGTAATTATTTCTCCAACCATCATACCAACGAAATTAAGGCAAGTCAATGCAGTTAAAGTTTTGTTGAAGTTGGGTTTGAGGTATGTTCAGTTAGTGAGATCAAGATCCATTCAGTTGGTGAGACGTTAAGGTAGATCATATTTGCATTAAATATGTTATGCAAGTTGAAGTAATTATTTTTTGTTACTCATGATCAATATTTAAACTTGTGTCTACCAAATTAAATGTCACAATTTGCAGTCGCATCAAAATTATATCAACGAAAGCTAGTTCAAGTGATGAAAATTTTGGTTAACTATCAAGTTTGTGTCATGGTCTGAAGTCCCTATACATGCCGTGATGACAAATGGAAGAAGTCGAGCGGGTTTTAGAAAGGTCAATAGAAGGTGATAAAAGGTGCTCGGGAAGAGTCCTGAAAGTGATAGTCCGATATAGTATTAGACCCAACATATATGTGTGGTTTTAAGGTTTCTTTCGAGGAAGGACTGTGGGTGATTCCCAATGGAGACACATGTCAACATGTCGAAGTATTGTGTCGGAGGATCCAAATGAAGGTCGAAGAGAAAGTGTCGATGGGTGATCAGATGGTTGAATCCTGGCTATTGATGATAGGATTTTTGCTTGGTCCAATAAGTGTTTCAGATGTCTATTTTTTTATGGTGATTTAATCGTCGATTTTGTAAAGATTTTTGGCCTGAAAGAAATTCCGGTCGCTATAAAAACTATCAATTGTGTATAAATATGTAATTTCATTTGCTAACAAAAAAAATAGTGAGAGGGAGACGAGAATAAGTTTGAATACTCCCTCATCCCCTTGAATGGATAAGTTCTTTGAAGGTAATGGTCTTTGACGAAAGCTATAACCCCTCCTTAGGTAGTGATTATGAATGTAAACATGATAATATAATAGAAACCCTTTAAAATTTGAAATGTAGTATAGAAAGCCTTACCTAAAAATCTAACATGCACTCTCAAGAATGTTGTAAGAAAGGCTCATAACCCTTTTTCCAAAAAAATACTTTTTGTGATGTTAATGTGTGATGATGAAATCATTGAATATAACTTTTTGTATCTTGAAAATAACTTTAAAATTACATGAAGTTTAAAAACTTCCATTATGTGTTTTACATTGATAGATGGCATGACACAAACA
This sequence comes from Larix kaempferi, assembly GCA_027924585.1. Lineage (NCBI taxonomy): Eukaryota > Viridiplantae > Streptophyta > Pinopsida > Pinales > Pinaceae > Larix > Larix kaempferi. The sequence continues at coordinate 9,920,304 of BSBM01000074.1, read as the reverse complement.
TTACATATAACATTTAGCATATTATGTGTCATAATACTAACATTACATGTGACATCGTGCCATTCTACATTTGTGATAATATTAAAATCACATTTTATAGCATATTATATGTCATAATACTAACATCACATGTGGCATCACATCATTTTACATGTATGATAATATTAACATCACATCCTTCTACATGTGTGATAATATTAATATCACATTATGTTTGAAGCATGTATCACTAGTGTTACATGAAATTTTTGTATTCATTATGATTACAGATTATGTACACTTTCTCCTTGTCTAAATATCTAAAGTACTTAGCCAAAACTCCTTGGAAGATGAGTCATGAGACTTTTTCCTTGTAGAAACCCTGTCTAGAAAGGCCGATGCACCTTGCCTTATAGAAGAGTGCATCTTTCCTGATTGACGCACCTTGCTCCACTACAGACCGCGTTGCTGCCGCATGTTGCTAGTGTCTAGGGCGCGTCGATGCCTGTATGGAGGGAAAAAGAGAAGTTTCGAAAAATCTCTCTCGAAGACCCTCGTGGAGGCTTACCCCTTCCATTTAGGGTGGATCTTACTCGCCTCCCAACTAAGCAGGATCCCACCTCATCCTTCTCCCTTAATCCTCTCCTCTCCTCCTCATATCTTTTGGCCTATAAATGAAGCTTCTCTTCATGGGATAGGGGGGTTGAAATGAGGGAAGCCAAATACTGGAGAAATTGAGCCAAGAATATGTTCTTCCATGATTGGTAAATTGAGGCAAGATTCCATTGGAAAGGATCTTCAACACCAAGGCGTCACTAGTTGTAATTGTTTCCTCTATTTTAATTAATACATCAATGTCTTCCTTTCCCATAAATGACGTGTACTTTCATTTATAGTAGTTCTCCTTGGTCAATTGCTTAGATGTATCATGTTATCTTGCAGTCTCTTGTCTTTGTCCTTTTGAATCTTTTGTAGGTAATCTCTTCATCAACGAGAGGGATTGTGAAAGCTTCAAGCCACAAGGATGACCTCAGTCATAAATAAGGTATGGATTGGACTCTTTGTATTCAAGTAATTTGATGGATCTAGAGAAAGGTTTTCATTCTTTTTTTCATTTGTTCTAGATCTTAACCATTCAGATTAGGGAGATTGGTTGGTGCCCGCATCGACGGTTTTATCCGTTAACAACTGGCAGAGCACACCGATAGGTCATAAGTTAAGTGCTATGCCATGACGAAGTTATATGTTACTTGTTGGTTAGTCGTTCTCCATGCTTATTTGTAATCACCTATTGTTCTCCATGCTTGAGCTACTTGTTACCTTCGTTAGTTAAATGGATTGTCTATCTATTATCTATGCATGAGTTACAGGTTATCCATGCATAAGATACTAGTTATTTTTTATATTTCTTTTTTTTATAATTGTTTATTTTGAATTTTGAAAGACAACCATAAAATCAAGCTCAAGAGTACACTTGTCTCATCCTCCTTCAATCTAGGAAAATCATAAATATTAATCCACCAGAAATTATAAGATATAAACTCCCATCAATATAATAATACTAACATCACAAATAATACAAAATTATATAAATTATCAATCAATTACCAACGTTATTACATATAATAGCCATGTGTAAACTACCAACATTATTTGTATGATCTCAAGCTTACGTCTTAAAAACCCTAAAATACCAATACCTCTCAATGCTATAGTGCTCCAAGTGCTTTAGGAAGAAGCCTCAACTTCCCAGACTTTGGGCTTCGCCATAACTTTTTCCATATCCATAAATTTGTAATTATGGACTATTCTTTCAGCCATAAAATCTTGGCCGTTTAAAAATCTCCATTAAATCAGCCAATATGGAAAAGCTTGGTCTGGATAATAATTTTCAAATCAATGTAGAGTCTTACAACAATGTTATACAGACATACAGATTATTAGCAGCCTGCAACAGTGCTGCTCGCCCTTTGCACTTTGCACACTACACATTCCGATCCATGGCTTCATAACAATGCTCTCCAACTTTACCCAATTTTTCCAATCATGTTTTTCGACTCGCCCACATTACCTGTTTCCAAGACCATGGATTCCAAAGATGAGGAAGCTCCCATTGTCGTGTCGTCGGCAGAGCTGTAAAATGTCTGAACAACAAGATTTGTTGCATTGATCTCGTTTCTTTCGGTAACATCTATTCCGGCGCCTTCAGCTGCCCAAGACACCCCTGATGGCCCCACATAAAGCAGAGAATGCCGACATGAAGGGCAAGAGGGATTGGAAACCACCCATGCGTCTATGCAATCCGCATGGAAACTATGACAGCAATCTCGTAACACTCGCAGCTTTTCTCCTTCCATGAATTCTGCCAAGCAAATGGGGCAATCCAGGGTTCCAAGGGGGGAGCCTGTGCGGTAAATCGTAGCCGGAAGTGCTTTAATATCCATTTTAATGATGCCAGTTTTAGCTCTATCGGCACCCACATCGAGTGATGTCTCAGACAGCACTCGCCATCGTCTACTACATCGTAGCACGGCACAGACCCCCAACGCCCATAAGACGGAGAGGAGCAAGGCCGCGAGAATCATGGCTCCTCCTGAGTCGAAACCCGCATTGGCTACGTACGGTAACTGCGATCTTCGAACAATCTCCTGCCATGAATGGACAATATAGAGACAAGCACACTCTTCATATTGCTGAAAACGAGCTCCAATCGTATGGAAAAACGAAATGGCCACAATAGTCTCAAACCTTAAATTCTCCAGAGATTGAGCTTGGGATTTTGGTGGCTAGAAAATGTATAAAGCCAGTGAAATGTTGCAGAAGGAACATGGCAGTGAAATGTTGCAGAAGGAACAGGGCAGTGATTGTAAGCCAAAGGAACAGTCAATTCTTCCTTAATATATTAGCAGGAGGAGGACAAGATGATGGACAAGGAAAGGCCGGGCAGGTGGACGCTGCGCCGGGTTCACAGAAAACCGCACCCCTGGAAACCTCCCTCTCCGGACACCACAAAAACCAGAAGATTCTTAAAAAGTTTCAAATGGATCACCATTGTTTAAGAGAGTTGCTTCGTCTGAATTTGGTGGTACATGGCTTAAATTTAAAATTTCGATTATTTGGTTATGTTTGGCTTAAACTCCAGGGTGCAAATATCAGAATTGTAGATTTTCATTTATAATTTTCGAAATTGATTGAAATCCCATATGCAAAAATTGGTCAACGGAATTGCAGTCGACAAGAAAAAAATATTTGTTCATCTTAAAACAAGCGACGTCTTGTGTCTAACGCATAAAGTTGTCGCAAAAAGAGAAGATCTTTCATTGTTTGAAAACAGAAGACTGTCATCAACTTATTGGTTGATCCCTACGAGGGTCCAGGTAACATCATCGACCTGGACGAGTGTCGGTTAAGATAGCGACAGTAAAATCTGTGGCTAAGTAAAACAACAAAATTATATTGTCTGGCTAAGTACTCTTAAATGCTTATTTTTATACCCCCAAGGTTTTTGCAGTGTGCTGGCATTTATTTGTATTCGTTTTTAGATTCATATGAGATTGATAATATCGGGTTGTGTTCCATTTCAAAAAAGGAATGATCATATCGGTATTCCCATGAACTAAAAGCTGTACACTAAACGTTATTATGTCCCGGACATCGAGTATTTCCTCAGGGGCATTAGTTGGGGTGCCTATTCATCAATGGAGGCTCGGGTAATGTTGGAACCTTTGTTTTCGAAAAATCAGTTTATTTGCAAATTGTTAATGTGTTATTTTTCTTGGCTTTGATTGGCGCCATGCATGGTGACACGTGTCTCGGCTCATGTGCCTCAGGAGCTGGCGGCACGATGGCATCACGACGTCTTAAATGTTGGCATGGTCTGGGTTGTCCTTCGTCTGCAGTGTTCCAATGCGGTTTTCTAGTTTTCCATTTGTTGTTGTTCGAGGCCGAGGGTTTTCCAACATGGTTTTCCTATGCCTTGACTACTTGTTGTGGGTGAGGGTATTCCAGTGCGCTGAGTCATGGCCATGGCGGGCCTCTTCTGTTATGTTCATAGTTTTCCTGTTGTCCGAGCAGTGGCATTGAAGTTTTGTTTCGCTTTGGATATGGGGGTGGGCCTCCCTTCTCAATGTGCCATTCATGTTTGCGTCCTCCAGGGGGTCAATGTTAAATGCAACTGTCTTTCCGAGCTGACGAGCGGCGTCTGTACATGAATGGGTCTCTCTAGGGTTTCATTCTATAGATTTCCTGACGGCTTTCTCAATGTCTGCGCACGGGCCATCGTCATTTATTTCAGTATGGAAAATTGTCATTCATGGTGGTCAGTTCATGGTTCTATGGCCTTGGTCTCTTCAGCTTTGTTTGCCATTTCAAGTTGTTTTGGTTTGCAGTCTATTTCCACGGTTTCTAGAGTCCATTGGTGTGTGGGTAAATGTTAAAACTACTTGAACCCATTGGTGTATGGGAAAATGTTAAAACTACAATTATGGGAATTAATACATATATTGATTTTGAAATCATCGACCCAAGAGAAGGTTCTAAATCCTTCCCAACCTTAGTTGGTCGACCATGGGGACACAAAATGAAATCTTCCATTTCACTTGAAAATGATACAATTAATCTCAAAGGATAAGGAAAGAATGTAATTGTGCCTATTAATCTGTCCCAGGGAAAACCTTGGGCCAAACCTGATGGCAACGACAACGACATCCAACGATCGATTGTACTAAATAGTCCAAAATAATGAAGATTCTATCGAACCAAACTACCATGGAGAAATACACTTGGGGTCTCCTATATATGTTGGATACAATTCTGATTTGGAACTTTATGATTCTCAAATGGAAAATTATGAAGCACAAGCCCGTGAATGTTGGTAAGTCGAAGTTATTCCTAGAAAAAGAGCTCAACAATGTTTTACTATATCCATCATTCTGAATTTTTTTGAGAAAAAAGTAAGTGAATACTCGACACTAATCCTGACAAAGAAATAACCTTCAAGTATTCCACCGCTTCGATATAAAGAACATGAATCGTCGACCATACATATCTACGAAGTCTCCACAAACGCCGGTGAGCAAGGATGACTTTAAAGTATGGTTGAAACCTTCACCGACCAGGCAGCACGATGGTGGGACATGCATCAATCCCGTCTCCACACATGGACCACAATGTCGACATACTTTGTCAAATGCTTTGGAGGAAAGAAACTCACAACATAAGTAGAAATACCAAAATTTGTACAAGTCCAAGACCAATCCAAGCACATCAATACATGTGAAAAGGAATGGAAATGACTAGTATATAGGGATGAACAAATATATACTCATCTATTTCCAGGTACACTTGAAGATTTAACATACAAATGGTATAAGATGGAAGAGGCCAAAGGAGAAACCTTTAGTTGGCAAGAACTAAAAAAAAATTAAGGGATTTCTCTTTTAACCCAGAAGAAGAATGCAGGAAAGAAGCAGTCGATAACATTAAAAGTTCTATACAACCGACAAGTAATGTCACACCAACTACAATAGGCCGACCATAGTCAACATGCAATAATATCACGACTAGACCGACCCATCGATTGACTCGACTAGAACTCAAAAATGACAACACTGTAGGAAAAAGCTTCAGGTGGAAAAAAGATCATCCTTGCGTAGTAAAACCTGTAAAGTCTTTGATGAAAGTTGCCATGGAAGAAAAGTATGAACAAGAAATAATTACTAAAAAATAATTTCCTCATGCTTTTACAAAATTCAAAGAAGGAGATCAGCCAATCAATGAAACAAAAGCACCAGAGTGGATGGATGCACAAATCAAAACAAAAGAAGTCAACATTTCAAATGATGACTAACTGAAAATGGAAAAAATAGGAGATTAATGGTCTAAACAACAATCAACAGAAATAGCTAATATGTTAAAAGAAGACTAGGATTTCTTCGCGAGAGATTATAAATATTTAAAGGGTCTAGTACAAGAAATGGGTGAAATGAAAATCGACATAAAACCAGACGCAAAACCTGTCAAGAAACGACTGTATAAGTTGGCACATAAATACAAAGAGATAGTAAAGAAATAAGTAGAAAAAATGCTAGCTGTTAGAATCATATATCCAGTATACCAATCAGAATGGGCCATCCCCATGGTTGTTCAACCAAAGAAGTACGAACGAACAATATTACATATTTGTTTCAACTTTAGAGGATTAAACAAAGTGACACTAACCCACTTCTTTCCTACACCTTTTGCTGATGAAATCATCAATGAAGTTGTGGGTCATGAATGTTATTCTTTCACTGATAGATTCTCTGGATATAACCAAGTTCCTATTAGTAAAGAAGATCATCATAAAACAACATTTATTTGTGAGTTTAGATCATTTGCTTATAAAGTGATGCCATCCAGTCTAAAGAATGTGCCTATAGTATTTTCAACAATAGTTGTACAAGTATTTTAGGAATATCTATACAAAACTATGGCCTTCTACTTTGACGACTGGAAAATATATTCATTATTAAGGGACCATGTTCAGTGGCTCCATCTGATGCTAGAATGATGAAGACAAACACAACTATCCTTGAACATTAAAAAGTGCATATTTGTAACAATGATTGGAATCCTTTCAGAACATGTCATTTGCAAGGAAGGAATTAAAATAAACTATGCCAAAATTAAAGTTATTCTCGACTTAAATCCACCCAAGAAACCAACAGTGATAGGCATGCACCAAGTTACATTGGAGAGAGTTTCACTAGAACCCATGAATCTACTAGTATTTACCCAATCTATAGTCACTTCAATTGCACTAAACCAAGTACTTCCTTCCTCTACCAGTATGGTTGGTACCTTACCATCTTTATCACCATCAATGCCAACCATAACACTACAACACTCCATTAGTCCAATAGATCAAAATACTTTGTTAAACTCTCTAGATTCCAATGCATAACCCGCTTCGACTACACCTATTCCTTCAACCATAGGCCCTACTATGTCGTCAATCCTAGCTTCATCTATCTCAACCTCGACTATTCCGACATGATCTATTTATTCATCATCTACTTTGACCCCTTCCACCTCAACTATACCTTTGATTACCCTATCTCATCCCATTTAGCAAACAACAAATGGATCTCAAAACAAGAAGAAAAAGACTAAGAAGAACCAACTACAAGGAAGTCCCATGTGGATTCATCTTCAGTCTGTGAAAATTTCTTTAGGAGCCCCAGTTACATTCGATCATGTCATAGTTAAGGACCATGAACTTGAATATCTTTTAGAGGCTATAATTAAAGAGAAAAATAAAAGATGGTCAGATGATAAAAGGAAGCTCGACAACGTTGATGTTGAACAAAAAAAGGTACTCAGAACTTGTGAAATCCTACTAAGGGAGGTTGAAACCAATCTGCATGGACCACCTACCAAGAAACGATTGGATCAAATAACTAGCCTCTTTGGAATGCTTCTCACCATGAGGAATTTTTAAATAAAAAAATCAAGAAAATAAGTAGCAGATAGAAACATTGTCGGCCAATCAGCACCAACTATTTTTAGAATGACACAATAATTTAAAAGAGTCTGATATAGAAGAAAAGTGGTTGATCAATGTATTAAATAATTGGTATTCAGACTATGGAAAATGCTTTGTAGAAGTGAGCAAAGTTCGAAACAACTTAGCAATTATTTTTCAGCAAAAGGCTACTGCAGATATGTCAACTTTGCAATATTTTGAGCAATATATTCAAATGGAACAGAATCAACTACTAGGATATCAGAATCAATTCGAACAATGGTCAAAGCAATAGAATCCTTAACAAACAGATTTCATCATCTTATTAGCATAGATCAACAAACTACTTGTTGAAGCCAACAACCAACACTTGATCCTAGGACCTGATTTACAAAACGTCAAGGACAATTTGGCCACTGAAAAAATTTCCAATCTCTCGTATCTCACCTCTCTCAGTTTGAACATCCAGACAAATCTTTATGAATGGGAGGACATCCAACAACGGCTTTCCTCCTCTTCCAAAGCTATAGTTGAAGCATGCATTAATCCTAATCAGTCGACCACTACATCCAATATGCTGCGGCCATAAGGAAGAGTTGAATAAGGCCTTAAAATTGCAATCCTCATTTTTTGTTGCACATATCCTTATTCTCTTCAGGATGAAGAAACCTTTTTTTGGTGGGGGAGATGTTGGAGTATCCTAGTCGATTGGACAATTAGGTCCTTCGGCTGACCAAAGTCGAGTCGGTCTAGTCAATCGATTAGTCGACTGAACTATCAGTTATAACTAAATAACTACTTGTAAATCATATATATAGGATGTTGAGTCTTGGATCTATAACATATGTTTTGTATTGTATTTTGACCTCTGATAATATAAGTACTTGTTACTAATGTCCCACTAACTATGTTATCTTGTATATTGTATGCTTTGTGATCTTTTATACATGTTTATTGTACTATTGGAAATCTATGTGAACCATCAAACTACAATAGGATGAGATCCTGAGAGCAATAAGGAAATCAATATAACAGGATGTATCGATTCCAACTGGGATAGAGACATTAATCATAGAAGGTCAACCAATGGATATGTGTTCAAGATATCTGATGGAGTAGTCAGTTGGATGAGTAGAAGGTAGTCAGTCGTTTCACTATTGAATATTGACGTTGAATACATGGAAGCTACTCATGTGTGTAAGGAAGTTGTTTGGTTGCGGAGATTTTGTTCAGATGTTGGGTTTGGACAACATGCTCTTCGGTTGGATTGTGAAAGTTAGAGTGAAATAATCCTGGCAAAAGAATCCAACATATCATTCGAAGATGAAACACATTGATGTTCAATACCATTTTGTGAGGGAGATGGTAGAGAACTAGAGGGTGATACTGGAAAAGGTAGACACGATGAAGAATGTTGCAGAATCATTGACCAAGTCGGTTAGAACATAGAATTTTTACTAGTGTAGGGAAATGATGGCCTTCTCATCCTTGCTAAAGTGAACTAAAGTTTTGAATTTCCTGTTTATGCAAAGAATACAACAAGTGGGAGAATATTGGAAAGGTTATATTGTTTGCATGTGAATTGACTTGATCATGACCATGACCATGATGATCATTGGTTTTTCTCTATGATCATGACCATGATAATATGGCCCCAAGAAAATTTGAATCCTCGTGGCATGGGAGTTATATTATGAAGCATGTTGTACATAATAGAGTTACAAGTTAGTGTTGGGGTCTATTAATACCAATTATAGAAATTTTGCAAACTAATTTATTTGATTAAATAAAAATATAATAGCACACGCAACACATCAAACAAATGATCATGAATTCACTGATGTTTTAATGATCTTCCAAGCACGTCACAAGGTGATTTGAATGTCCATATCATCTCTTGGACCATACTACTGAACAATCTAAGTAATCCTTTATAGTGAGTTTGGTGTCATGAAATGCATACAACATATCCCATTGGAATGTAGCTCCATCATTCTTTAGGACAAATAATATTTTTCAATAAGAAAAGTGTCATGTCCCAAATTTGGCATTGGGTCACAATGGCCTAATCACATTGGCCCTATTCATTATATTTTGTCAAATTGATGCTAAAGGTCAAATAATTGCCAAAGAGGAAAATTACTAGTTTCCTAGGTTTGGGGTGGAAGCTTTGGGATTTGGAATAATGGGGATAGTAAATGATGTTTGAATATTAGAATGGCATAAATATTTAATAAAGGAGCTAAATAAATATATACAAGTGAAATTCAAAGTGGCATTTGATCATGAAGACACATGGAGGAAGTGGGACCCACATATGGCTAGATTTCCCCACTACACTTGGCATCATTCTCTCACCAATTCGAATTCAAGGTGAATGGGAACATACTTGGGGGAGTCCAAAAGGTATTATTCATGGAATGACTCATCCAAGGTCGAAATATAGAAGAAGAGTAACTCCCATGGAAGAGGAAGGGGCAATTTGGAGCTAGTGAGACACTTGGGCTAGATTCCCTAGCTCTATGACAACAATGATGAAGATGCTATGACACCTATGACACAAATCAGACCTGAAGGCTGGCATATGACATATATGACATGTCATGGCTAAAAATAGACTCTAAGAGGGCCCTCAAGGGTGTTAGGGAATCTAAGATGCTTCCACATGTGATTTGGTGGAAGTGGGAGACTAAGAATTGTTATACAAGTGGCGTTCTTTGGAATCTCTTCCCAACTTCAGTTGGCATGAGTCTCTTGGAAGGAATTCGAACCATGGAGGATATTAGAACTTTATAAATGTCAATAACAAAGAATGAAACCAGATTTTGATCATTTGTAGAATTTGCAATTGCATTTGTGAAGAGGGAGAGCTAGTGGATGACTAGTTGCTTGCCTTAGCCTATTTCGAGGGTGAAAGATTCCCATCCAAGTTGGAAATTGGAAAGGCCATTCAGACCTTTCATTTGGAGATTTAATGGAGTCTTTATTTGCAGGTGTAAGCTCACAGGGTAGCTCATGGTTTCTTCTATTGCAGCTCACTCCTTCAACCATTTCCCGTTTTGATGGCATATTCTTGATCCTTGAGGGAGGGCATTTTTGGTGAGCTATTGTACTCTTTGGGGGATATTCTAATGCCCAATTTATTTTTTAATATGAATTAAATACTCTTTTCTTCATATCCATAAAGTTCCAGGTCGAAATTCCAAGTAGAAATGTATAAATCTCAATTTTAATGAAAAAACAGTGCCATTTCCCCACTACCTTGTTCTGAATCAATGTAATGCTGATGATTTTGAATGAATGGATGATTCTATGATGAATTTGTGATTAATGGACTTCCATGGACGTATTTTACAAGTTTCATGTACTGTACTTGAGCATTTGAAGTATTTTTACTTAGTTTAATTGCATTGGGAGAAGAAATAGTGCCATTTCCCCAAGGGTCGAATTGGTGATTTTTGCAGTTGAATGGGAGAGGGTTGAAATAGATGTAATAGTCAATTAGTGGTGCACATGAGACCTTAATAACATTCTTAATACATTCCCTACCTCTGTTCATAAATTTGAGTGGGTTTGGAGTCAATTGGGAAGCCATTTTTAGTACTTGCCCCAGGGGGATTTGAACCCCAAATTACTAGTAAAATTGCATACTTGGTCCAGAATATTAAGAGAGTTTGCAGAGGTCTTTTGGTGGCCATATGTCATCCCTGAAAATCATATTCAATTCCTAATATCATTCATACACCTTCCTTGAATATTTGAAGGCATTTGGAGTCAATTTGAGACCTAGAGACCAATACTAGTCACAGGGAAATCACTAGTAAAGTTACCTACATTGACCAGAATTGAAAGAGTATTTGCAGAAGTATTTTAAAGATCCAAAGGAATCCATAAAAATACATATTTATGTTCTAATATCATTCATATACCTTCTCAGAATATTTGGGATCATTTGGGGCAAATTTGGGACCTAGAGATCAAAACTAGTCAAAGGTCGAACTAGGGAAAAAGGTGGAAAATTGCCATTTTAATAAAATTCTTAACAAGGGACATTACAGTGGTATCATAGCATGGTCTTGGAACATGATGTGGTAGAACATTAATGAAGACCAGGAGTCAAAGAAATAAGCCACCACCCTTAGAAATTGAAACTAGATGTACTTTGGTGAAAGGGAAGAAGTAGGGGAAGAAGTGCATTCATTGGTTACCATGTGTTTGTGTCAGAAGTTGTTACTAAGGCTAAGGTAACAAGCCAACACAATCTCAAAAGTGAAAATCAATTCAAACTAGGGTTTAGGGTTTTGTTTCATATGTTTTTGGTCATTGACTTCAAGAGCATAAAGGGAATACATTCAGTAAATAAGCAACAACTAAATCATACACATATATCAATAAAGATGTATATATATCACAATAACCCAACAAAAGACTGTAAATGAAGTTCACACATAAAGGACAAGCATCACTGGAAATTACACATAAACCAGAAATGAATTTATCATTCATGAAACTAAATAAGTTTAAAATGAAGCCAACACAGATCAAATATAGGGTAAAGAGCCATATATTCATAGTTTCATCAAAAAATGCATATGAGAGTTTACAGTACTTATCACTGAACAAGTCTGGAAGTAGTAGTAGCTTAACAGACCTCCTAGTGCTCTCCAAAATCAGAACCCTTACAATGTTTTTCTCATCCTTCTAAATAGTTTCTCTTCCAAAAAGCAGTTAGGTTTTTCCTCCTAACTCTTCATCGAATTACTAGGTCAGATAAAGTAAAATTTACATTTTTACAAATTTACAAGTTTGCTAAAAATAGCAAATTCTTTAACTAAAACAAAATGTTTATCTAAAATAACTCCTAACTAGTAACTGCCTCATATCTCCTTCGCTGCCTCCACAAGAAGAGATATACCATCTGGGCTTGAGGATCTTCTCTTTATTCTTTTATGTTTCTTCTCCAGCTCAGCTATCCTTTTCTGAAGGTGTTCATTTTCCTGTTGTAGATTTTCAACTGTTTTTTCCAGCTCTGAACAGTGCCTGTCAGAAGCCCTTTTCCTTCTGAGTGCTTCCTTGGCATCCACCACTAATTCCTGAAAATTGTCATGAACATCCTGAAGATCCTCTCTTAATCTTCTATTTGCCATCATTAAACCATCATTAACTTCCTGCATGTAATTCACTTGATGCTTATACTGTTTGACAGTCTTCTTTAAATTTTCTTTGTCAGAATTAACCAATTTCTCTATTGCAGCATCGTGCTCTTCATTAGGTTTCCAAAACATGTCAAACTTCTTAAATATTTCTGCTTCCTCTGTCAACAGTTTCTCAGAAGTATCTTCAATGATGTGGTTTGGGTTTTCTTCATCTGCTACCTGCACTGACTTACTCTCCTCTGTCAACATTTTCTCAGAAATGTCTTCAATGATAGACTTGGAGTTTTCTTCATATGCTACTTTCCCTGACTTAATATCCTCTTTTTTACCTGGCTGCAGTTTATCTATCTTTGATTTATCCTCCTCCATGGACTCTTCATCAGAGATAGACACCTTATCAGTCTTCAATTTTGGATTTAACAGCTTTTTCATGTTTAACCTTAGTTTGTTTTTCGACCTAGTTTTAGGTCTCCAGAGAGCAACTGCCTCTCCCATCATCCTTAATTTCTTCCCTCGGTACTGAACAGATGCTAATTCTACCACTTCCAGTTTTTTGATTTTCTTTTTAGGCTTTGTAGTTTTGCCATCTAAAACTTGATCTTCTTTAATTTCAGTTTTAACTTCAATCTCAGGAATAGACTGCTCTTCTTCTAACATATATCCTTCATCATCCGAAAGGATTGTGATGGGGCTTCTTGGCTGAATATGAATTTCTTCTGCAGCTACAGGAACTAATTTGATATCAACTTTCCTTTCATCCTGAGGATCTGCTACAGGTGATAGATTCTTTTCAGGCAGTTCCTTTTTGTCCTCAAATAGTGTAAACTGCTTTTTAGTGTACTCTGGAATTACTTGGAACTGATTGTCATCTTGTCTTTGCTCTGCTACCTGTTTAGTCTCCTTCTTAGCTTTAATTTCATGTTTGCTTGCAAGTTTGACTGAATGGCCTAACTTTTGCATCATTACCTTCCCCTTGTTAGTCTGTCTTTTTGGTTGTTGATCTTCTCCTTTAGGATGAACCCCTGACCAGAACAAAAAGAAGTCCCAAGTCCTTCCCTCATGCTGCAACACTGTAGTGATGATTAGTTTAATGAGACCATGGTGAAAAAGTGATTGAGAAGTGTGATCATCATGTTGTTTTATCTTGCTTGACATTTTCTGCAGGCTTTTAAAGAAAAAGAAGGGCAGACTCATTTTTGAAACCCCTGCCATGTGTTGAAGGAACCTGAGATGATATTTGAACACTAATGAATATCTTCCTTCACAAGTCACATAACTCTGAAGTATCCTTATGGGCTCAATCCATTCTTTCCTGAAATTATGAATGAGAATACCCTTGTTCCAGTCAGGAGTCACATTAGGCAATAAGTATCTTTGGGGATCAAACTCGAAAGGTGACTTCTTAAACCAATGCTCACCCTCATTACTAATCTCAGTAGATTCTGCTATTAATTCTATAGTCAGCTTGAATCTCAAAGTATCCATTATAATCATCTCATTTTTAAGTCCCTTAGCAAAATTGCAGGACACTTTAGCATCAAAACCAGCTATCCTTTTGAAAAATTTCAACCAACCTCCCTGCTGAAACAGCTCTGCACAGTCAGGAAGCTTCTGAATCCATGTTAAGTCTGTGGGCTCAGCCCTGTTGATCTTACCACTTTTGCCACTTTTCCCCATATTCTTCTTTTCAGGAAACAGGAACAGTCTGATTTCAGGTTTCAAAATATATTTTATAAGCTGTTTTCTGATGCTTTGAGCTCCTTTGAACTATGCTACACACTCCTGAACAGACCTTCAATTCAATGTTTTCTCCTCTCGACCATACAACAAAGTATGTATAAGAAATTTCATATGTTCTTCGAGCAAAGGATTTTACAGGTCATAACAATTTTCAGCAATGTTTAAACCAGTTGCATAAACTAATAAAACACTTTCTGTGTAAAAACTGAGCATTACAGATAGATCTGTGAGTCTTTTCGATGCTATTTCCTGTATATTCTGATGTTTAATGGCATTAGGTCATGAGAGAAACCAGTTCATGCACCTTCCTCATACCGGGCTTTAGATGGCTATTTCTATGGTGAATTTCTTATTTTATGATCTATCCTATCCTCTTCAGCAACCAATTTCTCCAGATAATCGTGCAGCGAAAAAGACCCAAATTTCTCCATCTCTAAGGGTTTATAACGGAATACCTGTCAATTGTTCATCTGTCGTGGCCTATAGCTTTGTTTTGAGGTGTCAACGGTCTCCTCTTATGAGCATAGGTGTCCTGATATCGTTTCTTTAACTGCTGGTGAGTGAATTCGGAAGCCCTAATTTTCACCGGCGATAAAACACACCTGTCTCTTCTCCACAGCAACACAATCCACCGTTTAGCAGTGAGCTCTCATTCACGAACACTACTCTCCTGCAATGATGCGTGTAACAAGAGAAATTTGACAGCTAAACCGAGATTTGCTGGTTTCTGTGCAACTGATCCCGCATACCATGCAATGATGAGCTTATTTCACTTCGTGACTAGCAACCAACAAAAATCATGCTCAAACTGCTGCAAACACGTGTTAAACCACTCACACAAGGCGATTAGACACTCCCATTCTGCATCATGATCAAAATCAGTTCGAAAATTGAAAAAACACAGGCCACGATATTCCTGTAGCGCGCCCTTTGTTAAACTTTTGTATAGCGCTACAAGAATAACTTTTAGGCCAAAATTTAGTAGTTTTTTAACTTTTTGCTAATTTGTCGGAGGTTCTGGCAGTTATTTGGTTTAATAAATAAGTTTAACCATTCTCTGAAGACATTAATGATTCTACCTTTGAACATATGACTCTCATTGACCCCCTTTACAATATAAAAAATCACCAAAATCAAATAAAATCTGAAAAGACTGGGTTCAACACTTATTCAATCACCCATAAAGTTTCTAAGATGACTAAAACTGAAACTTAAAATCAAAAATTTAACTGAAGTAGATTCAAAAACAAACCAAAAATGGAGAAAATAAATCAAAAAAGGAGAAAAATTTACTGACTTAACACCATGAGTAAGGATGAGAAAGAAACCTTAGAGGAGAATGAGGAGTTTAGAAAATTACTTAAACCATCCTTTGAAAACAAGTGGAGGCAATACTTTCAAGATTTCAAATTTTTTCTTAGTCAACTTGGAAGCAACTCGGAAAAAAAAATGAGCAATGGTTCTCTTTTCAAGGAAAAGGATGAAACAATTTATGTCACAAAAGAGGAACCTACTATAATTGTGGAACATGGGGTACATGTTGATATGCAGGTTCTTGAATATGCTACACTAAAACAAGAAGAAGGACAAGCACGTGTCCTTGTTCAAAGGGATTATGAGTTTCCTCATGGAGAGAGTTGCAAAGCCTTGGAAGAGGTACATGATCTCACAATAGTTGGACCAGCCAATTATGGAGAGGATGAATTAAAGATTTCAATGGGTAAGAGTTGTAAGGATTTAAGGTTGGTTCATAATTCCTCACCCCCTACTTCTTTTTCAGCCACATCAATTGGGGATGAAAATTGGGTGAAAGGTTTTTTTCTAATGGTGTCGCATGAGGGGTATGTAACTCCTACCTCTCATTTTGAGGATGACATGAATAGAGCACCTCATTATTTACATTTGCAGCAGAATATTTTTTTTCCTTGTGATGATACATATCTTCATGGACACACTTATGATGTTCACTTGAGTCACTTGAAGACTCATGATCTTCCTTGCTCCTTGCTTAGTTCAATTGATGTTGGAGAAACTTCATTAACTATGTGGATGAAAGAATACAGGGTTGATAGTTTTGATGCATCTTACATATTTTTGGAGCAGCATTATAGGACATGGGATACTCACCTATGTCATTGGATCAAATTTGATTGTTCACTCGATGGTTGTATGCACTTGAAAAATGATGGTCTACTTATTTGGAGGTACAAGCACTTTCATGATTCTTTGATAAAGCATCTTCTTGATGTACATTTTCATTATGTTGTTATGTACTTTGATGATATATATTTTGTACTCATGATGTTTGGAAGAATGCATACAAGACAATGGGATCCAGGAATCCTCTTATCTGATGGTATGGGTTGGAGAGCACTCTTAACTGTTGGGGTGCAATACAAGCCATGGGACCCTGGAATAATTTTTATCTCATTGGTTTCAAATTTTTCAGGGAAACAAGTAGTATGGGAGATGGCTTTCCCACTTAATAAAGTGATTTTTATCAGAGTAGTGCAGCAGCAAACATGGTGGTTCCTCTCTAAAATATTCATGGAAACTCAAAGACTCAAGGTTGGGCAATTCAATGGCAACTTCAAAGAATTATACAAAAAGCAGGGTTCTTCAACACCCATGTTTAAAATTGCTTGAGGACAAGCAATATTGGGAAGGGAGGATTTGTCATGTCCTAAATTTGGCATTGGGTCACAATGGCCTAATCACATTGGCCATATTCATTAGATTTTGTCAAATTGATGCTAAAGGTCAAATAATTGCCAAGGAGGAAAATTACTAGTTTCCTAGGTTTGGGGTGGAAGCTTTGGGATTTGGAATAATGGGGATAGTAAATGATGTTTGAACATTAGAATGGCATAAATATTTAATAAATGAACTAAATAAATATATGCAAGTGAAATTCAAAGGGGCATTTGATCATGAAGACACATGGAGGAAGTGGGACCCACATATGGCTAGATTTCCCCACTACACTTGGCATCATTCTCTCACCAATTCGAATTCAAGGTGAATGGGAACATACTTGGGGGAGGCCAAAAGGTATTATTCATGGAATGACTCATCCAAGGTCGAAATACAGACGAAGAGTAACTCCCATGGAAGAGGAAGAGGCAATTGGAGCTAGTGAGACACTTGGGCTAGATTCCCTAGCTCTATGACAACAATGATGAAGATGCTGTGATGCACCTACAACAATTAATTAATACGAATATGTGAAATAGCAGAAATGACAGAACTCAGAATCACTTTTATATTGATCACAGGCCACTTCGAGGGGGCAACCTCGTATGAGCAAGCTCAATACAAATAACTTCACGGTGCCTTCATAGGTCTCAACACACACTTATATACTAAGTCTAGGTGCCAGTACTATGGGTCAAAACCATGGGCCGCTACAAACTATGGATCAACAATACTACGGGCGACTTACAAAGCATATGCGCCAACAATAATAACACAAACTATTGATCAACAAATACTACGGGACGACTTACAAAGCATATGCGTCCAATAACAACATACTAACAAAGTAAAGACATGGGTTCCTAACATCCCCTCCCCCTTAAAAAAGCTTTGTCCTCAAAGCTTTATATGTGGAAATTGTTGTTGAATCTGAAGGAGTTGTTCCCATGTAGCATCCTCTGGTTGCATGCCGTGCCACTGAATTAAGACCTCTATGATAGAGCGAGAGCGAAGCTGATGCGTGCGCCAATTGAGGACGGCCTCTGGCTCCAAAAGGATGGATCCTTCATTATCCAGTTCGGGTAAAATCATTTATCCACTGATGTTGGTGCCAAGAACTTTCTTCAGACAAGAGACATGAAAGACTGGATGAATGTGGGAAGAAGGAGGAAGTTCCAATTTATAAGCAACGGACCCAATCTTCTGAAGAATCCGATATGGCCCATAGAAATTTGGAGCGAGCTTATGATTCCCTTTGAGTTTCAAGGAGGATTGTTTGAACGGTTGGAGACGAAGAAAAACCATATGGTCGACTTGAAAAGTGCGCTCAGAACGGTGCTGATCATCTTGTTGCTTCATGCGATTTCTTTCCATGTGAAGATTGTCCCGCAAAATGCGAAGAATTTGATCGTGGTTTCGAAGGACCGTGTCAACTTCCTGAACTGGTGAACTGGTGGGGGTGTATGGAAGAAGAGCTGGAGGTGCCTGACCATAGAATTCTTCATATGGGGTCATTTTAGAGGCAATGTGTTAAGAGGTATTGTACCACCATTCAGCGAGAGGGAGCCACTTTGCCCACTGATGTTGTTGTTTCGAGGTGAAGCAACGAAGATAAGTTTCCAAGCATTTATTGATAATTTCAGCCTAACCATCTGTTTGTGGCTGATATCCTGAACTCATCTTCAGTTTGGTGCCAGTGTGGTGAAATAGTTCTGTCCAAAAATGACTGGTGAAAGTCGCATCATGATCTGAGACAATGGAAGAAGGGATGCCATGAAGACCAAAGATCTGGTCCAGGAAAATTTGAGCAACGGAGGAGACTGTATAGGGATGGATGAGAGCACAAAAATGGCTATATTTGGAGAGGCGATCAACCACAATGAGAATCACTGTCTTTCCACCAGATTTAGGGATCCCTTCAATGAAATCCATAGAAATATCTGTCCAAATCCATGTAGGTATGGGAAAGGGTTCAAGCAATCTTGGAATGAGTGTTGTTTCACCCTTATTGCACTGGTAGATATCACATTCGACCACCATATGTTGAATTGTCCTTTTCATGCCCTTCCAAAAGAAGTTACATCGTGCTCGTTCATACGTTTTGAGGAACTCAGAGTGCCCTGCCGATGGAGAAGCATGGAGTTCATAGAAGACAGCCTGTTGAAGATCTGTGCTCTGGGGAAGCACCAGACGACCCTTGTATCGCAGAGAAGCACCATCCCAAGAGTAATGTGGTACAGCAGAAGGGTTGTTGGTAAAGCATTGGATGATTTGAGATAAGGAAGAGTCATTGACATAACCCTATTGAACAGATTGCAACCAATTTGGAACAGGCATAGAAATAGCTGAAAGAGAACCTTGGGCATCAAATGTGCGAGAAAGAGCATCTGCCACAATATTGTCTTTACCCTTCTTGTAAGTGATCTCATAGTCATAAACCATGAGTTTTCTAACCCATTTCTGTTGTGCTGGGGAGGAGACATGCTGGTCCAAGAAATATTTCAGACTCTAGTGATCAGTCTTGATGTAGAAATGATTCTCTAATAGGTATGGGTGCCACTTCTGTACTACATGCAAAACAGACATCATTTCCTTCTCATAGGTAGAGGAAGCTAAATTCTTACCTGAAAGGGCTTTGCTGGTGAACGCAATGGGGTGTTCATCTTGAAGGAGAACAACACCAAGTCCATTGCCGCAAGCATCACTCTCAATAGTGAAGGGCTTAGAAAAATCGGGCATGGCTAGCACAGGTGTAGTACACATAGCTTGTTTAAGTTTGTCAAATGCACACTGAGCAGCAGATGTCCATGTAAAAGCATCCTTTTTCAATAGAGCAGTTAATGGAGCTGCAATCTTCCCATAATCCTTGACAAACTTGCGGTAGTAGCCAGTCAACCCCGAAAAACCACGAAGGCTCTTGAGTGTCTAAGGATGCGGCCAATTGTTCATAGCATCGATTTTGGCAGGATCCACACAAACCCCTTGTGCTGAGATAATGTGCCCGAGATACTCAACTTCCTTCTGTCCAAAAACACATTTAGACTACTTGGCATGGAGATGATGGTCAGAGAAAAGTTGCATGACAAGATCCAGATGCTAGAGATGTTCATCCCATGTTTTACTGTAGATGAGGATATCATCAAAGAATACCATAATGAATTTCCGCAAGTAGGGTCAAAATATTTTATTCATTAAGGCTTGGAATGTGGAAGGAGCATTAGTGAGGCCAAAGGGCATGACCAAAAACTCATAATGGCCATCATGTGTGCGGAAAGCTGTTTTAGGGATATCATCCTCATGAACCCGAATTTGATGATACCCAGAACGAAGATCCAACTTGGAGAAAAAGTGAGCCCCATGAAGCTCGTCAAGAAGCTCATCAACAACAGGAATTGGAAACTTATCCTTGATGGTGAGGTGACTAAGTGCTCGGAAGTCAACGTAAAGGCGCCATGACCCATCTTTTTTGCGGACAAGAATAACTAGAGAAGAAAAGGAACTAGTGCTTGGGCGAATAATACCTTGCTTCAATAAGTCCCGAACGAGCATTTCAATCTCTGTTTTTTGGTGAAATGGGTAGCGATAGGGCCTGATGTTGGGAGGAACACTGCCAGGAAGGAGCTGAATACGATGGTCTTCTGGCCTGGAAGGTGGAAATCCCACTAGTTCAGCAAAGACACTTGTATATCGATCCAAAATTTGTTGTAGATCCAAAGGAGTAGTGGAGACCGCTGATGGTTGCATCTGAATGGAATGGATCTGAGCGATGACACCATGTGAATTCTTCTTGAGGAGTTTTTCCATGCGATGTGAACTGATGATGCCGAGAGAACCTGGTTGTAATCCTGTCAATGTGTGTTTTTGTCCATTGAGGGAAAACTGCATCCAAAGTTTAGCAAAATCCCATAAGATAGGGCCAAGTGTGCATAGCCATTGAGCGCCCAAAACCAAATCACATCCGCCTAAGGGAAAGGCAAACATGTAAGAGCGCAAGGTATAATCTCCCATAGAGATACGCACATTTCTACACTTCCCTTTGCAAGGTAAGGTGCCCCCATTGGAAACCACGACTTCAAAGTTGGAGCAAGGATGGATAAAACAATCAACTTGTTTGGCGATCTGAGGGTCAATGAAATTATGAGTGCTACCAGAATCAATGAGTATTGTAAGAGGAAGCTTCTTGAAGTAACCCCTGACCCACATTGTTTGGGGGGTGGTGATTCTAGCTAAAGCATGGAGAGATATCTCTGGCTGGTCATCCTGAGACGGAGGGTCAATAGGCGGTTCCTGAATGTCGATCGGAGCATCCAGTGTTTCTGGATCTTCGTCACCAATTTCAGAGGTAGGCGGAGACTCCACATCCAAGAGATAGAGATTTTGCTGAACACATCTATGTCCCCGAGTGAATTTCTCATCACAATTATAGCAAAGCCCCTTTTCTCTGCGTGCTTGCATCTCTGTTTTAGACAAACGCTTGATAGGAGTCGGTCAAGGAGCCTCCGGTATAGGTGGTCGCTGAGAACCCATATTTCAGAAGGGAACAAAAGTGGGCTTGGAGCATTGTTGGGCTGCAATCTTGTCTTCTGCCAACTTAGCCAACCCTATGGCTTCCATCATTGTGGTGGGACAGAACATTTTGACCTCAGAGCGGATGGCATCCTTTAGACCACTGATAAAACAACTCCGGTAAAAGTCATCAGACAATCCTTCGGTGTGGTTGGCTAGGTTCTCAAATTCGGTTTGATACTCTCTCACAGTGCCAACTTGGCGAAGTTTAGTGAGGGCTCCGGTGAATTCATCAAAAGCACTAGGACCAAATTGTTGCAAAAGGAGCTGGCAAAATTCTGACCATTTGGGCTCTGGATGAGCCTTGATGTACCAACGGTACCATTGAAGAGCTTCCTGTTCCAAGTGAAATGATGCCAACAGAACTTTGTTGACATCAAAAGTATTATGCAGACTGAAATACTGTTCTGCACGATAGATCCATCCAGTTGGATCAGTACCATTGAAGCGAGGAAAATCAAGCTTCAGACCACGGAAATTGCTGGAAGAAGAGAACCCATTGTCTGATGAAGACTCGGACTGCCGTTTGTTGTTCATAGCGGAATGTTCAAGATGGAGGCCGATAAATTTTTCATCTAGATCCTGGAGTTGGCTTGGATGGCTGCAAGTGCTTCTTCCATGGTTTTTGCTCCTGCACGGGTGACAACCATAACCAGGAGTTTTTTTTTTTTGGACTGGGTAGGAAGACAAAAATAGAAACTGCTTCAGTAAGAGAAAATCTGGACTTGGGAAAAAATTTGAAGGGTAATTGGGGTTTGACTAGGTGTTGGACACTGTCGACTAGACAGGGAAGCCAAAAATGAGGATTTCAGAAGCGGGGTGAAAGAATGGGAAAATTTGATAGAGGGGGACAAAGAAGCAGAATTCAGAAAGGAACTCTGTGGTAAAATTTGAAGGTGATTGGGTGAAATCTGAGGAAGTTATGGCAAACCCTAAAAATAGACAAATGTGGGCTTTGGACTGTGGGAAGGGGAATTGGGGATAGGGTCCTCAGGAATGAAATATGCAGAATGGGATGATAGGGGTTCCCCAAAAATTTCAAGGGAAACATAGTGAAAACAAGGGAGATATGGATTATTCCAAAATCCAAACTTGCAACAGATGTGAAAAAAAAAATTGACAGAAATTTCACCCAGCGAGCCCAAGAAAGTGCTCTGATACTAGATGTGATGCACCTGCAACAATTAATTAATATGAATATGCGAAATAACAGAAATGACAGAACTCAGAATCACTTTTATATTGATCACAGGCCACTTCGAGGGGGCAACCTCCTATGAGGAAGCTCAATACAAATAACTTCACGGTGCCTTCATAGGTCTCAACACACACTTATATACTAAGTCTAGGTGCCAATACTATGGGTCAAAACCATGGGCCGCTACAAACTATGGATCAACAATACTACGGTCGACTTACAAAGAATATGCGCCAACAACAATAACACAAACTATTGATCAACAAATACTACGGGACGACTTACAAAGCATATGCGTCCAATAACAACATACTAACAAAGTAAAGACATGGGTTCCTAACAGATGCTATGACAGCTATGACACAAATTAGACCTGAAGGCTGACATATGACATATATGACATATCAAGGCTAAAAGTAGACTCTAAGAGGGCGCGCAAGGGTGTTAGGGCAGCTAAGATGCTTCCACATGTGATTTGGTGGAAGTGGGAGACTAGGAATTGTTGTACAAGTGGCGTTCTTTGGAATCTCTTCCCAACTTGAGTTGGCATGAGTCTCTTGGAAGGAATTCGACCCATGGAGGAAATTAGAACTTTATAAATGTCAGTCACAAAGAATGAAATGAGCTTTTGATCATTTGTAGAATTTGCAATTTCATTTGTGAAGAGGGAGAGCTAGTGGATGACTAGTTGCTTGCCTTAGCCAATTTCGAGGGTGAAAGATTCCAATCCAAGTTGGTAATTGGAAAGGCCATTCAGAACTTTTATTTGAAGATTTAATGGAGTCTTTATTTGTAGGTGTAAGATATAGGTCAGCTCATGGTTTCTTCTATTGCAGCTCACTCCTTCAACCATTTCCAGTTTTGATGGCATATTCTTGATCCTTGAGGGAGGGTATTTTTGGTGAGCTATTGTACTCTTTAGGGGAGATTCTAATGCCCTATTTATTTTTTAATATGAATTAAATACTCTTTTCTTCATCTCCAAAAATTTTCAGGTCGAAATTCCAAGTAGAAATGTATAAATCTCAATTTTAATGAAAGAACAGTGCCATTTCCCCACTACCTTGTTGTGAATCAATGTAATGCTGATGATTTCGAATGAATGGATGATTCTATGATGCATTTGTGATAAATGGACTGCCATGGATTTATTTTAAAAGTTTCATGTATTGTACTTGAGAATTTGAAGTATTTTTACTTAGTTTAATTGCATTGGGAGAAGAAATAGTGCCATTTCCCCAAGGGTCGAATTGGTGATTTTTGCAATTGAATGGGAGAGGGTTGGAGCAGATGTAATAATCAATTAATGGTGCATATGAGACCTTAATAACATCCTTAATACATTCCCTATCTCTTTTCATAAATATGAGTGGGTTTGGAGGCAATTGGGAAGCCATTTTCAGTACTTACCCCAGGGGGATTTGAACCCCAAATTACTAGTAAAATTTCATACTTGGTCCAAAATATTAAGAGAGTTTGAAGAGTTCGTTTGGTGTCCATATGTCATACCTTAACATCATATTCAAGTCCTAATATCATTCATACACCGTCCTTGAAGATTTGAAGGCGTTTGGAGTCAATTTGAGACCTAGAGACCAATACTAGTCACAGGGAAATCAGTAGTAAAGTTACCTACATTGACCATAATTGAAAGAGTATTTGAAGAAGTATTTGAAAGGTCCAAAGGCATCCCTAAAACACATATTTATGTTCTAATATCATTCATATACATTCTCAGAATATTTGGGATCATTTGGGGCAAATTTGGGACCTAGAGATCAAAACTAGTCAAAGGTCGAACTAGGGAAAAAAAGTGGAAAATTGCCATTTTAATAAAATTCATAACAAGGGAGATTCCTAGTCAAAGGATGAACTAGGGAGCCCTGCATACATCATTTTAGGACCACTTAAGTCAGTTCCCTATTTTATAGGAATCAATTGAGTGTTTCAGTGCAGTCCACCTACGTTAGCTAACTCTTATGGGGGGTTAGAGCTCCGGATGCCACTGATTATGGCCTCATGCGCCCATTTCTGATTGACATGCATGGAAAACTCACTATTGCACCCTCCTTAGTCAATTAATTGATTGTGACATCAGTTAGCTGAGTTTAGGTTTAGGTCAGTTGAGTTTGGGTCTTTCAGAGCACTCCAGTGGTGATAATCCCTATGCTAGACCAACCGAGGTTCGAATTATCGAGAGTAATTCAAATTCTCTCCATTGCAAAATCATTGTTGATTATACTGATTATTGGATAATGTGACATTATTCTGCTCCTATCTGAGTTTTGCTGCATAATTATTTCTCTACTCTTGTTTATTGCAGTTTTCACTCTTATTCAAATTTTATGCTCATTCTTTCTCAGTGAGGTATACTCAACTCTTAGATTTGTTGTGACATATAATTTCACACGTTATAAGAGCCATTGAGCGAATAGGCTGAGCAACTTCTTTCAGTAGTGCACCAGAATCCTTTGGATTTATACAACAAATCCTGGTGCCATTGCATTGAATTCATTGGAGAAATCCAATGAGTTCTATCCAGATGTGAAAGATTGGATAAAAGTGCCTACTATCCTAAAGTAGTGCTAAGTAGTAGTATACCTCCATTATTGAGATTTTTTTGCAGGTTATTCAAATATTTTGTGTACAGCAGTAGTTGCAGCAGTTACAATAGTTTTTTGCACTTACACCAGTGTTTCTGCAGCTGTGTTTTTCTGCACCAGTGTTTACGCACCTGTTTTTTCTACACTCAATTTGATTAGAAGCAGTTTCACCTTGTATTCACTCCAACAGTTGTAATGGATAGTTCGAACTCTCCTCTCTCTCCTAGGATCCTGACACCCTTCAATTAATTTGATTGGAGGGATGATATGCAGATGGTATTGTGCAACAAATCACTGTTTAGGGTGAGAATGGGGAAGGATCCAGAACCACAATCAACTATGGAGAAAACCAAGTATCTGAATAGATTGGATGAAGCATTTGGTTTCATGTGTATTCATATTTCTAGAGATCTACTCTTCCACATCGAAGGATTGAAGACTCTAAGATATTTATGGTTGAATTTAGAGACCCTCTTCGGCAAACAAGATGAGCTAAGAGGCCATATTCTGGAAAATGAGTTGATCGCTCTTCAACCCAGTAGTTTCAAGACCATCCAACAATTATTTTCAAAATTCAAATCTCGGGTTATGGAATGCAATCATCGTGGCATTGAGAAGAAGGTGAGCAGTTGGTGCAATCCATTTTGATCAAGCTAGGTCCCGAGTTCTCCAGCTTTGTCTCTACCTTCCATTATGGGTGAATGTCAATCCTTGGTTGGAAGATTCCATCCTTTGATATTTTCACTGAATCTCTCATCCAAGAACAAGATAAGTTGATCTAGATGGGCTCCTTGATGGCCTACAAAAATCAAGCTCTATTGGATGGAGAACCAAAAAGTGCGAATAGGAAGGGGAAGCACAAAGGAAAGGATAAGAGGCCATCTGAACCGAAGCATAATTCCAAGTAAATTCCATCGGAAGGAGCCTCCAGCTCCAAGAAGGACAAACAAAAGGGGTTTGAGAAGTCCAAGTTTTCCTATTGCAAGAAAGGAAACCACCCAGAGAGATCTTTCATGCAAAAGAAGATAGATTAGATGAACAAGATTCTTGAACAACACAACATTTCCCTCCCAAAAGGTGCAAGAGAGAATGATTCTGGAAGTGAGTTTGATGGTCATGAGAGATGCCGTGCACTGAAGGATGGATTTTCAAAATCACAAGACCTTGTCATAGATTCAGGATCCTCCAACCACATGGTTTCCTCTAGAGAATCATTTTCTTCTCTAGATCTCAAATATGGTCCGATTATTCACATGGGAGACATCTCTCAGATCTCTGTTAAAGGGAAGGGCACAATACATATGAAGCCTGGTAAGTTCAAAAAATGGTCTATTTGTTCCGTCTTTGTCAGCAAATTTATTGTCTATATATCATATGACTCACACATGTTCACCTAAGAAATTGGTCTTTGGTCCTGGCACAATTGAGATTGCAGAGATATCTACTGGGAAGATTATAGGGAAAGGGTTTGCAAACCATGCCTCCAAGGCATATGAATTATCACATTTTTTGCCATACTCTCTTCCTACCTTATCAAAATCTGATGAAGATCAGAGTGATATATCTTCTACTGAAGATGAGGATCAATATATTGATGTTGAGAATAAAGTTCAAGGAGATTCAGATTCAAATCCAGATCCAACACATGGTCCCAATCCATGTCCAAGGCCAATATGGGCTCACAAAGTCCTTGTAGCTGCTGGGAACACGGTTGGAGATCCATCTTACGATAGAACCACCAGATCTCAGTATTATGCAAAACTTGCACTATGTCATGTAGATCCACTTCTCTCATAGAGGTGATACATGATGGTGGGGTTTGATCCACAATCTCTTGGAGATACTTGCAATGGGGGATCTAAAACCAAGCAACAATCTCGGTTTTCTGACAAAAGGTACTCAAATGTTCATGATTTAGACCACAATGAGCCATTCTCTCTAGTAGAAAGAAGGGTTGTTGAAAGACTTGTTTTGGAAAATACAACTTCTACACAGTGTACATCAGAGGAGAAGATCTATGTCTAGCACCTTTATTGCTATCCTACATAGGAGAAACCTACCAATATTTTTGCAAAGGCTTTCACTGAGGAAATTTTTTCCTTCTCTTCTTCGTATGAAGGTTCTTTGAGTTCCCTACTCTTGTTATTTTGAGGGGGGGTATTTTTCCCATGAGTTTTTTCCCCATTTCTTTCGTTCATGGACAACTCTTTATTTTTTATCATTTATTTGATTGTATGGGTGACCTTTGGTCTTAGTAACCAGGGCCCAAAATGGAAAAGTATGGATTAAGGGAGGGTGTTAGGATATTTTAATACTCCATCCTTGTCCTACCTAGAATTATTTATTTTTCCTAGTTGTCGATGATATCATTTCCCCCTAGTGGTGTGCAAATGTCATCCATGATCCATCTACCACCTTCTGAGCCTTGCATGCATCAATTTAGGACTACTTCAGTCAATTCCCTATTTTATAGGAACCAACTGAGTGTTCCAGTGCAGTACACTTGAGTTAGCTGACTCTTGTGGGAGGTTAGAGCTCCAGATGACACTTATTGTGGCCTCATTCTCCCATTTCTAATTGCATGCATGAAAAACACACTATTGCATCCTCCTTAGTCAGTTAATTGATTGTGACTTTAGTTAGCTGAGTTTAGGTTCAATTCAGTTGAGTTTGAGTCTTCTGGAGCACTTCAATGGTGATAATCCATATGCTAGACCAACTGAGGTTCAAATTCTCCTGAGTGATTCAAATTATCTCCATTGTAATGTCATCATTGTTGATTATATTGATTATTGGATAGTGTGACATTATCCTGTTCCTATCTGAGTTCTGCAACATAATTATTTCTCTACTCTTTTTTACTGCAATTTTCACTCTTATTCAACTTTTCTTCTCATTCTTTCTCTGTGAGGTATACTCAACTCTTAGATCTGTTGTGACATAGAATTTCACAAATTATGCCTGTAAATTGCATGTTGTGAGCATGGATTTTGTTATTTCCACTGTGTGTTTTTATTTCCATATTTTGACGTGCATTTTAGTTGTTATAAATTCATAATTATGGTTGTGAGGCAAAATTCAAAGGCCCTGACTTATTTAATGTCCCCTTTGCTGGATTGAGTGAGTGAAGGGGATGTTATATACCACAATTTTCAATCTCATTTTACTAGCTTATAACAAAAAAACAAACTCCTATTTTGGTAATACACAGGGACTTTGCCACCTTGAACTCTCCATCTTCGTTTAATGACAAGTTTGGATAGGAGATGAAGATGGTCAATTTAACTTTGATTCAATATATTTTTTTGTAAGTTAGAAATTATATTACAGTAGTTAAAAATTTATAGAGATGATAAACAAAGTGGTCCTAGGAATACAAAAAGAGATCTCCTTCACAGGCCAAGAAATAGAGTTATAGACAGTAGACTTAATTACATCAAACTACCTACCGAATTTCTTTCCCTTTGAAAAAATATCTGCTTCTATCCTATCCTTTACTACTGAAAGATAATTCAAATAAACATGGCCATTATAGTTAACATATGCCAAAATTTGCAGAACTGAAAGAAAAGAGTTGACCATCCAACTATAACCGGATAAGCGCCTAGCCTCGCTATTGTGCAGGAAAAATATCTTATAGTGAGGAGAAGACACTACCAACTTGGGCGGGGTGACAGGTAAATACATTCATTGCATTGCATTTAGTTCCTACAAATGAAAGAGATCAAGATATCAAAAGATGTACCTTTTATCGATGGCTGGTCCTAGCTTCCGCTTGGTCTTTCGCTATGATGAACCTGCAACACAAAGGAAACCTTCCTCAGCGTATCTTGACTGCAATAAATATGATGAAATTGAAAGCAATTAAACATCAACTACAATCAGATATTAAAAAAAATGAGCATACAATCCAATAGACATTCGATTTGAGACAGGAAGGGTATTTCCACCTTTTTTTTGTCAAAGAAACATGAATCAATACAAATATACCTGATCAGTCAAGATGCTTCTGCAGCTAAGTCCTGGGCTCCTACTCTTCACAATGACTTGGGAATTCCTCCAGCGTAACAGCAGTTAAATAATTCCTTCTAGGTCCCTCTCTCATTGATCCTCCTTGTATTTATGCGACAATGTAGGCAGTTGGAATCGAGAGGTGGTTGAATTGGGAGGTTGGCGAAGTTGCAGAACCAACTTCAACTAATCCCAATTCGAAATATTAACATATTTTTTGACTTCATCTTAAGATGTCCATGGGTTTCATACAACCAGAGTAGTGCACAGTATGCAACTCTTGTACTTTGCAACAAGTGTTTACAACATTTTTAAGGTGTGCGCTAGTTGTCCTTGAGTAAAGAAATGCACATGTTGATGAAGAACGCTATTTTACTATGCAAAGAGTAGCGCACATGTCATGAAATCAGTAGAAAAAGTAATATTTTTAGTTGAAGAGGGTAGTTCCAGCAGTAAGTCATCTAGGTCAACCTAGCTCTTCAATCCATGGTGTCCTTTTGTGTGATCAATAGAGAAATGTGGTCACGGACGGAGAAGTGCATATTTGACCTATAACAGATGCCCCCTAATGTGTGAGGTCATAGGGAAACGATGGACAAAATACATTATAATTCCAAGTCAGAGGAGGAGCAAGAAACCGCAGAACAAGGTCACAAAAGTACTTGAAACAACGATCAAGGTCAACGAGCAATTACAATCTTGACATCATATAGATGTGTAGCATGATACAACATGATCTCTGATACATAAGTAGGAGATGTATATATAGCATGGCCACTAAAATACAAGCATGGATCCATGTCAAAATGAGAGATCATAGCCATAACAACAAACTGGATCTATGTCTCATGAAGAGCCAAAATGAGTGAGGCTTAGTCTTTCACAGCCTAGGTGATAACATAAATATGGTGATGCTACCATAATCCCAAGGTCTTCATCCAAACAACCCAAGGTACAAAACCTAACCATGTGAATAAATGAGTTGAAGTCGAACATGGGGGGTATTGTTTGATTACTGGTCATTGATATGTACCGTTAACAAATGCGAGGACTTCCATCAATAATGATAATGGGGTCCAAGGTACCTAGTACAATCCAACAAGTGTGAATAAGTGGACTTGAAGTCGAACACTTGAGGAACTTGTCGAATAAGAGACATTGATGTATTCACATTATTCAACAACGAGGGAAACTGCCACTGATGACTGCAATCCCCAAGGTACTAACCGAAACTCTAAACTTCGTTCCTAGAGCATAATGAGCTGAAGTCGATGGGAAGAAGTCTGTTGGAAGGGAGGCCTTAATGCATCCTCCATCAGCCAACACGAGGAACACTCAAAAGGTATGACTTTATGTGGAGTAGGACAAGTAACAAAACATATTGACACCAGGATGGCCGACACATGAAGTCAAGGTAAAGTGCAGAATGGCCGACACAGGGTGTATCCTTGAACACTGAGCACGACATAAAGTGACTTAAGCAATTTTCAACATGAAGGGGAAGTGATATAAGTCTCCAATGTAGGAGACATTAACAGACCCTCCATATGGTTGGAAGAATAAACAATCGGGGGAGTAAAAACTTGGAGATCAGGTTCACCCTAAGGTAAAAAACTAAACCCAATTGAAATGAAAGATTCAAATAGGTGTTGTGTTCAAGGACATGTTTGACTTAATTGCCTTTGAAACTGAAAAGATGTGATATACCCTTCTCATCCCTTATTCTTTTTGGTAAAAGAATGTCCTTTTTGTTTTAATGAGTCCAAGAAAGAAAACTCAATAAGTCCAACCATGTAAAAGTTTAACGAGCCCATGGTAGGAAGACTCGGGACCTTCTTCATTATTTACAGAGTTCGAAGAAGAGATAGAAAAATACTCTATAATACTGATCTCTGGATTTTAATATCGAGTTGAGATCTGTTCTTGCTCACCGGTGTTTTCAATTTTAAGGAGTCTAAGAAACTTAAACAATAACTCCATACACCTACCCGTGGATTTTAGTATCGAGCCCAGGTTGGTATATGCTCGCCGGTTTTTTCCTATTTATAGAGTCTGAAAAACTTAAACAATCCTCTATATACCCTCTCGTAGATTTCACATCAGGCCCAAGTAGGTGAGTGCTCGCTTGGTGTTTTCATATTTCGAGAGCCTGAAAACCCTAAAGAAGGCTCCAAAAGTCCTTTTTCGTACAGTTAGTCTCATCCCCCAAAAAAGTGTAAAATGATGAGAGAAGAACTCTTCTAGCCATGTATGACTAGCGTATACCTTTTTCGTAAATGATCCACAGAGGTCCGAAAAAGGGGTAAACTTATACCTAAGTGGATGTGGCTTCAAATCTTTTAACAAGTCTGAAATGACAACTATATGCGGCAATCTTGTCATATTTAAAGAGTCTAACAAGAGCGTGAAAGAACTCTATAAAGAGCTTTTTCGTAAAGTTTTAATGATCCGGAAAAAGTAAACTCGTGACCTCCTTACTGTTTTTAACGAGCTCAAAGTAGAGATGGAAGAATGCTCGTAGCCTCCTTACTATTTTTAACGAGCTCGAAGTGAAGGTGAAAGAATGCTCGTTTCCCCCTTACTGTTTTTAACGAGCTCGAAGTGAAGGTGGAATAATGCTCGTAGCCTCCTTACTGTTTTTAATGAGGTCGACGTGAAGGTAGAAGAATGCTCGTAGGTGGATCAATGCCCAAATGAATTGAAGACTGAATTATAGACTCTAGGAAAACTTCATCAGAGGGAAGTATATTATCCTAGATGGAACACATATATAAACATTTAGATGGAGTCATCACCTGGTCAATTGCCGGGACCCAGTCGCTAAAAGGTAAGCATGAATTCAAAGGCTTCTTCTCAGTAGCAATTGGACTCAAGGAACAATATGCCACATAATTTGATTGTGACATGGTAGTGCCTACTGGCGAGGGATATACTTGGTCTATAGTTGGGTAATAAGAGGGATCAACAAATGTAAGTTGATCGATAGTGACAATGTTTTCGTTGTGAGGAAAATGCATCACACGAAAGAGCGTAGACACCATAGCCTACATAGCATATACGTAATCACGCCCTAGGATCATATCAAAGTCCATAGGGTCCTTTAAAACCATAAAATCAACTAAGACTTTTTTTCCACCCAAAGTAATAGGTACTTGAGGGAGGGATCCCAATGGTTCACTAGGTCTTTTATCAAAAGTCAACGACAAATTAAAAGTTGGAACAAGGTTAGGAAAACCTAAATCTCTCCAAGCATAAAGGGATAAGATACTGTCATGTCCCCAATTTTGGTTCATCCAGTACCATGGGTGAAAGGGGACAAAATCAACCCCTAAGGGAATTAAATGGTGTTAGTTCTATTTGCTTAGAATTAATTTTGGCCTAAGTCTCCCAAGTTGGAAAATTTATTTATTAAAGGTAATTTTGATAAATACAATTAATGGATAATGAGCAAGTGGGCCAAGAGGGCACCCATGTGGAAGATGTTGCCAAATTGGAGTAGGGGTTAATTTTGAGGCAATTATACCGCATGAATTAATTAATTGCTTAAATGTTGAATTTGGAATTAATTATGAGTTGGAATATTTTTATTGATAAATATTGCTAATAAATATTGGCAAGTGGTGATAATATGGCTAGGAAATTGGAATTGGTAAGTGAGCCAAACTTTCCTAAGTGGTAAAGTCTCAGAAAAGCTAAGGAATCTAGTGGAGACAAGTTGGCAAGATGAACCCAGAAAGGAAACTGACAAAAGCTAGCAAAATTAGACAAAAGCAGGAAAGAGGAAAGTAAAGAAAGTGGAAAGATTCAAAAAAGCTTTCGAAAAGAATATAGAAACAACCAGAAAAGCTACCTAAAGCGCACTTGCCCAAATTCAGTGAAGGAGGTGAAGGAAAGAAAGTTTTGAAAGCTCAGAAGTTTTTATTCTCCTCGAGAAAGGCGCCCTCATGGCTTTGAAGCAGAATGGGAAAGTGGGTAACCTACTCTCACAGGTCACCAAGCCAATAACTTGCTCAGCAGGTCATCATGAAGTTTATAAAAGAATCCAACCAACTCCATTTGACAACTTTTGTCATTTATAATTTTAGTCTGAGAGCTCTGAGCCTCTGGTGTTGAGTGTTGTGCCTCAACATGTTTGCTTGGGTGATGTGCCCCAAGACTGTGTGAGTTATTCAGGAGTGTTGAGAAGGTCCATCCAGTGATGTTGCAGCCATTAATGTCCAATGTAGCACAGCCATGAAGATCTAATGCCAGACTGGAGAGGAGGCCCTCATTGATGAAGAACTATAGCTATATTTAGAGAAGGTTCATCAGCAGAAGTATATTGTTGGAGAGGAGCATACCCAGGGCCTCTATTGGGTTCTAGGATTTGTCATCAGCCTATGTTGTTAGCTTCCAAGCATAGAGGATGAATCCAGACTTGATCTCTCAGTTCTCTCATTGCCCCAATTCATCCAGCTAACTTTGGGGGCGTTTTCCTTGATGGAGATGTCTGTTTAGAGGAGGACATACCTGTGAAGACTTCCAGCAGTAGGAGCAGCCCAATCAGGCCTATTATCTATATAGGTTCTGATATTTACATCCAGAACAGATTAACTGTATCAATTCTCTCTCTCTCTCTGTCTTCTTCCACCATGTAATGTAAAATCATAGCCCATGAGGCACTATTTTGAGAAGAGAGCTACTTGAATAAATGAGAAGGATTCCAAAATTTCTATTGCAAATTATTTCTATTATTATTACTGTATCAGAGCTGTACATACATTTATATCAGAAAAATCAATCAATGGAAGTCAGTTTTTAAGTCAGATTTGGAGGCTAGCTTGTTGGGTGGTTTAATTTGACTAGTTTTACTGTTTTGGTCATAAAATACAATCTGTAAATCCATTTCACTTCCCGTTTGTTGCAATAGGCTCACAACTTAATATATTAACCATATAATCCTTTCAAACCGAAATTTGGAAGCTCCAGCCTTGTTTTTGGGAAGCCAGCAAAGTTCCTAGCCCAACAATCCCAGTTAAGCATCTGTCACCCCAATCTTTCCAAAACTTGTCCAATATGATCCAGAATATTCCTGAACATATCTGGACATTAGTTGACTGATATTTACACTGCTGCAAACTTCCTGAACCCCCTCCCTATCTAGTATGCATATGCCAGTTACTCAGGAAGCCTGGAAGTAGGCAAGGGATTAATTCATTTGCTGAAAAGTGAAAGGTACTGGTACCTTGTGGATAGGACACCCCAAATATGCACTTTGATCTACTGCTGCACCAAACCCCATATAAATTCCAAAACTGAAATTTCATCCCACCATCTTCAATTCCTAACTAGTAAACCTCACTTACATCCTGCACCATTTGATGAATTAAGCAGAAAATTGATTGGTGGAATTAAAAGGAACTTGAGATTCAGTTAATATTCTTGGTAGATATTCCATAGGATATTACAGCTAACAGAGGCTCCTTCATCTACAATACATCGATGAACTGCATGGTTTCCAATATCAACCTTTATCTGAAAAGGTGTAGCAGAAGGAAGGCGAGGCCCAATTAGACTATTCCAATCAAAGGAAATGATCCCAGAGCTTGGTAGGGGTTCACTCGGCACAGATGAAGTGCCCCCCATTTCAGAAACATCCGAACTAGTAATGCAGAAGACTTCAGGGACAAGTGCATCAGTCTCTGAAGGACTGATGGGATTAGTCGAATATTGCATCGATTCGATCACTTCACTCTCCGAAGGAAGAGTGGGGTTGACTAAAGATTGCATTGGTTCAACCACTTCATCAACCTAAGGTTGATCAGGCTATTGGGAATCTATAGACAATTCAGGAGCAAAGTATTCTTCATACATGGACCACACTCTCCGCACCTCTGGAATAGCAGGGCACAGGTGAGTAAGGTGATCTCCCTTACAAAGTTTACAAGGGAACTTTGGCTTGTGTCCTATAAAACATGACTCCATTACAAAAACAATACTCTAAACATGACTAGCATTGGCTGACAGCTTGCCCCCAGCATGACTTGCAGTGGCCGGTTGCTCAGAAGCAGAACAATTTTGAACTACGGACCACACTCTTTGCACTTCTTGAAGTACAGGGCACAAATAGGTTAGTTGGTCTCCCTCGCAAAACTTACAAGGAAACTTAAGGTTCTATTTATTAGGTTTGTCGACAATGTCAACTTTTTCAGCATGACTTGCAGTGGCTGATTCACTATCTCCAGTATGACTTACAGTAATTGGTGACTTGTAATTAATATGACCAGCAGTGATCAATGACGTGTCCTCAACATGAGTAATAGTGGTTGAAGACATGCTTTCAGTATGATTTGTAGTTACTGAAATTTTGCTCCTAGCATGACCTCTAGAGGTTGGATAGGTGCCCCCATCATGAATTTCAGAGGCTGGGTGGGTGGGTTTAGTATGATTTACAGTGACTGAGTGAGTTCTCCCAACATGACCACCAGAGGCTTGGTAGGTGCCCACAGCATGACTTTCAGAGGCTGGGTGGGTGCCCCCAACATGACTTCCAGAGGTTGGGTGGCTAGGTTCAGTATGATTTACAGTGACTGAGTGGGTTCTCCCAACATGACCACCATAGGTTGGGTAAGTGCCCCCATCATGACCTCCAAAGGCTGGGTGGCTGCCCTCTTGCTTTGGCATCTTCTTCCTATTCTTCCTCCGTCTATTCCTTTTAGACTGCTGGTTACTAGTATTACTACTTTCACCATATGAGGTAGAAGGAGGAGGAGAAGATGTTACTGGAGAAGACGACATAGGGTTCTAATACTCTTGATGTGAGGTGCTTACTTGAGAAGCATCAGGAGCATGCAAAGCGTTCGGAGTGGAAAAAAACCAAACTGGTAGCCCTATAGTGAACCCTAGAATATTCAAGGTAGCCATTAAGGGAGTACCAATGTTCCCAATGAATGGAAAAGCACAAGCAGCCCCTTGAACAGGGTCCCTTGATTGGTGCTCATCGGGATGCTATCCATGGTTTCCGACTCAATGGGCCAGAAATCTCTAAGGCCAACTAAAAACAAATGGCACAAAGAGCACACCACTAAAAATGTCCTAAGGTGATCAAGACCAAGCAAACAAAGCTGATACTCTCAGAAGTCAGTTTGGGATGATGAGGGCCCAAAAAAATCCAATAGAGTATAGATGGTCAGTTACACGGTGTCCAATGGAGATCCTCTAGGTGCAAGCGTTTGAATCACCAAACCACTCTCACGTGATTACTTCCAAAGGGTTACCTTCTGTGTCTGTCCGAGGTGAAGTGGAAATAGCCTTCCACTCTACCTGTGAAGAATCCTAGATGGTCAAGATACTAAGGCTACCATAAGTACAAAAATTCTTGGGGGGACAGTCGTCAGTCTAGCCATAACGCATGGGCAGGGTAACAAAGCCCGAAATACAAAAGGATCATACGCGAGACAACTCTAGTTTATGCTCGAAAATAAAGTGAGGGGTTAACCTCAGCAATTCTAATCTCACACGAGCCTTGTGCTTAGCTCTGGTTTCAGTGGAGTTTCCCAAGAAATTTTGATACAAATGGATTTACCTAAAGAATGTATTACTACGATTGTTGAGTAATGAAACTAATTCCAGATAGTTTAAGTGTGTTCTGATCCGAAACACTAGCCTAAGCTAGTTGGTGAAGTGACAACCCTAAAAAGAAAAAGTTGCTAATAAATTTGATGAAGTGTTCTGTTTAAATGGTTGTTCTCACTCAAAGGTTGTAGTGAAGTGTGTGGCGTGGTTGTGACTAAAATGAAAAGTGCATAAAAGTAAAGAACTTTCACTAAACTTTCTCATTCATTGTTTTCCAAAACTAAAGATAAGCAAACCTAAAAATATTTTTGATTTTTTTTCTTTTAAATTTTCAAAGCAAAACAAAATTTATGCTACTTCGAAAAGAAATGATAAACCTTATAGGTATGCTACCAATTTTCAATTTTTAACTTTTCTTTTTTTCAAAGAAACCGAATTAGAAAATGGAACAAGTAAGACTTAACATTGGCGTAGGTAAAGATAAGAGACTAATGGTTTAAAAAATCAAAGCGGAAACTGAGAAAGACTCCACCTACCAAGTTGTTTCGAAATGAAAAAAATTTAGACTTGGAACTGAATGTAAAAGAAAAAGGGGAAAAAGATGCGTGTAACGGAAAGACAAGCCGATAAGGCTGCTCCTAAGCATAAACAACCCAACAAAAACATCATCCAAGTAAACAAAAATAGGCAAGCAAACCAAAAACCACTTTACCACTACACCGACTGAAAAGAAAAGCTAAGAAGGCTTCAAGAAAATCAAACTTATCTGAACAGAAGTTTAGAAGGCATCAAATCATCAAAACTTTCCAAAAGCACCCAAGAGAGTTCAAACTGGGGTCAAACCCTCGCAGAAAGGTCAAACACAGTAAATGTGCGTGGGTATTTCAATAGACAACATGCGTTCTATGTGCAGGTCTGCAGAAGTGCAACACGCGTCTAGGGCACAAAGTGCCCTGGTGTAACTAGCAGGGAGTAGCGCACAGGTTCAGAAAGGCATAAGAGAAGCAAGACACCTAAAAAGCACTAAAGCAATCTAAAAGGACCCTCGAGAGGTTACACAAGACTAATAAAAGACACAAGGGTGTCTCAACATCAGCATAGAGACAAAGCAAAAGAAGGAACAAACCCAACATCCAAAAATCAAACCCTACAGCAAAATGTTCAAACTTACAGGGATGTGCGCTACTGTATACACTAACAACCCGCACACACATAAGAAAGTATGCAGGTTTTAATACTAGAAACCCATGCACACATCAGAAAATGCTCTACTGTATACACTAGCAACCCACGTACACATCAGAAAGTATACAGGAAAAGTGCGCTACTATGTAGTATAACAACCAATGCATGCGAGGAAAGATGCGCTGTTGTGTGCAAGACAAAGCAACGTTCATAACAGAAAATGCGCTACTGTGGGTACAGTAAACCAGTGCACAGGGACTCAAAGAAAACAAAAAGGCCTTGCCAAAGCAGACTGAGATGAATCAAGATTAAAAAAATAGGTAAAAATGACCTATAAGACCTCTCAGAGAACAAAAAGACTGAAATAAATTGGAAGAAAACCTAACAAGGTCTCCTAGAGTAAAAAAACAACTGGTTACTCCCCACCGGAGTCGCTAGTCTATTGTGCAGGAATTATACCTTATAGTGAGGAGAAGACACTACCAACTTGGGTGGGGTGACAGTTAAATACATTAATTGCATTGGATTTAGTTCCTACAAATGAAAGAGATCAAGATATCGAAAGATGTACCTTTTATCGATGGTTGGTCCTAGCTTCCGCTTGGTCTTCCGCTATGATGAACCTGCAACACAAAGGAAACCTTCCTCAACGTATCTTGAATGCAATAAACATGATTAAATTGAAAGCAATTAAACATCAACTACAATCAGATATTAAACCAAATGAACATACAATCCAATAGACATTCGATTTAAGACACGAAGGGTATTTCCATCTTTTTATTGTCAAAGAAACATGAATCAGTACAAATATACATGATCGGTCAAGATGCTTCTGCAACTAAGTCCTGGGCTCCTGCTCTTCACAATGACTTGGGAATTCCTCCAGCGTAACAGTAGTTAAAGCATTCCTTTTAGGTCCCTCTCTCATGGATCCTCCTTGTATTTATGGGACAAGGTAGGGAGTCGGAATCGAGAGGTGGTTGAATTGGGAGGTTGGGGAAGTTGCAGAACCAACTTCAACTAATCCCAATTCGTAATCTTAATACATTTTTTGACTTCATCTTAAGATGTGTGCGGGTTTCATACAACCAGAGTAGTGCACAATATGCAACTCTTGTACTTTGCAACAAGCGTTTGCAACATTTTAAAGGTGTGCGCTGGTTGTCCTTGAGTAAAGTAGCGCACATGTTGGTGAAGAACGCTGGTTTACTATGAAAAGAGTAGCGCACATGTCATGAAATTAGTAGACAAAGTAAGATTTTTAGCTGAAGAGGGTAGTTCCAACAGTAAGTCATCTAGGTAAACCTAGCTCTTCAATCCATGGTGTCCTTTTGTTTGATCGACGGAGCAATGTGATCATGGAAGGAGAAGTGTAGATTTGACCTATAACACTCGCAAACATTGAGACTTGAATTTGCATGCACCAAAAGTACCATACTGCTACTAACCATATGCTTGTAGACTGGACCAATGATGAAAAGATTTACTAGAGCCATGATGTAGCTAATTTTTGGGGTCTTCATTTTCAGAAAATCTCTTGCGTTTAATGTTGTACGTAGGAACTAGGCCATCATCAGGATCTACCTTAACATTGCAATCTCCAAGATTAATGTTCTCACCATTTCCCTCCATTGCACTTGAATTCATCATTCTGGGTCTCCACTAGGTGTCCATGCGTTTCTCTGCGTCTAGCTTGTCATGAGTTTCTTGGACCTGCTTCTCTTCATGCACGGGGATCTCCTCTTCTTGATTAATCTCAATGTATTTTGCATAAACACCTGAATATTCTTCAACTTCATATAAGGGAAGCGAAACACCCATTGAGGTTTCCACATCCTTGCAACAATCCACAATGCCACTCGTTTTGATCCAGAGACTGCGCACAACAATATCGTTGGTTTCGTTAAATTTTGCAATCTCTCCTTGAATCTCAAACAATGCCTCAACTATCGCCATGATTCTTTCTTCCTGAGCATCTCTGGCTGGAGCGAAGGGTCTTCCTCTTTGCATGGGACCATGATGGCAGGACACTCTCTACCTTTCCCTTTCCACTCCTTCACTACACAAATTTCCTATCATCAATTTGAAATCCTTACAGGTGGTGATGAGAATGGTTTGATGATACTTTACGTATTGATTATTAATGTCCATCTGGAAGGAGGTTGGGTTAGATGCAGCCTTAATTGCGTCCATCAAATCACAAGTACAAGTAGTGGGATGGAAGATCGATTTCACATGGATCAGTTGAGGCATATGTGGGATGCTATAAATTCTCCATCTCCTCGCCCTCCATTCCTCCCTTGAACATTTTCATGCCCATCATATCCCTTATGTTGGCAGTTACCCTATTCGGGATTGATTCAATTTTTGAATAACAAGTTACTATTTTCTTCTTTTATAAAAAAAGATTATATAAATCAACTAATATATATATATATATATATGAGTAATTTTTACTTAGAAAATATGAGAGTAGCCATTACACACAACACTTATTTTATTAATCAAAGATTGAATTACATATATAAGAAAATATCACTTATGTGGATCTAAATAGCTAACTAAGGAACTCTCGTAACAAACATCCCAAGTAAGCATTATCTCTAACTTCCCCCTTTAATGCTTACATAAATAACAAACAAATCACAAATTACAATATTCTCTTATCTTATTGGCCTTTGTCAGCATTTACACCCACTTACTTCTAACCAACAATAAAGTGAATACTTACTTTGCCAAAGTATATATTTGGCTGAGTTTGGAAAAGAAGTAACCAAGTAATTGGACTGATCTATGGAGGTACTTCCATCTATCGAACACATAGCTCGTTGAATCCGATAGTAATCTAAGAGAATATTGAGCATATCCAGAATTTAATCATACAGGTGATCACCTTTTACAAGCTTACAAACACACATAAA
This sequence comes from Larix kaempferi, assembly GCA_027924585.1. Lineage (NCBI taxonomy): Eukaryota > Viridiplantae > Streptophyta > Pinopsida > Pinales > Pinaceae > Larix > Larix kaempferi. Next base: position 9,879,190 of record BSBM01000074.1, on the reverse strand, counting down.
ATATTACATAAAAGTAACCTATAAGTGATGACCACGACTAATCACATCAATCACATCAACTTAACCTTATTAAAAACAACCTATAACTAATAACTAATGCTCCAAGCACGACTAATCACATCAATCACATCAACTTAACCTTACTAAAAACAACCTATAACTAATGCTCCAAGCATATAACAAAATTAATTGGTCTATTCTTTGTGGTTCTGCATCATTTGATTTTTGCACAATACACTTGAACAATAACACATTACAACATAAAATATCAAACCCAGAATTAGAAAATAAATCTGGAAACTCCACACAATAGCCGGTATAGCTTGTCGAATGTTTCTTGCCACACGAAACAGTTCTATAGTTTCCTACACCAGTAGAAAAATTCTCGCTCTCCTTCTTGACAATCAAATGACGCCTTTCTATGACTCCTCTCTACCACGCAGCGTCCTTGACAACGATTATAACCAGTAATCACGTCGTTGACAGCTATGGGAGGTGGATCCTTCACGGCTCACGAAATTCTACACAATGGTTTTTTCCATGCAGGCGGCCGACTCTCCACCTGGTTTGGCAAATTGTTAATTATCTTCATGGGATCTGCTTAGAGGAAATCTTGGCTGAAAATTGACATTCAATTGATTCATGATTCGATGTTGTTACTGAGACCACCAGTTTGCAATCTGTGCATTCGTCGAGTCTTCTGGTTGGTCTTTGTTGCTATGGAAGGCTGCAGGTGATTTCGTTCTAGATCCCCGACGATTTGATCTCCACACAGAAATATATTTTGGGCTCTGTCTTCTCTTCACGCGAACACAGTGTCAACATGATGGCTGCAACAACTCTCTAGCAGCAATCGCGTACAGACAAACACACAACAACCAACGCAAATTTGAGAACTGCAAATTCTATCGTCCCCTTGGCGACTTTAATAGATCTTCAAATCGTGCTCACCCAATATTCTACTGCAGCATCATTGTATAGTGACTTTTCTAACCGACGACTAGAATTAAAAATACGCAGGAAAAAAAACACACACACACACTCCAAATGCACAAAATACTCGCACAGTCACACTCTAAATAGCTAACTAATTTAACTTTTTTAAATGAACAATTTTATGTTATATTGATATTTATGAATTATTACTAATCTCTCTCAATATATTGCAAAAGAGATTTTTGAAATATTAAAGATATATTTTATTTATCCATTAAAATTTATAAAATGGTATATTCAAAATTTAAATAGAAAAAAATCATAAATAAATTTTCATAATTTAATTTTCTTATATATAAATTAGTTTAATTAATTAAATGCTGTGAATGGTAAATATAACTTAATTAATTAAATATTGTGAATTGTAAATAAAAAATTATGAATTAAATCTAAATTTAAATTTTATTAACAAACTAAATTTATAATTAATATAAATTTAGAATTCATTATAAATTTTATTAATCAGAATTCATTGCTTCTCAATTAACTTTGAAAGCTTCGATCTCTGAACCATGATAATTGGCACTCAAATTACTTCTGTCACTAAAAAATTTCCTCACTGGGTTGTCTTAAAATGGGCCAAAACTTCAAGAAACATAGTTCCATGACAAAGTTGCGCAATAAATAAAATAGAACTAAGATTCCAACTTTTATAACCAAATCTAAAGAACAAATCACCAGAAAAACTGAGCGAATGCCAGTTATCCCGATGGTACAAGCGATCTAATCGGCGGATCTGAATACTTTTAATGATGGCAAAAGAGCAGCTATTGTATAGATAGCTTTGGTACTTAAATCAAGATAAAAAGAGCAGCTATGCTGGCAAAAGAGCAATTAACACTGTAAAAATAAAATAGAAAACGCAATCAAATCAACTTACAGTTAGTCACAATCAACCACTTGGTGATGATTCGTACTTTACAATAAAGATAGACAAGAAATTCGAGGAAATTCACCGGCATGGCAAATAAAGATTGTACCGCAAAACCCGGAGCAAATCAAGCTTTCCTCAATTTACAGCGCTGTAACAGTGATAAACCTTTGAGATCTAGAAAATGGCCATATGTATAACCATTTTCACATTTCGCAGGGTTTACCATATAACACAGGTATTATAGCGCGGATAAAGCCCTCTCTGTAACAGTGGTAAACCTTTGAGATCTATCTTTTGTAATGGCGATATCTTTGAGCATTTTCTCACGTTTGCAGGGTTTATTACAAGTTTATAACAGTATTTATAATTTTATAGTGTATACTGTAGACAAAAGCTCTTAAATATTAAGGAAAACAATTACTAAAATATTTTGATAAGAGGATAGAGGTTATATATTATCTTAATTGATATTCAACTAGATATAGATGTAATTTTTTTCTCAAATTTTTACACTCTAGAAAATGTTTATAGAGGTTATATATTATCTTAATTGATATTCAACTAGATATAGATGTAAATTTTTTATCAAATTTTTACACTCTAGAAAATGTTTATATTTAGAAAACTCATAATAGATTCCGAATTAAAATGAATTTAAACTGATCACATATTAATAACAGTATCAATAAATATGTTCATGTTTTATGTTATAAACTTAACTCAGTTGTATAACAAAGAATATCAATGAAATTGTATAACAAAGAATGATCAATGATATTCAAATACAAACTCAACCATGAATTTTAAATATAATTGTGATATTTACTTCTGTACATTATAGATATTTAGAATACACAAATTTGGGATTGACACTTGGTTATTCTAAATATCCACACAGTGCAATCTGTGAAAACTCGCATTTACATCTAATTCTTCGTATCACTGTATCGCAAATAAAAAATCGCATATTTTATGTGGCGGGAGATTTAAATATGGATTTTAATATTGTAATTAATAAAGTTCGTGGTTTAAATTAATTATTGTGTTTGAAAAATGTAAGTATTGCAAAACGAATCAAGATAAAAATCGCAGCGAGAGAAATTTAAATATGGATTTTAATATTTTGATATTGTAATAAATAAAATTGGTGGTTTAAATAAATTACTGTGTTTTTAAAATGTAAGTTGGTTGGTTGTTGATTTTTAAAAGTTGGTTGTTTTTTATATATACCAACATAGATTCATCTTAAATCCATATCTATCAAGCACCCAGAGGGATCAAATTTCTTGAGATATATTGATAGATCTGGGTTTAAGTTTTTATTTTATAAACATTATGAGCAGACGTGAATTTTTTTAATTATTTTGTTACAAACCTTATATCACTTTACAACATCTGCTCCATACTGAATTTTAAAGCACCTAGTTTCACTTAGTACAATTATAATAATAATAAATCACTATAATTTATTATAACTAATTTTAAAATCTATATTTCACTTACATCGTTTCAATATTAATAATCTTAAAATGAAACTAAATCAACACTTTTAATAATAAACATTTCTCACATATTAAAGCCTGCAAGCTACCTATTGCTTTTTAAATTTCAAAGTTTTACTGGAAACTGCTGAAAGTGATTACTTTTATGGGTGTTCATGGGATCGTGGCATAAACTTGTAACAGTGTGTTTTTGTTAATCAAAACCTCTTTTGTGTTACTTTAGCCATTGCCAGGTTTGGTTTTACTACTTAAATCTGAACCTGTTTTGTTTATTTTTATGTTGTTACTTTGCCGAGTGGAATGTTCATTGTGCCTCTTAACAACCCATGTAAAGAATATAAAAAACCATAATTTCCTAGTTTTGCTGGCTGTATAATAAACTCTTTATTTTTATTAACCGTTGTAGTACCACAAATTTTGTGTGTTTTTTTTTTTTAAATGAACTGGTTATTAATTATAGAATAGCATAGCCACTTAACTTGTGGTCGTTGAACACAGATAGATCACAATTTAAGTGTTATGAATAAGTTATCTCTTACTTGTTCTCCATACTTAATTGTAATCACTGGTTGTCTATTACCTTCTTTAGTTAAATGGATTGTTTATCACTATCTATTATCCATGCATGAGTTATAAGTTATCCATGTATTAACTACCATACCTATTATCCATGCCTGAGTTATGAGTTGTCCATATATTAGCTACCAGCTATTTTATATATATTTATAATTATTTGTTTGAAATTTTAAATTGCAATCCTAAAATCAATTTGGACAATACACCTGTGTCATCCTTCTTTAACTGGAAAAAACATAGATATTAATCCACCCAAATACTAAAATATAAACACTATAAATATAATAAAATAAGACTTCTTTCTGATAACGTTCAGTTCTTATTTTAAAACAATTTTGTATTGCCATAAACGAAAGAACTGAAGCAAACTATCCTCCTTGAGTTCTTTCTGCTGCCCTCTGCCGTTTGCAAACTCTGATAAATGACTAGCAATTCCTGTAATGAGCCCTTCCAGTTTTATGAATCCTGATCTTCAAGCCTCATGGATATTGTCTTGAGCTAACCCTGATGATTTCTTCATGACCATCATTTACAGTAGAGAATGTCGACATGAAGGACAAGAAGGATTGGAAGCCAACCATGCATCTATACAATCCAAGTGGAAACTGTGACAGCATTCTGGTAATACTCTCACCTTTTCTCCTTCCACAAATTCTGAAAGGCAAATGGGGCAATCCACGCTATTCACAGGCGAGCCGGCTGTGCGGTACACTGTGGAGGGCAGTGATTTTATATCGATTTCCTTGCAGGTGCCACCTTGAATTCCTTCGACACCAACATCCATTCCTGCTCGCAATCGTCTGCGGCCCAGTCTACGACGTATCACGGCACTCACGCCCAACGCGCATAGGATGGAACAGAGAAACGCCGCCATGATGATGGCTAAACCTGAGTCGAAAGTAGCTTTCGATACGTTCGTAAGCACCTCTGTAGATCTCTCTGGAATCTCCATGGGCGGGCTGATGGGTGTGCATGACTGCAATATCTTCCGGGCATTGAACAATCTCCTGCCATGAATATGCAATAGCAAGGCAGAAATTCTCTGCATTTTGCTGCAAAAGAGCTCCAATGGTGTCGATCCTCGAAGGGGATTAAGGCACTGCAATGGCAATTAGCTTGGCCACCGATTGGAAGATTATAGTGAAAGCCAAGAAAATGTTGCAAATATGTGCATTTGACCGAATTGAGAGGACGCTTCTTCCTAAATAGATGAGCAGGAGGAAGAGGGCATGTTCCACAGGAAAAAGCACTGCGGACGCGCTCATAGAAAACGCTTCCGACAGGCACGAAAAGACTGGAACGGCTTCGAATAAATAACAACTTACTTTGATCAAAGAAGGACTGGGCCAGCGCATTGGTGGTTATTAAACTGGAGAATATTGGAAATGGGGGTTTTACGAATGTACTGGTTGTACCAAGAGTCTTAGGACTGGATTCTTCCGACCGATATCATGCCATTATTGTATGTTTTTACTTTGAGCTGCTTGGATATTCTTTCGTTTATGCCTTGGTATCTAATTAATGTATTAAAAGTTATGTCGAGAAGAACCGCCCTTGGTCGTCTCTGCGTTCAATTTTTCGGATCTTAATATAAAATCAGATATCACTTTGGGAGCGATCACATTTCACTTTTAATTTTTATTGTTTAGTTGGAGTTTTTATGTTTATGTCAATTGGATCTAACGTTCATGATTTGTTAAGTTTGGCGATGCTTTATTAAATTAAGTTTTTTATATAATGATTGAAATGAAATGTTATTTTTTTATTCGAATTTTAATTTTGTAAATGTTATGTAGAATTCATAAGAATTTTATTCTTTTAAATAAAATAAAATACTTAAAATACAATATTAGTTTAAAGTAAGTAGAAAAAAAAAAAAACACTACATGGGTGAGACTATTTAATTGCATGAATTCTTCCTTATGGTGACACTCAAATCATATTCTCCCACTTTTGATTTACAAATGCAAGATGCATCTTCTGCTCCTTCTCACAAATTCCATTTTGGAATAAATGGAATGAATAACTTGATGTCATAGATGCCTGAGCAAACCGTTCTGAATATCCAATGTTAGTCGCCAGCGGAAATAAAGTCAGCCATACAGTTTCTTGGTCAATGAGTTTTATATAAAAAGACCCAAGATTCAAATATTCCCGGTCAGCAATTAGCTTTACAGTTGATAGCTGGATTATCCGGTTTAGCACATGAATGGTGGCGGTGGCTACCACAAGAAGCAAAAGATGAGATTTTGAATGCTGATGATGCAGATCAACAGATATTGCATGCTATGGGAAAAGAGATCTATGGCCCTGACGATAAAGAAGACTATGAGTCAAAGTGAGAAATACTTCTACTATATGCAGAACCTTCTTATATCTTCTGGAAAATATGGTGAACCAACATACTTGAAACACTATCTTAGAATTTTTCCTGGTCATGTTCCAGATGCTATGAAACAATTTCTTAGAGATAAGAAGATTAATCTTTGTGAACTCTCATTAGCACAGCTCCATGCTTTTATCATAGAAACTTGGCAAGAACATTGCCTAGAAAAGAGAGTCAGTTGGGATTTCAAAAGGCACCAATCTATGTATTCCCCTAGTTTTTGTAAAGATGTTGCAAAAATACCTGATTGGGGTTGTGGTGCTTACAATAGAGGGTATTTCGGAAAATAATCCTGCCACTGCAAGAAGAAAAAGAAAGGATTCCATACAAGTACTCCTAGATATCATCCTGACAAAGCCTACAAGCATAAGACTCACAAGTCTTATACGAAAAATTTTAGAAACCCTTTCTATAAGAATGCTTATGTCAGAAAAAGGTCTGAGCCAACAGACAAAGAAAAATGTTTTATTTGTGGAAAGAAAGGTCATTGGGCAAGCAAATGTCCACAAAAGAAATCCAAACCAAATCTTGTGGCTTTCCCCAAACAACTAGATCCAACTTGGTGGGATCTTTATTTTTGTGAACAAGATCAACACCCTTTTGGAGAAATTATGTTTCTCCCCGATGATGATTATTCTTCTGATGATGATTCTGATATCCATCTGAATAAATTTGCTCCCTCCAGTTTTGATTCTTCCTCTTCCGAATCTGATTCTACCCCGGACGCAAATTTAGGGAGGTGTGAGGGACCTCCTGACTTTGATTTTTCTTGTTATATGTATTTTGCCTCAACAAAATCATCTCCTTAACAATGATTAGCTGCAATTGATCAACAGTTATCCGAGATTCTTGTTTTTTAGTATATTCTCAGAAGAGAATTAAAGGAAGAAAAGAAAAAACTACTGTCATTACTTAAAAAAAGAGAGAAGCAATTAGAAGAAGGTAAACTCTCTCCTTTCCATCATCCTACATTCTACAATCTTGCAGATTTACATAATCACTATCCTGTAGAGCATTAGGATAGGCAGAAGTTCAAAAAAGATAAAGAAAATATGCTTTGCCTGCAAATCAAAGAAAAACAGAATTTCCTTAGGAATCTTGTAAGGGAAATTGAAGATTTGAAAAAAATGCTTGAAGTTACAGTCAGAGAAAAAGATCAGTCTTCTAAAGATGAGATGTGTCGACAATATGACATAGCTCTTAAGAGCCTTGAGCATGAAAAGAAAGATTCAAAAGAAGATGCCATTTTCCCTGAACCTTCCTTAAGAATTTTCACAAGTCCTAAAATGTACATTCAAGTTTCTTTTTGTCCTCCAGAGTTCAAGCCCTATAAGTTAGATTGCATGATTGATTCAGGTTGTTAGATGAATTTAGCAAAAGGAAGTGCAATCCCTTCATTGCATTGGGAGAAGGCTTCAGAACACGAAGTTGCTATAGAAGGTACCCCTGTACAACTTTTGGGTAGAGTATCAAACTTTCCTATTCAAATAGAAGGATGTACAAAAGATTTATCCTTGAATAGGTTGGATAGTATAAAAGAAGATTGTATATTGGGATATGAATTCCTAAATAGTGTGAGCCCTGTTACTTTTGACAATGTTAAGATGTTTAAATGTACCATAAAAGGAAAGCCATTTTCTTGTCCTTTATCCTTTGAAGCTCATTTGAAATGCAAAAGCCCTGTGAAAAGAACTGATTCTAAAAAAAACATTGCAGAATTATTCAAAATGGAGAGATGCGTTTCCTACAGAGAAATGCATAAGGACAAGGCCCTTGCTGATATCTTTGAAAAGCTTGAGAAAGACTGCACTTCAGAAAGCCGTAATGCTTTATGGACTATAGAAAAATATTTTGTTTCCCTTCCTTTTGACCCTCTGGTAAAACATAAAGCTATGAAAGCCTTTGCTAGATTGATGTCTCCCTCCGAGAGAGAATTTTGTGCCAGTGAAATTAAAGAGTTGCTTTCAAAAGGGTTAATTGAACCCTCTAAGAGTCCATGGGATTGCAGAGCATTTGTTGTTAACAAACACTCAGAGATTAAGAGAGGTAAGCCAAGACTGGTTGTGAATTATAAACCTCTCAATGCAGTGCTCCAAAAAATTAGGTGTCCATTGCCTGATAAAGCTAGTCTTTTGCAACGAATTGTTGGATGTACTATATTTAGTAAGTTTGATTTGAAATGTGGTTTCTATCAAATTGGGATTGAAGCAAAATATAGGTTTAAGACTGCTTTCGTTGTTCCCCATGGGAAATATCAATGGAAAGTATTACCTTTTGGAATAAACAATGCGCCCTCTGAATTTCAAAAGAGAATGGAGGATATTTTCAGAGAAAAGAGATGGGAATTAGTCTACATAGATGATATCCTGATATGCTCTAGGAAGTTGCAAGATCATTTAAAGAATTTATAGGAATTTTATCATTTAGATTATAAGCATGGTCTTGTTCTCTCAAAGAGCAAGATGGAAATAAGAAAGAATGAAATCAAGTTTCTCGGTTTCAAGATAAACAAAGGGCAGGTAATTCTTCAGGACCATGTCTTAAAGGTGTTCTCGCATTTCCTAGATCAGATATTAGAAAAAGTTCAGCTTCAGAGATTTCTAGGAAGTCTCAACTACATCAGACCATTCTATAAAGGAAAAGATGAAGATATTCATATCCTTCAAAAGAGATTGAAAAATAATCCCCCTAAATGGTCTTCAGATTTGACTGCTGCATTCCAGAAAATTAAAACAAAAGTGCAGCAACTCCCCACTCTCTCTCTCTCCCCTAAGAAACGGGTAATCTTGTAATTGAAATAGATGCTTCAAGAAATGCATGGGGTGGAGCTCTAATTGAAAAGCATGACAAGAGAGAAGATATTTGTGGCTATGCTTCGGGATCATTTAAATATGCAGAACTCAATTATCCATCCAGCCACAAAGAAATCATGGCTGTTAAAAAGACAGTCAATCATTTTCGTTTATTTTTTAAGCCTGTAAAGTTTCTAGTTAGAACTGATTTGAAAATAATGCTTGGGATCTTTAAGAATGAAAATCTTATGGTAGAGAATAGTTCTAGGATTTTAAAGTGGTTTTTATGGTTATAGAGTTTTGATTTTGACATTGTTTATAAGCTTGGTTATCTTAATTGTGTTGTTGATATGTTAACCAGAGAAGAGTTCCATACTCAAGATTTGCCCAGATCAATATGTTCAGTGTAGGCGCATCCAACTCTTCACAACAAGATAAAGGAAAGAGTCCAGCAAGGCCATTTCCATCCCCACTTAGTCATTCTTAGGAAGGCTTGTTCTTGAAGCCATGGTATGAATCCTTGACACCAGAAGAGTGTCAACAATTTTTGGAGCATGAAAATAGAACAGAGGCTGAGAAGTTTCTGTCTTTAACTCTCATAAGACAAATCCAAGAATCTCCACTTAAACTTCGAATTTTGGAGAAATGGGAAAAAGATGCCTTTCTTGGTCTCGAAAAGGCACATGACAAATTAGTTGGTTGTCGAGAAGTTTGGCTAGACTGCAATGAAGAAGAAGGCATATACATGTGGTATGTCAACTTGGGACATGGTGATCTTACCTAGACCACATATAACCTTATTCTTCAATTCTGCAGAGAAGAACGCAAGATAATTATATGTGCAGACCCGTCAAATCTTATCAACAATAAATGGTTAGGGTGGACTGAAATATTTTTGGATAAGTTTTGTCCAAGAAAAGATTGGGTTCATTGAAGGGCTAATTTCATCCTCCACCTTCAAGCTGATATGTAGGTTGCAGACCAGAACCACATGTGGTTCAAATTTAAATTACGACACCTTGGAGGAAGATATACGCCACTTGAACATACTGTTTATACAACCCAGAATTTCATCAAAAGAGATCAAGACGACAAGAGAATTGACAACAAAGTTCACACCAGAAGGATTCCTCTCAACTATAGAGTGGAGTCAACTTTTTAGGGAAATTTTATGTGTGGAAATAACCAGGTTATGTTTCGGTTGGACATTGAGAAATGCTTTGACTATACTCTCTACCCATGCATTATTCCATATGAACCCGTGGATTCTGACGAGGATCCTTTTAATTGTCTGTGTGGTGGAGTGGATCTCGGTGATGGCCGAGAAATCTGTATCTGTCTGTAGGGGTCCCACCCTTATGATTAATTGAAAGGCATGGTGGGCTGCCTTAATAGGTTCCACATTGTAATAATTTATTTTACATTGTTAGACTATATCTGTTTGCAGGGGTGGGACCCCATTGATTGATTGAAAGGCATGATGGGCCGCCTTAATAGGTTCAACATTGTAATAATTTTAATTTATATTGTTGGATGTATGTCCCTTTGTTTTAAAAAGGCAAGTCAGTCTAATTCTGTCTAAAGTATTTTATTAGGGTCCCCATATTTCTGTTAGACCCCTTAAGGGATGAGATAATGGATGTGGATGTCCCAACACTTTGCCCCGAATCTTTACTTTTGACTAAATGTTTCTATTCTAGAGTCACTGGGCCACTGGATAGTTTTTGTATAAAAAAGACTCCAAGGCTTTCATTTAGGCATTCAGTTTTTGCGATTTGAGAGCTCTGCAAATATTTGAGTCAAGGTTTGTGTATCCTCTGTGCCCATGCATAGTGTGATATGTCATATGAAAAGTAGATATCTCAAGTGTAAAGAGTCTGTAAGAAGTTAGTAGTGTATGCTCTCCCTCTGCGCTTTGAGTGAATAGTTGGGATCAAAATCTATATGATCTTCAAGTGTGTTAATATCAGTGATGATCTTCGCAGTCCAAAGATGAACTGATAATATGTATGTAAATTGAGTGTGAAATATTTAATGAAAAACAAGCAATTTTTCTAGAGAAATACAAAAGATATTTTGGAGGCGTTTGGTATCAGAGCCAACACTGGTTGGCCTTTTGTGTTGTAAGTCTTAGCATTTATATTTTGATCTTCTACTATATGAGTCGATGTATCTCTGCATTTCTGCTTATAGTATTTCATCTGTTTCCTTATCTTTGAAGTGAAGGTTCTGTGTTGGGAAAACGGGTGTCCAAGTTGTGGTGAGGTCATAGCCATGGATAAGTGTTGTAAATACTCCATTGTTTACGAATTGTAGGAACCCTTGTGAGCGATTTTTCCCATTTACTGCCCGATAAAGTAAGTGTTACATGGACCCCTCAATGGATTCAGTCCCACTCCAAACCTTAGACTGTCAGATAGACAACATTACAGACGTATCTTTAGTTGGACAATGTTCCTCTTTTCAACAGGAGACTTCTACATCTTCTTCAATAATCAATATACAGGATTTAAATCCTTCCGAAAATTGGCAATTACCAACCATATTACCTTCTAATGTTTATAAGTTATCATGGTGGCAATATAAAACTCACACTCAAATCAAAGTTAGCTCTGTTGATGTTTCTTTTACAGATAAAGATGAGCCTGTGCATATTAATTTGTTAGATAAGTCCCAGATATATTGGGATAAAACCCAACGATATAAGTACGTCCATATTGGTGCAATTAAACTTGGCCTTGGTCCATTCGTTCAACCCTATCTTCCCGTTTCTTCTTTGTGTGTAGCCATAGACACTCGACATATCGATTTTTCTGATTCCATCATTGGAGGCTTTATCGCTCCTTTACATAATGGCCCGTGTTTTGGCTCTATTTTTCCTAAGTATTCTGTCAGCCTTGAAGATCCCTATATCTATGATTTACTGAAAGCATATATATTACCACGTGGCTTTAAAATGGATTATGGATCCAAGATCATACAACTCAAAGCCTGTGTTCTTGTCCACTTTGGGAATGATACTCTTCCCCCTCTCCGGTCTAAGGTCCATCAGAGCTTGCACCTGCACAGCATGGTGGAGACGGATAAATCTAAACAAGCTACTCCAGTTACTTTTGAATGGACGGGAATAAACTACCCTAGACAATTGGAAGTGAAATATAAAGAGTTAAGGAACCAAGATATTTCTGTGCAGAAAATAGAGTCTTTTCTCAATACCTTGATTTCTTTTGATAGATCCTCCCAATCATTATGAATCCTTGGAGGCCATCCTACCCCTCTTTTTACTCCTCTTCTCAGGACCCCTTCTGTGAATAATGTTGATTTAAGTCAAATAGGAATGAACCTGCTTCTTCTACTTCAGTTCAACCATCCTTTTCTAGGGTCTATGACACTGAACATAAAGGTCAGCACTCAGACTGTCCAGCCTGCAAGAAAATACTCTAGAGATTAAAACATAAACAGAATATAGAACTCCCGAGTTTCTATATGTTTTCATCTTTACCTAGAAATGGATCTGGTATGGAAATAACCTCTGCTAAAGGTGATAGATCATTTGTCCCTAGAAGAAATATTCCAGAGGTTCCCTTTAGACAGTTTTCAACTGATGGACAAATTAAAAAAAGAGTTCATGCCCTATAAATCTTCTATTCCATCTGAAACTGTCTCAGATGAAATAAAGCTTACCAACTATGGTAATTTGCAACAACATCTCACAATAGAAAATCTGGATGATAAGGCCATGGATATCATTCATATAAAGAAAACAATGGAAGATGAACATGATAAGATATCAATGCTCCAAACAAAACTAGACCTTTTGGTCATTTGCTGCATGATACATAAGAGATAAAAATTGCAATAAATACAACATACGACAAGACACAGAAAAGGCTGAATGTATTGGGTATGCTTTTGACCAAAACTAAAGTATTGAAAAAGAAAACCGGCTTGGTCAGCCAAGCAGCAATGGATCTTGCACTAAAAGGACATAAACGACAACACTCTAAAAGTTATTCGTTTGGTATGATGAGTGTCCAACATGAGGATGAAAGACCTAATTTTAAGTTTGGTCAAGATGAAGAAGAATTCTAAGAAATACAAAGATTAGTAAGTCAATTCCATAGAATTCCTAAGGCATTACCTGAAAGATATATGGCTATGCTTAAATTCCCCTTTTACACAGAAGATACCCAACATAGTTCAGGCGTCAGCCATGAAGTTGGTTCTTCCTCCTTTTCAGGTCCTCCTCATTCCACAAGTACATAAAGGAAAAAGTGTCCAACAATCAAATGAAGTACCTAGGAATTGTTGGTGTCACTACAACAAATTTGACATTTAGGGGCAGTTCCTTTCCGCCTCCAAAAGTAACTTTTGGGGGCGGTTTTGGATTTGGAGGCAGTCTTTCCAAAACCACCCCTAATAGCACCGACGCTATAAGTTTTCCCTTTTAGGGGAAGTTCGGGATGAGATCAAAACCGCCCCCAAAAGTGAGTTTTGGCGGCGGTTGATACCCACCCCCCAAAGCCACTTTTGGGGGTGGCTCTAAACACTCCTTAAATTCACTGTTGGGGGCAGTTCATAACCCCCGCCAAAATTCACTTTGGGGGGGTTTAGAACCGCCCCCAAATGTGGCTTTTGGGGGCGGTTGTACCCCCCTCCCCTCCAAAAAAGTTACTTTTGGAATGTTGGCGGCGGTTTCCTTTCGCCTCCAAAGGTTACTTTTGGGGGTGGTTTGGAGGCGATATTTAGAACACCGCCCCTAATAACACCGACGCTAAAAGGTTTGACTTCTAGGGGTGGTTATGGAAGAGATCAAAACCATCTCTAAAGTGACTGTTGGTGGCGGTCCTAAACCCCCGCAAAAGTGACTTTTACGGGTGGATATAAACCCCCTCATAGGTACCTACAGGAGCGGTTTCGAACCGCCCTTAAAAGTCTTTATGAAAACTCTTTGGGGGTGGTTTTAAACCCCCCTCGTAGGTACCTTCAGAGGTGGTTCACAACCCCCCCTAAACTGCTTTACAAACAATTGGTGCGGTTATAAAACCCCTTCGTAGGTGCCTACAGAGGCGGTTCAAAACCCCCCCTAAAGCTATTTACGAACATTTGGGGGCGGTTATAAACCCCCCTAGTAGGTACCTATGGAGGCGGGTCAGAATAACCCTAAAACACTTTACAAACCTTTGGGGGCAGTTATCAACCCCACTCGTAGGTACCTACGGAGGTGGTTAGAACCCCCCCTAAAACTCTTTACAAACCTTTGGGGGCAGTTATGAACCCCCCTTGTAGTGGCATATGAAGTCAGTTTAGAACCCCCCTCGTAGCCATAATAAATAATAATAAAATATATTTTCATTTAAAACATCAATATTGTAATATTATTAGGGCACTAAGGAATTGAACCTTCAACCTTCTACTTGTAAAGCAGTCACTCTACCATTGAGCTAGAACCCTTTAAGAATTGGGGAAAGGGGCAATATTAACACCAAGATTGCGTCATTTGTAATTCTAAGAAAAGACTAATAATCCCAACATTGTTTCTGATTCGAGATACCTAAGAAAGTAGTCTGAATGGCTCTGGCCTTATAAGTTGGCTCAACTTGAAAGGTTTCATATGCAACATTGATTCAATAAAGAAAATAGTAATACATAAATGTTTTGCAGGACAAAGTTGGCATTCAAGTTCATACACATACTCAGAAAGTGAACATCTAACTAGAATTTCAAGTATTCATGGATAAAAACGAATATCTTTTCTAATGGTTGCTTGATGGATCCAGGTAAGAGTAGCCTTCTCTTAAAATTTATGTCAGTAGATCAATGGGTTCTACAATTATAAAATATTTAGACCCAACTCAATCGATCCTGGTGATATAAATAGCATTCAACTATAGGATGGAGAAATACAAAGATTAAAAATTGCATAGCACAGATAAATCTATAAGATTTTCTAAGATAAAAAACTCATAATAATGCATTTATGGATATAGAATACCTGCAATTGATCTAATCGCGAATGAACACCACCATCACTCAAAAGGCCAATGAGATGAAGTGTGCCATTTTCAAAGGACTCCTTAATGTATTTAAACCTGGCTCCCTCGTATATTTTGCTAGAGGCAAGAGCATAATTCACTGATTTTGCTCTGCACCCAAAGTCAAAATCAAAGTTAATATGTTTCCCATTCTAAAAGTTGTAGCACAAATAAATAGTAGAAATATCCTTTCAATTACCATTTATACAATTATAAAGTACATCTTATACAAATATCATATGATATCGCCCCAATTTGTAAGGTGGTCAATAAATTAACTATTACACAACCATGATTTCAACAAAATGTTAATCCTTACCAAATATTAATAATGCAGGGAAAAATACCCAATGTATAGGATTCTCATAAGTCAATCTGAATGCAGAAATGATCCACATGCAAGATATTCCTCCTTCACTATAATCCTTGACAGTTTTCATCAGTAATTTTCCAAAAGTAAAAAAACCACAGTAAGCAAAAATACAATGAGCTACTTGTTTACCATACTGGAAAATAACAGATATCAAGCATAGTAAGTCATAGAGGATAGTAGAGTTGAACAAGTACTTTGTTCCTTCTTTGAAGGATCTGGAAAACAAAGTAAGAGTTATATTTAATCCAGTTGAGTCATTTAGATAGATAGCTTAGCTTTAGCTTAAAGAGATTGTTAGCTCGCAGAAGCTTTTAGGAAGCTTAGTGGAGCTTAGTTAGCTCGAGGAAGGTTCGATCAAGAGGAACAAGCTCAGAGTTTTGACTCTTGGAGCTTACAGAGAGAGAGAGAGAGAGAGAGAGAGAGAGAGAGAGAGAGGTCTCTGTTTGTAATGATCGATCCATTGTATTTAGGTTCAGATAATGGACCATTGTGAAATAAGATCGTATGCCTGTATTTTTGGCTTAATTGAGTTTATTGATTGAGTTTGGAAGCAATTTCCCATTTGAATCATATCTTGTGACCACGTTGAATGAAGAAATGTCTTGAGTATTGACATTTACACAAAGTAGTCAATGGGATTGCTAACTACATTAGGTAAAATTCTTTAATAGTGGTCAGGGAAGCTTTAGGAGACCTATAGGTGATAGTCCCAATGACTAAAAGAAAACCTATAGGTGATACTCCCAAATAATGTTGAAATTGTATTGATAATAAGGATCTATACCTCTTAATCCTGGCCCGACCGGCTATGGGTGTGTTCTCAGGGATACAGAAGGGTAATGGTCAACTTCAAAATTGGCCATTCGGGGCATGAGACTAATAATGTAGTTGAGCTGGAAGGTCATCTTCAGGGAATCCAGCTGGCTTGCACCCATAATTGTTCTCCGCTTGTTGTGGAGAGTGATGCCCAGATTATTCTCCACATGGCTAAATGCAACTCAAAGGTGGCAATGTCATGGCGGTTGGAGGGAAATATGGATAATTTAGCATCTCTACTATCTTTGGGGCTAGCTATTTATTTCTCCCATGTTAAGCACAATGGGAACAAGCTGGCGCACCTACTCGCTAACCTTGGGGCGGTGAATCACTTGGACCTAAGCGCCCAAACGTGGGAAAACCTATTGAAATTGGATATTCTTTCCCGCGATATGATGAGTTACCCTGCTAATGGAGGAGGGCGACGTCAGGCAGAGGATTGTACTACCACGTGATCGATGAGCAGTCTTTTCATCCCTTTCCCGTGGAGTTTGTTGTCTTCTCACTAACTTGGAAAGGTACTTCTACCATGATTACAGGAGGGAAGGATTTAAGTGAAGCATGATTTGCCATTAATGGACAGTGTGAAAGGTCACCGAATCACCACCTTCAGTTGCAGTACGATTTTCCATTAATGGACTGTGCAAAAGATCGCCACCTTCAGTTGCAGTACGATTTTCCATTAATGGACAGTGGGTGGCGGAACTCTTTTTAAACCCAGGGAAGGTGGTAGACATGAACGTAGATTTCATAGATTTAGTTGCATGCACCGCCGTTGTTTTCTTGTTAGATAGTATGGGCGATCATGGTAATTGGGATAGACGTAGTGCCACTACAGGCCGTCGTCATTATCGGGTGGGGGAGACTTCTCAAGGTAAATCCAGTGGGAATTTCTCTCATGCCCAACAAAAGGCACATTGGGAATCCAGTGCCTTTGTTCGGGATGTTCCCCCAGATATCCAGAAAGAGATTTTCACTATAGAACAACAACTTTGGAACCATCTTGATAAGGCGACTTTGGATGGCGAACGTCGTCAGACTGCAAATTGGGTTATGGACCCAGGAAACACCATGGGTTGTTTCAGCATGTATGAGTGCACCATTGCGCTCTATTGGGTAATGGAAAATATTATGGGTTATGCTCTCCAGGATAGGATGGAGCATCTATTTGTAAATGAGATGATTAGCTATGAAAGAAGCATTTTGGAGGAAACCAGGGCCGTCCACCATAAGCTAGATTTTCTCCTTCAGGCTATGCAGCTTCAACCTGCTCCTGCACAACTGACGGCTTTTGTGGTTCCTCCTCCTCGGCACTGTCCTGATTTCCCCTACATTTTGTTCTAGGTTGGCGTGGGGGATGTTTAGTGTCTGGTTTGTTGGGTGTTTGTTTATCGTCTATTTTCTAAGCTATCGGCTGCTTATGGTTTTCATTTCTATTTCATGAGGTTTTGTTGGGTAAAGGAGTGATAATGGGAGTCAAAGGGCCTGCGTGCACGTGTTCTGTTTTAGTTTTGCAGTATCTATAGTATTCATCTCTGTAGTATGTATGGTCAGGCGAAGTCCTCTTCGGAGATGATTTTGTTCAGTCAGGTGACTCAGTGTGATGGCTGGATTATGAGAATTTTGGGCTCAATTGTAAATCTTTCTCTTTAAATATAAAGTTCTCTCGTCTTACTTCCAAAAAAGAAATAAGGATCTATACGTCAGATGATCTTGGCATCCTTTGTGCTTTACACAAATATTTCACACAAATTAGTTGTTACACCATCAATCTGGTATACTTATGGTTGTAATAAATGTGTTTTAATTAAATTTGTTGTAATCAAATACTTTCAATATTATTCATTACATTACCTACACGTTCTCAATAGCTATCCTG
This sequence comes from Larix kaempferi, assembly GCA_027924585.1. Lineage (NCBI taxonomy): Eukaryota > Viridiplantae > Streptophyta > Pinopsida > Pinales > Pinaceae > Larix > Larix kaempferi. The sequence continues at coordinate 9,860,961 of BSBM01000074.1, read as the reverse complement.
CAATCAACTTTTTTCCTTCAACAAATGTGCAACAAAATCAATTCATAAAAAAGACAAGTACAACTGTACTTAAAATCAAGAAATCAACATGTTATAATCAATGAAACGACAATAAGATATCTAATTGACAAATTCGTTATGGTGATAACTTACAAATATGCATTAGAGAACGATACAAATTGTCATTATATTGCTTTCCATTGCAAAGACCTGCATATATCATGACAAATTGGTATTTTCATATAAGCGATTGATAGATATGTAAAAAAATGCATAACATATATGAAATTCTAAAAACGAAATGAAAATACCTGAATGATCTTCTCTTGGTTTCAAGAATATCTTATTCTCTACTAAACAGGGCCAACCGCATGAAGTTTCAAGCTCATATGGCCCCTCCCCCCCCTCACATCACTCTCAATTCCCCACACCCAATCTATCTACTGTAAAAATAAATGAAAGTTACATAACACAGTAAAATAGATAAGATCCATATGCATAAACAGTAGCAAAACAAAAAACATATGCATGAAAGGTAAATCCAAGTAATAATCTAAGATGTATACCACATTTTCAAATCTGTCCAATCCCTTTTTTGGCCATTTGAAAATAAAACAACCCAATTTCTCGAATTTGCTCCTCGAGAGTTGGCCTCTCAACTTCCTTCCAATATACGGTTACGAATATCCTATAGTACACCCATATGCTTTCCAAAATAGCCTTTACCAACACATAGCAACCATATATTACACCATACAAGCTTCCACCTTATAATAACCAAATCCAAACATCAATTACATAATATTTTGGTTTTAACTTGGAGCCGAGATAAGAATTTTGGGGAAGCTACAGTCTTGATGTTGATCGAAGGATTAAGTATAAGTGAATGTGTCTGCAGCGCTAATTAACGCCTATAGACGGTTTAGATCAAAAGCGGGGGAGATCAACGGTCACGAGCCTCCTTCACGGAAAAAGTTGAAGGTCTTTTAAACAATCGCGGGGTGCTAGCCTATAGGTAGGTCAAGGAAGATCGATGGCGGAAGGCTTAGATCAATGGTTAGAAAATTGTTCGCAATTTAAACATGTGCGAAAAGGGTTATGATTCAAATCCATGAACTTTTGATAAATTTCGGCATCTCCCAATGGTGTATATCTAGTGAGATGAAGATCAACAACTCAGGATTAGTTTGCGGATATGACTTGCGTGTGAAATCAATAGACCCAAAATTCGTGAGCTCGGTAAAGCTCGCATCTGGGGACGGTAAAGATCCAGGAGGAGAGTGGATCGACGGTTGAAAATGTTTTTGCAGATTAAAGGTGTTGTTGAGTTGATCATATGGATAGACAACTGACATGACTCTGTCGCTGTCATAGTTGTAAGGGTGATATGGCATGTTTATATTATAAAACGCCCTTCTGCATGAAGATTCACATCCAAATTTACTTGTGTGCATTGGAAAGCGAAAGGAGTGGATCGTTCAGAGCCGACCAGCCAACCAGAGACCCAAAAGCTCCACCCAGTTGTAAACTAACCAGGTAGGCCATCCACCTCCACCCTAAACTATTTAAATGGCCGGACTCATGGTACCCCCAGGCTTTGAGCCTCCAAAGATAATTGACCTATTAGAGGATAAAGACTATGAGGTTTATGATCCCATGCTGATAAATAACACCATATAAACTGCCAAAGAAAGATTGGAGGTCATAAGGGCCAGACAAGTGGATGTCCATAAGATTTAGCAATCCTTTTTCTATTTACTTACAACCAGCCAAACCCCTAATTGCCTTGAATTTGTAGACTAGTGTGCCGACCATTACTCCTTAGACTGAAGAGCAATCATGGATGCCTTAAACTCTAAAAGCATGTGCTATTTAGACGCCCCTACTATTAGGAAAGCTTTGGCCATTCCAGAAGAATTATGCCAAAAATCCCAAAGTTACAGAATGGAATCCTTGATCCAACATTTCCGTCAAGCCCCATATGACTTCAAATAGAGCTTTTATCATGCTTCCCTACTACCAAATACCTCCTCTCAGGGCACACCTTTTCCTGGTGAGGCCAGCCTTTTTAGGGAAGAGTCGAAGTGTGTTATCTCCATGCTGGCCCAGTTCCTAGGCTTAGACAATGACCTATACATAACCAAGCCATTGATAAGTTTGATGTTTGTTCTAAGCACTTGTCCTATTGAGCCAACAAAACCAAATTCGCTTACCTAATGTGCATGCCTAAATTTTGATGAAGCCTTGGCAGACAACATCCACTCCTAGCTCATAGAATTCCCTAAGACAAGACCTTTCAGGTTCCAATCTTACTTGTTAAAAATGTTTCTGGCAGCTAATGAAGAAAACCTGCAACCTCCAAAGCTGCAGTTGACTAAGGAGATGTATTCAGACTGCAAAACCTTCATGAAAGATCTTATGGCAGAGATATATTTCATCTTTTTCCAGAAGAGACGGCCTAGGGTACTGCCTGAGATGAAAGACCTACTGCAGCCATCCATGGAGAAGAGGATTGGGGATTGGTTCCTGCTGGAGCATGGGACTGTGATTAGAGTTTATGGCTACTCCCATGCCCCCTATGTGCTACCTACCCTCCTAACCCCTAGAGTACTCACCTTGGAATTTATAAGACAAAAATTGAAGGTGGAGTGTGAACATTTCTTGGATGATAAGAAGTCTTCAGACATTAGATTTCCATGGACATTGGGCTCCTTCATTGTCAAAAACAAAACAACTCTCCTAGCTATTGAGCAAATGATGGGTGATCTGGGATTCCCATCGAAAGCGGCCATAAACTATGATCCTCACTAGATTATCTCAGAAAGAAGGAAGGAGAGTAACATGAAAGGATATGAGCTCTTCGAACTGACAGGTCTAGATGAGATGGAAAACTGGTTAGAATACATTGACAAAGGCCAATTGGAAGTAGACCCGCCAGAAGATTCTTCATCTTTAGCATTCATTTTTCAAAGTAGCACATTAGTAGTGCCTGGTTCACCTGGTAAAACTACAGCAATATCAGCAGCCATGTCCCTTACCATTCCTCCAGAAAAATCTATAAAGGAAGGGGGTAGTGAGCCCATGGATGTAGACAGTGATGCTGAGAGATCCTCGAAGAGGCAAAATGTAGAGGAGACTGAGCAGCAATTAGTACAGGTACAAGCAAAGAAACCCGAGAAAAAGCAAGTCAGATCCTCGATGCCATCCTTTGAGGTTAAGCAACATGTGTTCAACATAACACCTACTGGAGCTGTAGCATCAAGCCTAAGCATGGATAAGTTATTGGAGGGATATGAGGAGAGCCCAAATACAATCTCAGAAGAAGCTAAACCGTATGCTGATGCAAGAAAAATTTCCAAGAAGGATTTAGCCTTGGTGGCAAGTAGGAACCTTGCCCATAATACCTTGAGTCTTTCCTTAGCCACTAAGAGTAATGCCACAAAACTAAAAGTAAACATGATCTGATTAGCGTTATTTTCACTGTTTTGATACGATAAGTCATTCTCTTTTCCAATCAAACCATCAAACAGACCCATGTATGCATTTATTTGAATATCATATGAATCTTGAATAATTATCATCGTTTTTATAGTTTATTGACAATCATCTCATATTTCTGGACATACTTGGCATTTAGTTCTTGTTCTACAGGCTGCGGTTGTCATTCAGACCTTCATTCAGCCACGCGCTCACACCGAGGCCATCCATCCACATTCAGCCTGACGTTCATCCCTTCATTCGTACCTGTGGAATCGTTGGTTGAGATATTTCGGGGCAATAAAGTTAAAAATGGTGATGTGGGTTCTGTTAAGGACATGTCGCTCAAGGTTGGTGATCCTTCTTTCAAGAAGATTCGTCCTCCTGTTCGCTCAAGCTGACAGCACACTCTCTTCCCACATCGACATTCCAGAAGTTCCTCGTCCTCCCACGCTCATCCTGCAAGCACATCCTCCATCCACAATTGAAAGAAACTGACGTTTAGCTATTCGCGTCAAGTAGAATCAATGCCATGGATTTAGGTAGACGCCCTGTGCGCTGTTTTGAACCACCTCACAACCATTTCTTTAGTCATTAAACCTCCTATTTTTAGAGAGGTCGACTACTTAGACCTTCTCTCTTATTGTAAACCTATATAAAGATGTTTCCTGTGAAGAAACACAGCATCCATATACATAGACAGAGCAATTGTAATAGATAGACGATAGCAGTAACTTTTACATAGTTGTTGTGTAATTTTATCAGTTAATGGAAATTCCAGTTTCGTAGTTGTTGATGTTTTGTTGTTGGTGAATAATTTGAGTTAAGATTCCATCTCTGATTGTTGGGAAGGGCCCCTCAACAACCAGAGGTTCTATTGTATATATTTTTCATTTCCTTTCTGCAAATTAATAGTGTTCATTTCTAGTCTTTAATTTGTTTCCTGTACATGACAGTTATTTATTTCATGTGGTTATATGTTGCTGCTAGTTTAAGTTGTTAATTTAATTTACATGCTTAGAAGTTAAGGTGATCGGTCATGCTTAAGTCTTCTCGGTTTGCTTTCAGTTTTGTCATTTGCAATGAGATAGAGTCAACTAGTTAACGTTTTAGTAGTTCAAGTTCAATTCCTAGTTCAAGTTCAATTCCTAGTTAGAATGAGTTCTGCTAATGTTTTTCCTATAGCTGTAGGTTAGTTTTATTCATATCTCATTTTTGTTTTATTTTTCCATAGAAGTAGTTCATTCCTTAGACAATGTTTAGTATAGGTTACTTCTTGTTATCTTAGCTTCTAAAAAGTCGATTTACTACTTTCCTTGCACTGTAGGCTCATATGCACCAACCAGCTGGCGTTAAGATCATTCAGTTTGCTTCTTTCCTTAGTTTAAATCATTTTCCTCCATCTGGACTGTCATTCGGACCTTCTTTCATACTACCATCCGAATCGTCATACGAACTTTAATATTTTTCTGCATTGTTTTTATAATTATTTAGAATTCAGTTTTTTAGGCTTTTAAACTGTAATATTTCTTGCTTTTAATTAGCAGTCTTATATGTCATTAAGATCTTGTTCCACATTACATAGAGTTTTAATTTAATCTCATAATCATTTTTAGTTCTCTTTCCATTTCCTTAACTATTGCTTTAGTTGCTTTACAGCTTATGTTTCTTTTATATCTGATTCATTAATACTTTACTATTCTAGAGTTCATCAATTTTCATTCTTAGTTTTTTCTATTTCATGTTCCTTAAGATTATTTTTGGATTAGATTCAATAATTTCATTCTTCAAAGTATCTTAATTTTGATAGTTTCTTCGTTCAAGTTTTTCCCATTCATATAGTTAATAAAGATGTTCATAGAATAGGATCTGATTCAGAAATAAGATATCTTTATCAAGTTTTCTACTTGCTTTCAATTAAATTCAGTTTCAAGTAAATATCTTTATTAAGTTTTCTACTTGTTTCTATATTTCATTTGTTCCAAGTTATTTTCTTATAGATCAAAGATAGGTTACAATGTTTAAAGTTAGTTGTAATTGGAGACTCTTTAGTTTACATTTGTTTTTCAAAATTAAACTAGATTTGCTTCCGTTTTGCTTCCTTATTACATTTGATAGTCATTTTGATACATTCTGTTGATGTATATGTAACTTCGAAATGTATTTCATGTATATTTATTGTACCCTTATAAGAGATGTGTTATTCCGCTATAAGGAAGTGTCATTATGTGTATTGACAAGTGTTGCAAGTGTGTGTATTTGTCGATGGGTTATTAGACCACCATGTGTGGAGTCGGCCCTGAAATATATATTATATCGTTGATGTACCTAGCTAGACAAGTCAGCCCCATAAGGTCACTGGGCAAACAGACTAGTATAAATAGAGATCGAGAGATCTCTATTTGGATCACTCAGAAACTCACAATTCTCTCACTTAGAAAATGGTGCACTAGTGAGGAGGAGGATCATCTACCACTAGGAGACTATCTCTCTGTATTTTGGTTGTACTTTGGTTGAGCCATTGCTCTCTCTATCTCTGAGGAAGTTGTGGGGTTTTTCACCTTAGGGTTTTCCCCATGGAAACTCTATGTCTCTTGTCTCATGCTTTTGATTCTTGTGATGATTGACATGCTTGTTATGATTGTTATGCATTGATATACTGTACATGTTATTCTCTTAGTAAAGATCGTACAGTATTGTGAATTAATGCTCAAAATTTAATATGGTATCAGAGCTAACCTAAGAAGAAGACATTCTGTAATGACAGAAACTTGAGTTTCTTGTTTAATGGGTTTCTCTCCACAAATTTTGGAAAAGCAGTATAGTAGATTGACTCTACTCATCAAGTAGAATCTATCTGTCCAATCAGAATTCAATTCTGAGCATTTTCAGATTTGGCCCTAAAAATTAGGGTTTCCATAAAAATAGGAATTTCCGAAATTTGAAGACATAATTGGAAGCACCTTCCAAAAATTGAAGTTTAGAGCTTTGGATCGAGATTTTTGGCCGGGTAGATCTCCGGCAAACTCAAACCCTAATTCAGGGCTCTCCTTAGTGAATCCAGGAAGACAGAAAGGCAGTTTTGAAGGGTGTAGCTTTGCACATCTCAATTTCTGAATACACCAGGTTGATCAGCTCATCAAGGCGCATCTTTCTATCCTTTCAGAAAGTTGAAATTCACATTTTGAATTTTTAGGGTTTTTTTGACAAACTCTAATCTGGGACCAGATCCAGTTTTCAGCAATTCAAGTGGTAAGACCTAAATCTTTTATATTTCCATTTGAAGTACTCTTAAGATGTCTCACCACACCAAGCTTGAGGATAATCTTGAAGGGGATGATAACTTCCGAGCTTGGAAGTATAGGATTGGGTTAATCCTGGAAGAGAATGAGTTAGACTCATATATAAAAGAAGACATCCCTATCCCAGAGGATGAAGAGGCTAAGGTATTGCATAAGAAGAACTTGGTCAAGGAAAAGAGAACCATTGCTGATTCTATCAAAGACCATCTCATACCCCATGTGTCTTCTCTAAAGACACCCAAGGAGAAGTTTGACTCCCTGACCAAGTTATTTGAAGGGAAGAACATAAATCAAAAGATGACTCCGCGGAATTAATTGAAAGGGTTCAAGATATTGAATGGAGAAACCATTCAATTTTACTTTTCCAAGGTATCTCAGATCAAGGAACAACTTGAAGCTATGGATGAAGTAGTGGACAATGGTGAAATTGTTATGACCACTCTGAATGGCCTACCTAGGCCATGGGACTCCTTTATTCAAGGAATCTGTGTAAGAAAGAAATTGATCTCTTTCAGTAGACTGTGGGAGGAATGTTCTCAAGAAGAAGCTAGGCTTGTGGCCCGAGAAGAAAAGATGGGAAATGAAGATCAAGCTCTCACATCACATGCCAGGAAAGGTAAGTCCAAGAAGGAATCATATCATAACAGGAAATTCTCGCACCACCATTATCATAAAGATAAGAAAGATCTCAAATGATTCAATTGCAATGAGAAGGGACCCTTTGCTTTAGACTGTTCCAAGAATAAGAAAGACAACAACAACAACTTCAACAACAAGAAGAAGAATAACAAAAGAAGATATCATGCTCATGCTGCTGAGGATGATGAACCTCCAAAGAAGAAGGCTAAGGAAGAAAGTGATGATGACTCATCAAGTGAAGAAGAATATGTTCTAATATCTGCTCTCACAGGTACTATCTCCCATGGTTGTAATGATTGGTTGATTGAAAGTGGGGCTTCCAAACACATGATTGGGTTTAAAGAATATTTTGTAAGCTTATCTGAACATGAGTCACCCCATAAGGTAAAACTTGGAGATGATTACCAATACCCTATCAAAGGAAGTGGTGAAGCCTCCTACAACCTAGATTCTGGAAAATCTTTAAAGATGAAAGAAGTTCTTTATGTACCTAGGCTCAAGAAGAATCTTCTCTCCATCTCTGCATTGGATGGAAAAGGCATGAGCGTTGCATTTGTAGATGGCCAAGTCCTAATGTGGCCAAAAGGTAAAACAATCAATGATGCAGTAGTGATTGGAGAGCAAGAGGGAGGATTGTATAAATTGAAGGGTCAAATTGAACATGTCATGGTGCATGAATCCATGGAGCCAAGTGAACTTTGGCATAGAAGACTTGCTCATATGTAGTATAGGGCACTTCCAATTGCAAGCAAGGCTGTAGAGGGTCTTATTGAAATCAAGACCAAACATGAAGGTGTTTGCAAAGGATGTGCAAAAGGTAAGAACATTAAGAAGACTTTCTCAAGTAGTCAAAGCAAGGAAAAATGTATCCTAGAAATCATCCACTCAGATGTATGTGGTCATATGTCTTCCAGTTCTCTGAGTGGGTATGTTTACTATGTCTCTTTCATAGATGACTTCGCCAGGAAGACTTGGGTCTACTTCTTGAAGAACAAAGATGAGGTGTTTGATAAGTTCAAGGAATTCAAAACCTTGATGGAGAATCAAATTGACAAGAAGATAAAAAAATTTAGATCCGACAATGGTGGAGAATTCACCTCAGGTGATTTCAAAAAGCTTTGCAGCGATTCAGGGATTAAGAGGGAGTTGACTGCTCCTTACAATCCACAACAGAATGGAGTTGCAGAAAGGAAGACCAGAACAATCATGGAAGCAGCAAGGGCAATGCTGCATGACCAGGATCTACCTATGCATCTATGGGCATAAGCAGCTAGAACAACTGTATATGTGCAGAACAGAACACCCCACAAGATATTGGACAACAAGACACCAGAAGAGGTCTTTTCTGGTAAGAAACTTGAAGTAATCCATCTCAGAATATTTGGTTGTCCAGTATACACTCATGTCCCAAAGGAAAAGAGGACCAAGCTATATCCTTCAGGAAAGAAGGGTATCTTTGTGGGTTACAGTGAAAACTCGAAGGCTTATAGAATATACTTTTCAGGATTCAAGAAAATTGATGCCAGCAGGGATGTAACATTTGATGAAAATTCAGCATTCATCAAATCAAGGAAGGCACCTATTGATGTTTATGAAGAACCTAAGGAAACTAGATTTCAAGACACTACCATGACTGAAGCAATTCCAGAAGTTGTTCATGAGTTTGAAGATCTGCAAGAACCTGTAGATCCACCCCGTGAAGATAAATCTCACAAGAGGAAACCTGCATGGGCTAGAGAGCTCATTCAGGATGCAGAAAGATTCAACATTCCAGAAGAAGAACACAGAGCAAAGAAGAGAACTAGATCACATATAAGCTATGTTGCTTTGCTCTGTGACATCATGAATAAAGAACCTTCCAGTTATGAAGAAGCAGCGGAAAAGAAAGAATGGAAGGATGCCATGGTTGAGGAATACCAATCAATAATGAAGAATGATGTTTGGGATGTTGTCCCAAGACCTAAAGAGAAGTCTGTCGTGACTTCCAAATGGATCTACAAAATCAAGCATGCTGCAGATGGCAGTGTAGAGAAATACAAGGCAATATTCGTAGCTCATGGCTTCTCTCAGAAAGAGGGAATAGATTATGAAGAAACTTTTGCTCCTGTATCCAGGTACACTTCCATCAGAACATTACTTGCCCTGGCTACAGCGATGAAATGGAAGATCCACTAGATGGATGTTAAGACTTCCTTCTTGAATGGTGTAGTCGAGGAGGAAGTGTATGTGGAGCAACCACTCGGTTTTGTAACACATGACAGGGAGTCATATGTGTGCAGATTGAAGAAATCCTTGTATGGCTTGAAGCAAGCCCTCAGAACTTGGTATGGTAGGATGGACAGTTTCCTATCTAGTTTGGGCTTTACCAAAAGCAAAGTGGATTCCAACCTTTACTACAATGTTGAGGAAGGGAATCTCGTGGTTCTACTCCTATATGTGGATGACCTGTTTGTAACAGGAAATGACAGATTGATTGCAGATACAAAGAGGAAGCTTGCTGCTGAATTCGATATGAAGGACTTGGGAATGATGCACTATTTCCTAGGTATGGATGTGTGGTAGAGTACAGATGAGATCTTCCTTGGACAAGGGAAGTACACTGTAGATATACTGAAGAGGTTCGGGATGATGGATTGCAAGGCCATGGAAACACCTATGGCATCGAATCTGAAGCTTCTATGTGATGCTTCATCTGAGCCGGTTGATGTCTCTGTGTATTGTTAGATGATTGGGTCCTTGATGTACCTGACAAACACAAGACCAGATATTTGTTTTGCGGTGAACACATTGAGCCAGTTCCTTACGGATCCGAGGAGTGTTCACCTGGTTGTTGTAAATCATATTCTGAGGTACCTGAAGGGTGCAGTTGATTATGGGCTCAAGTATGAAGAAAATAAAAAGTTTAACCTGCAGATTCAGATTGGGCAGGCAGTGCTGCAGATAGGAAGAGCACATATGGGTGCTGCTTCAGTATGGGATCAGGTGTGATCTCTTGGTTCAGCAGGAAGCAGTCCTACGTAGCACTGAGTACAGCTGAGGCAGAGTATGTTGTAGCCTGTTCAGCTAGTTGTGAGGCAGTATAGCTTCGGAAGCTACTGTCTGAGTTATTTGATCTCCCGTTGGATGCTACTGGTATCTTCTGTGATAACCAGAGTTGTGTGAAGTTGTCTGAGAACCCATTGTTTCACGACAGGTTGAAACACATAGAGATCAAATATCACTATATCAGAGATATGGTGCAGAGAGGAGCAGTAAAGCTCCTATATGTTGCGATGGATGAGCAGATTGCAGATGTACTAACGAAGCCACTAGCTAGAGTGAAGTTCGAGTACTTCAGGGAGAGGCTTGGTGTTCTTCAGATCAATGACACTTCAAGGAATAAGTGATGGACACATTTGGTGAAGCCATTCCAAGCATGTTGGAAGGGGGATCCTTCACATGGTTGTGGACGTAAGCATTGGATGATGAGCATCAGGATGATGCTCCAGTTACTGCTCTGTATATGCATCAGGATGATGCTGGATATGATCAGTCGGATCATTTATATGTATATGTATGTACACATCATGTTGGATGTTGGATATGATCAATTGGATCATTTATGTGTATATGTATGTACGCATCATGTTGGATGTTGGATATGATTAGTTGGATCATTTATATGTATATGTATGTACGCATCATGTTGGATGCTGGATATGATCAGTTGGATCATTTATATGTATATGTATGTATGCATCATGTTGGATGATGAATATGATCAGTTGGATCATTTATATGTATATGTATGTATGCATCATGTTGGATGCTGGATATGATCGGTTGGATCATTTGTAGGTATTTTGTATATGCATCATGTTGGATGCTTGGACCATGTATCTATATATGTATCAGGTGGATACTGTGTATGATCAAGTAGATAATGTATATCGATATATATATCAGTTAGATGCATTGTGTGGATCATGTATCTATGTATGTATCAAGTGGATACAATGTACGATCAGGAGGATCATGTGTGATGATATGTATCAGGTAGATACTTGGTATGCATCAAGTGGATGCAGTGTATGATCGATCATGGATGATGAGCTTTAGGATGTTGCTCCAGATGACATGCAGCAGGATGTTGCAGTGATGATGATCAGGATGATCATGTGTACATCAGGATGATGTATGGTGAGTATCAGGTTGATACTCTGTGGCCGTGGAATAGGTTGTGTAGATAAGCAGGTAATTTGTGGCCTGGGAGATTTGCAGATAGTCTTTCGAGGTTTTGCCTATGGCATGTAATTTGTACCCTGGGATATCTGGAAAATGCTCTTTCGAGGTTTTTCTTGGGAGGACATATAATTTGTGCCCTGGGAGATTTGTAGATACTCTTTCGAGGTTTTTACTATGGCATGTAATTTGTACCCTGGGATATCTGGCAAATGCTCTTTCGAGGTTTTGTCCTATGGCATGTAATCTGTTCCCTGGGAGATCCGATAGGTTGATCCATGTGCTCGTAATCAGTTGTGGGATGCTCTTTCGAGGTTTTTCCATGACCACATGTAATTTGTTCCCTGGGAGATCCGATAGGTTGAGCCTTGTGCTCGTAATCAGTCCTGGGATGCTCTTTTGAGGTTTTGTGGTGACCACATGTAATTTGTGCCTTGGGAGATCCGATAGGTTGAGCCTTGTGCTCGTAATCAATCCTAGGATTCTCTTTTGAGGTTTTGTGGTGGGGTCACATGTAATAAGTCTTGGAGATATGGACAAGATGAAAAAGGCCTTAGATGCTCTTTAGGGTTCTTGCTAGTCAAGAGACTCTTTTAAGGTTTTGTGATGCACGTAATAAGTCCTGAGATTTCCACAGTATGGCCAGTGATGACGAAGACCTGCAGGTGGTGGGCCTACATCCAGTATGAAAAAGGACTGGCTCTGTAGAACTTCCTATGATGAGTAGATTCAAAGATTGGTTGAAATAGCAGCAGTAGTGACGATGATGATGGCGATGATCCTGAGAAGAAGACTTGTCTAGCAGATCTGTGTCGAGAAATTCCTTCCTAGTTAAGAGGGAGTGTTGATGTATATGTAACTTCGGAATGTATTTCATGTATATTTATTGTACCCTTATAAGAGATGTGTTATTCCTCTATAAGGAAGTGTCGTCATGTATATTGACAAGTGTCACAAGTGTGTGTACTTGTCGATGGGTTATTAGACCACCATGTGTGGGGTCGGCCCTGAAATATATATTATATGGTTGATGTACCTAGCTAAAAAAGTCGGCCCCATAAGGTCACTGGGAAAACAGACTAGTATAAGTAGAGATCGAGAGATCTCTATTTGGATCACTCGGAAACTCAAACTTCTCTCACTCAGAAAGTGGCACACTAGTGAGGAGGAGGATCATCTGCTACTAGGAGACTATCTCTATGTATTTTGGTTGAGCCATTTCTCTCTCTATCTCTGAGGAAGTTGTGGGGTTTTTCACCTTAGGGTTTTCCCCACAGAAACTTTGTGTCTCTTGTCTCTCATGCTTTTTATTCTTGTGATGATTGACATGCTTGTTATGATTTTTATGCATTGATATACTGTACATGTTATTCTCTTAGTAAAGATCCTAGAGTATTGTGAATTAATGCTCAAAATTTAACACATTCTCTCCTGTTCCTATTACCTTTGATACATTTCCTCAGAATCCCCAAGGAGAGAGGAATTAAATAGTTTAGTTTAGTTTTTGAGTAATTGTTGGATGCTTGAATAGTTTAGCTTTTGAACTTATCAGTAGTTTGTAGTGTTGCCTAAAGATAACCTAGTTTCTTGTTTTCATAGTTAATTGTTAATTGAGTCATTTCATAGATATGTTTTTGAACTCACTTGTAATTGTTATTTTCTAATTTCTAGATCGGAGTTGAGTCCTTAATCAGTAGTTTCCAATTTCATCAAAGTAGTTATGTTTTTTATTAAGTCTTGCTTCTTAGAATAATATTTGTTGTTTTTCATCCTTTTCAGTTATTGTTCATAGAATAGAGTAGTATAGCTTAATACTATTCTGATCTATTGGTTTAGCTAGGTTTAATCATTTCAGTAGTTGTATTTTCTTTAAGTTTGACTCAGTTTTCATTTTGAAAGATCTTTCAATCTTTTCTTTATTAAACATTTCTAAGCTCTACCGAGCCAAAACTTTAGGTCCCATTCTACCTCAGCATATATTGTGCCATAACTCTAAGATTACCAACCCTGGTCGATAATTAAATATTTTGGTGATTCTTTAAGACAGTAAATTCTCCTCAACATTTTGGCGCCATTGTCGAGGAGTTGTAGATAGGTAGAACTTAGTTGTAGTTAGGTTGAATTCTCTTTTTAAAACTTAGTGATCAATTTGAATTCTTCGCTTTGAATTTGGAAATAGGCTGGTGGTGGGTGAACGGTAAGATGGGAGGTAAGAACCTGCACATCTGTTATAACAAGCATCCCCAAAACCCAGTAATAGTAGTGATGTAGTTAGGATTGATTTCAGTTATAGTTTGTTTTCATGAATAGGTATAGAGACTCAAAAGGTGGATTTATTAAAACTAGCCCTCCTACTAGAATCCCTACTAAAATTCCTACTAACCTATACAGGGGGCGTGCCACCCCAACTACTAACTCAACAGAAAGGTCTCAGAAGAAATCTAAAGGGGATAGTCCTACTTGGAAAGCAAAGGAAATCCTTTCTGGAAATCAATTAGGGGAAACCATAGGGACATCAGAAAAGTCTGTTCATAACGAAATTCCCGGTAGAAGAAGCTTAAGCTCATATTGCTGAACTTAGACAAAAGGAAATTCAAAAGGATAAAACATCAGAACCTCTCAACCCTCCCTTAGCTCAAAAACCCAAAGACACTACCTTTTCAATAGTAGGTGGTCCAAACTTAGTAGACTTTATTGATCCTACATAATTAGACACTCTGTTTGAAAATTCTGTGAACATAGTTATTTCACAGACTGAAACAACAATGGTAGGACCTTCAAAGTTGGAATCCCACGTAGCTGGTAATTCTCCTCCTAAAAAGAAAAATACTCTTCCTGAAATAGAACGTTGGGATATCCCATATTCACCAAGAAAGGAACCACCTAGGTATTCTCTCTTTGGCAATCAAGTCTTCATAGAGGATGAAAATGAAGATCATGTCCGACAAGAAGAAGGATAAGGAGAGGTTAGAACTGAAGGTACTTTTGGACTCCTATAACATACCCCTTTTTGCTGAAAAACATTTTATGTTGGAAACATTATCTTAACTTTTATTGTAAAGTTTTATATTTGGACAAGTGTCCAAGGATGACTGTAATTGCACAATATTATTATTTAAATAAATAAAATAGGAGACACTCACCCAAGGAGTGCTGTTAAAAGAGTGTTTATTGACCCACTAGGTGGAATGGAATCTGGGGTAGAAGGAAATAGACAAGTGGCAACATCATGAGGCAAGTAACTAGCTGTTGGTATGGGAAAAATCCCTTGAATTGTGGTCATAGTGCCCTGAAAGATGGGACTGGAGCTTGAGGCTCATTTATTGAAAACTGACCACTAAAGACCTAGGCAATATTTTAAGAGCCATCAAATTGTGGACTGAGGTTCATCACTTTTCCTGACGAGGAAACTTACCTTGAGGTTCTGCTGCATGCACACAAGAGATTCGATGAGGGGATATGCTATGTTTTTTATCATGGTGTAAGTCTTCCTTGTTACTGCTGAGTGCAGAGATTTTACTGCTGAGTGCATAGATTGAAGTTCTTGGCAAGTCTCCATTGATTGCTGGTTATAAAAGTTGAGTGCCTTGCTTCTACATAGAATCTTCTACCTAGTGGTTCAGTAACAGGCTCGGGGGTCCAAAGGAGGCAAGTAGATTGGCTGCTTCTTCTGGAGAAGGTTGGGAGGAACAGTCCTCCTTGGGCGTTTTTCGACCCTATCTACAGTTACAGGTTCTACTTGTTATTTCAATCCTAAATAGTTAAATTTTTTTTTCTTCTGTAATTACTGATTTAGTATCTCATTAGTTTAAAACTGTTAGTTCACATTATGCAGAAGTAAAAGTGTGATTTTTGAGCTATTTAGGAACTTGTAAACTGTTGAATAAATATATGAAGCGATAAAATACCTCTATTGTATTTTTCCCATACTGTTTTCTGTATAGTACTCTAGTACAGAGAAGGATAATTAAGATAGATAAATGATAGACAGAATGTAGAATGAATGGATAGACTAACACTACTGTGTTTCCTTAATATTCCTTATCAGTTATATTCTGTAATATAAATTACATATGTCTAGACTCAAAAAACATAACAGCATTTCATATTACATGTACTATATTATTTCTTTTACATAGAAATAGAAGTAAACATTTCATCTCTGTACTAAACCTAGGGTTTTCACTCTTGGTCATTTATTTCCTTACAAAAGATATATGCTATGTATTCTCTTATCATTCTTTTCAAACAACTTAGTGTTATAATTCCACTTTATCTCTTTCATCAACATTCATGAAATATAACAGCTGCAAAATAAACATTTCTAATTACACAAAACTGCTATCAAGTACTAATACCTTTAAACATAACTCTTATCAATTGCAAACAACAACATTGTTATATAACATTATCTCATTTTCGTATATATATCTTTTATTTTTTACTTAAATATCAAACTGCAGTTATAAAATAAAAACATTTCCATCGTAGATTAAAAACCATAAGGTTCCAACCCTAGCTAGTAAAATGTAAAACCCTAGAATTAACACATTTTCCTATTGTGCTGCAAAACGAAGAAAGTATCCAACACAGGGTTCGACCCTTAGAAGGATTTTGCATACCAAACAGTTACTGTTTCAAAACCCACATCTTTTTTTACATTACAACATATTAATACTTTTAAACCAAACAAATAACGAATTGAAGTACATAACCTCTAGAAAAGAAAAACAAGCATTTTAGGTTGGATAGGGTTCAAATTTAGATCACGGTCAAAAGAGAACTTAACCCCATATTTTTGACAGAGTCTTCAAATGAAGCCTACGACCTTACATAATTAAGTACAGAGCCGATTGCACCAAAAACAAGGCGTTCATCCTGTAGCTTACGACCATAACTAAAACATAACATTTCTTAAAACAAAGTATAGACTTGAAATAATGCAGGTTTTCTAATGCTTAGTTCACCAAGTCAACGTATTTTAAACTTATCATAAAATAACCTTAATCCTTACATTTAGCATAGTAGCCCAAGGCTAAGTTCTGAAAACATTTACCAATTTCTTTTACACATTATCGAACTTCATACAAAACACAGTCAACATTCAAAATTACAGTTTCGATACCAGGTCGAAACCCCACAGTGATACTATAAACAACACTGAGTTGGAAGACCGTATTATTTATACTTTCTTTTATTTCCATCAAAATTACCGTGGGATAAACCCTTGTCACAATTGCAACACATGGAAAACATAGAAATGTCGTAGCTATTACAAAGTAGGTCCAGGAACCCATCCTCCCTACGCAGTCGTGTTGCTCACAAGACATTTCTAAAATGGACAAGACCACAGTAAATATCCAAATCTATGATACAACTAACACCAAAACCAAGGCCAAATATTTTCCAAGAGAAACCTACAGGGGGAAAACCACCGAGGCTTACCCGTTGGTTGAGCTCTTATCGCCTGATTAGCTTCAAAACCAAACAAGACTGGTAGACAAGAGGTACCTGCAAGTAAAATGTATACGATGGTTAAATGTTGTATTACACAATTGGAAACAAATTACTACAGGTAGCATTAAAAATGGTGAAACCAATTATTACTTGCTCGAAGAGATCTCGGGACATAACCCAACACTCCTCCAACCGACGCGAAGTCTGAACTGAACAAACACTGTAATACATTCTATAGCACGAGCTCAGACCTTAAAACCTGAAAGTAACAAATCCTCCCTTACAAGTCGAGGTATCAAATACGAGGAAGGAGTCCTCAACAACCCTTTTCAAACCCTAAAGAAATGCAGGCCGATCAGCCTCACTACACTCAACAGTATGCAAAATGAATGCTAAGATCGATACCCTCGACGAGGTAAGGTAGCGTGAGGTTAGGGTTACACTTCTACCAATATCAACCACGTGAAGCCAACCATGATGGATTCCAAGTAGGAATTCCACTATTATCACTTTAGTGCTCTTTAATGTTCCTATCAACCTCTAGTACGTTGACTTGCCACTGAACCTTATAACCAGGACATCACATGTATACCTTTTGGGATTTACATTATAGTTTGAGTTAAGACTTGTCAAATAATCATAACGTTGTGCCCAAGTGTGACGCTTTTGCACGATAACCTAGTCCTTGGTCTCAACCATCACTTGGAAGACCTGCAACATAGTCATAAGGGTTACATGTTACACCCTATACCTCCAACTTATAATATATTTGTAAAGCTTGCATTTATATGGTACTTAGATTATTATATCAAACCCTCACGTAATGTATAAAGACCCTATCAATATTATGATTTAGTAGTATGATAAACATGTTTCAATTTCCAAAGTATTATATGGTACAAACCATAGAGATAGCCTTTTGGTAACTATTTGTATGTTGTAGTGACTATTGTCCATACCCTTGCATTTGGGACAACACTTAGGTTAGAGTAGGAAGACCACACAAGTACAAGTAATAACCTTAGTTCTAATGTGACAAGTATGGATATTATCTATAATATCAACTTTATGAGAAATTCAAATATTAATAGTATTAATGAAAGATATTAATACTAGTTAACCACAGTAAGACTCTTAGAACACTTAAAGTGTATATTCCGCATCAAAACAAGGTTCGATTATACTATTTATAGGATCAAAAGTTATACAAGGATCTGCAATAAGAATTATTCAAACTTAGGATATGATTCTATGAATATTCAAAATACTCAGTATAAATACTTAGACAAACGACCAAAACAGATTTAACCCTGATTTATATTGCAAGTTATTCTAGTTTCTCTTTTAAACACTTGAAAGTTATTTGACAGTAATGTAGATCTCTATACCTTCACTTTCAAAATTATTATTACTCGCTTACCTGTAATCTACGAAAAGGAAGGTTCAAATGCTTTAGCATAAATGCTAAGTAAGCCACGAGGTACCCATAGGACCCCTTCACCATCAACGAACAAAAGAACATAGTTAGCACATATAAATAATAACTATATCAAAGGGAACCTTTAAAGAATTGATATTGTTGCACAACAATACACTTGTATAATCATGACAAACATTTATTTTTAGCATGTCGACATAGAAGCATTTAATATGATTCTGCACAACAAAGTACAACATTTAATGCTACATTGAAATTTTTTAATTTTGTGAAATTTCGGGATGTTACAACTCCCTATCCTAGACACTGCATAAGATGTAACTATGAAAAACATCCCTCCGTCCTCACTACCAACCTTTTATGGGAAAAGTAGTGAGGATCCGGATACATTCTTATTTGAATTTGACATTTTGTGTAGGAGTTATAACTACCTATAAGATGGCCAAAAGATAAAACGCTTTCCTGCCACATTAAAAGACTCCGCTCTTCGATGGTTTATGGGGTTAGGAGAATCCAGTATTAGAACTTGGGAAGGCATTAAGAATGCATTTCTATTGAAATACCAGGATTACTGTAAACCTAAGGACTCTTGCAATGATATTTTTAAAATACAACAACTTGAAGATGAGAGCCTAGAAGACTATCTCGAAAGATTTAACTATGTTTTACATAAATCTAAATATAGTGATCTTCGAGAAGATGCAGTAAGAACAATCTTCCTCAAGGGAATATTAGAAGAATTCTTAGAAAACCTTAATCTCATGGCAGCAGGAGACATCTCTCATAAGTCTTTTGCATAGATTTGTGAGCTATGTAGGAATTACTCTAGGAGCATAGGGAAAAGTGGAAGACATTTTAGAGAATCTTACTAGGAACCTAAAGGGAAATACATCTAGTCCTGGTGGAGTTACAAGGGTAGAGTTGGGAAACCTATTGGAAAATTTCAAAACAAATATCTTAGGAGCCATGGGTTCTCAATTGGATGCATTACAAGCCAAAAAGAGACAGGATGAAGAACGTGGAGAAATGAGTGTTTTCTTTCCTAGGTGTAGAACTAAACATCCCCAACGGGAATGTCGATTGAATAATGTTTCAGTTTGTTACCTTTGTACAAAAGAACATCCAACTAATAATTGTCCATCGTTTCCTGGGTTGCAAGCTATATATAAGAGTGGAAACTTTGGTGAAAACTATAGGAGGCCCTAGAAACCTAGAGATCAACCATAATATCAGGATCCATCCTCGCAATTTCCACCCTATTACCATCCTTATCAACCTCCTCAATAGTGGAACACTTCAGGTTGGAAAAATTGGCCACCTCAGTACCCTCTTCAGAATGCTCAACAACAGAAATGGCCACATGGATGGAGAGGACAAGATTATGCTCAACGACCTCCTCATATACCTAACTATCCTTACCCACCTAATATCTAGCAACTTTTTCTTGGATTTGTACCTCCTTCACTACCCCTTATCACAAATAAACCTCACCATTTCCAGAGCATGAATCCTCCAAGACCCACAATATTACCTGCACAACCGATACCAAATCATAACAACAAGCCAACTCAAGCTATTAACATCATTGGGTTTCTACCTCTTCCATCATATGCCATTTCGGCCGCACCAGTACATGAGATCCAACTGCGGTCTAGAAGAGTTCTGCAAGATTAGCCCAAATCATCAGTTGTTATCGGAGAAGAGAATGAAGAAGAAAACATACCTACTGAAGTTTTGAATGATGCCATTCTTGAAGATGTGGTTATTCCTAAATCTTCAACACACAACCATCCTCATAAAGAAGTAATTACAGGAGAAAGATCACCCCCATATCTGGAGCGTCTAGTAATAGAAAAACCTGTAACTTATCTAGAGTATGATATCATTAACGAATTGAAAAATATTTGTATTAAGATCCCTTTGTTACAAGCCATTAAAGATATCCCAATCTATAGTAAAGTGATAAAGGAACTCTGTATCAAAAGACCAGGTAAAAAGAAAAAAGACCCTACGACGATCCATGTCATTAGAGAAATGTCAGACTACATAGCAAACCAACCTAGAATTCCAAAGTATACAAATCCAGGAAATCTTGTGGTGACTGTTATCATCAATAAAACTGCCAAAGGAAATACACTTATTGATCTAGGAGCTTCTATTAACCTGATGACTACCACATTTTTAGAAACTCTCCATTTAGGATAGTTCCTTCGCCCTACCCCAACGATGCTAGAATTAGCAGGTCGCACTATGGTGCAGCCTGCTGGGATCTTAGATGATATCATTGTATCAGTGGATTCATGGGAATATCCCATGTACTTTATGGTCATAAACTCAAAGGACCCTTCCAAAGGACACCCCATTATTCTGGGAAGACCTTGGTTGGCTACTGCCATTGCATTCATAGGAAGTAGGGATGGAGAAATGATTATCTTTGAT
This sequence comes from Larix kaempferi, assembly GCA_027924585.1. Classification (NCBI taxonomy): domain Eukaryota; kingdom Viridiplantae; phylum Streptophyta; class Pinopsida; order Pinales; family Pinaceae; genus Larix; species Larix kaempferi. The sequence continues at coordinate 9,839,988 of BSBM01000074.1, read as the reverse complement.
GGGTTATCTACAAGAAAACTAGCTTTATACCCACCAGCACCGTCAGTAACTGAAAACTTGTTTTGGTTACATTGTCCTTTAGGGGATGAGAACTTAGAAGAACTTTCCCTTGTTAGTTATTTCTCCTGAGCACTTCAAGAACATAATACCAAGAATGTTTTGAATCAATTTATCTCTTCCACAACATGTATAGACTTTTCTCAGTCTTTTTCCTAACTTGACCAGATCTTTGGAGACGAATTCCAAGAAAATACGAGTCTCTCAACATTTACAAGTACACCCTATGTCTTCACAATCAAAGAACATCTAGGATCCTATAACATACCTTGTAAGGTTAGTTCTGACAAATTTCTACATATAAATGTAGGTTTAGATGAGAGTCAACAAATTCAATTACTAAAATTTCTCAAGAGTCAAACTGGAGCATTTGCATGGGAATATACCGATATGAAAGGTATACACCCAGATACCTGTATTCACCACATTTACATAGAATCAAACATACCTCATGTCAGGCAGCCCCAGAGAAGAATGAATCCAGCCCTAAAAGATATAGTAAAAGATGAATTACAAAAAAAATTTAATGCTGGTTTCATCTACCCAATTTCTAGCAGTAAATGGGTGTCTCCTCTGGTAGTAGTTCCAAAGAAATTCACAGGGAAATGGCGTATCTATGTTGACTTTTGAGAATTGAACAAGGTCACTCTTAAGGACTACTTCCCTTTTCCTTTCATTGACTAGGTGTTAGATACCTTCTCAAGGAAATAATATTTTTCTTTCCTTGATGGGTATAATGGATACAACCAAATATTAATAGCACCTGAGGATCAAGACAAGACAACATGTACTTGTTCTTGGGGGACACATGCCTATTAAGTGTTGCCATTTGGCCTATGTAATGCACCTGCTACTTTCCAGCGTGTAGTTTTAGGAATCTTTGCTGACCTTATACATGATTGTGTAGAAGTTTATATGGATGATTTTACAGTTTATGCTAATACCTTCCAAGAAGCCATTGACAACCTTGAAATAGTTCTTATTTGGTGCCAAGAAACGAACTTAGCTCTTAGTCGTGAAAAATGTAAGATGCTACTAACCGAGGGCATAGTTCTGGGACATCATGTCTCACTTCAAGGTATCAAAGTGGATCCTGCCAAGATATAAATAATTGTTAATCTTCCTCCTCCAAAAACTCTGAAGGAAGTAAGAATCTTTTTTGGCTATGCAGGCTATTATAGATGTTTTATTGAAAATTTCACTAAGATAGTCGCACCTATGTTCAAGTTACTCATGAAATATATAGAATTCAAATGGACTGAACCTTGTCAACATGACTTCGAAACTTTGAAGGAAAAGCTATTAGTGGCACCAATACTTAGGGGCCCCAATTGGTCCCTTCCTTTTCATATATCCACTGATGCTTCCGACATAGATATAGGGGCAGTCTTAGGTCAAAAAGAGGGACAAACATCACATGCCATCTATTTTTCTAGTAAAACTTTGACTCCTGTAGAATCAAAATACATTATTACTGAAAAAGAGTTTCTAGCAGTAGTCTATGGCATTAACAAGTTTCGTCATTATATCATAGGATATGAAATTTTTATACACACTGACCAATCCGTCATTAGATTTTTAATGAACAAACCTATCACCAATGGCAGGGTGATTCGGTGGCTTCTTTTGTTACAAGAATTTAACATCACCATTGTTGATCGTCCTGGTCGAGAGAATGTGGTAGTAGATTTTCTCTCTCGAATTCAAATTGACAATGGTGCCAGTCCTTTCGATGATAGCTTCCCAAATGAACATTTGTTCGCTATGTTTGTTCGAACCCCTTGGTTTGTATACATAGCCAATTATTTAGCAACTAGAAAGCTACCAAACCATCTCTCCCCACCCGAGAAACATAGGATCATAGTTCAAAGTTCTAATTATTCTTGGGTGGACAATGATCTTTTCTGTGCCATTCCTTATCTTATCATTAGATGATGTGTATGAGAGGATGAGATAGCATAAATCTTCCATGCATGTCATGGTGGACCTTATGGTGGGAACTTTTCTGATAAGAGAACAACATACAAAGCATTGCACTCTGGATATTATTGGCCAAGCATTTTTAAATATGATGCCAAGTATGTCAAGGGGTGTGATAGTTTCCAAAGAATGGGTATACCTACACCATCCGATGAGATGCCCTTACAACCCCAAGTTATGATTGAGCCTTTTGAAAAATGGGCTCTAGATTTCGTTGGGCCAATTTCCCTTATGTCTCGCAAGAAGAAGTACATCCTAGTCTGCACAGACTATGTTACCAAATGGGTAGAAGCTAAAGCCTTATTTCGAGCCATAGAGAAATCTGTGGTAGAGTTTATATATGAAGAAATATTTACCCGATTCGGTGTACCTAGGGAAATTGTAACCGATCAAGGATCCCAGTTCACCTCCAAGTTGATGAAAGAGCTTACTGACAGATATGGTATTAGACATTGTAAATATTCACCATATCACCCACAAGCCAATGTTCAGGTAGAGTCTACCAACAAATTATTAGAAGCCATCCTGACTAAGACTATCTAGTTACACCACAAAGACTGGGCAGATAAGCTCCCAAAAGCCTTGTGGGCTTATAGAATAAAATTGGAGGAATATCACCGGCCACACACCTTATGAACTTGTTTATGGTAAACAGGTTCTTCTACCCATTGAATTTCAAGTCAAAACCTTTCGTATGGCTGCACAATTAGGGATGAATATAGAAGAAGCACATAGACAACAAATCCTGCAGATAAATGAATTAGACGAGATTAGGCAAGATGTTGTCCAACGCACAATTTTAATTCAAAACCAATGCAAAAAGTGGCATGATAGATACATTAAACAAAAACAATTCAAAACTGGAGACTAGGAATTACTTTTTGATTCATGGTACAAAAAATTTAAAGGTAAATTAGCTACTTGATGGATGGGTCCATATGAAATTGTCACAACTTTTGATAATAAATTTGTTAAGATTAAGACAATTGATGATTCACAAATTTCCTTTGTTGTAAATGGACATAGACTTAGACTTTATCATCAACCAATATCTAAACAAGATTTTGTGCAGAATTCCTTACAACAAGAGGAGATGGAGCTGGTAGAAGAGAAAGTCATTCCTCCTTCTCCTAGTTCTTGAATTATTTTGGGTTATTTTCATTTGTATATATGTAAATTCATTTTTGTTTTTTTCCATAAATGAGAGTCATTTCTAACAGTTGATTGCATCTGTAAAGGACATTCACTCTTATGATCAGCTTATGCAATTTTGTCAAATAAGTCAGGAAGACTCTTTTCCCCTCCCTAATTCCAATAAAATTTCATATGGTTTTTCTTAGTATATATGCTCTTATTCAGAATAAATCTGAATCATCTAACAAGTGGTTTTGTAGCATGATTACGAGTACCTTATGATTATAATCAGTTCATGCAATATTATCTGAAAAAAGGAAGTGCTCTAAAAGAAATACTTATAATACACCCTAACTCCTTCTCTTTCAATTATTGTTGAAAATTGAAAATTTATAGTGAAAAATTCAAGTGTTCTTTATATCACTTCAAACAACTTTCTTCTATGATTCTATATATGGTATTTGATTCAGACATGTACATTTCTGATTTATCATTATAACAGTTGCTTAAAGACCTACTTTAATCATCATAATTTTCAAAAGTTTATCTTACACCTATGGACTACTAGTTCATCCTAGACTCATTATCAAAACTTGTCTCTTAAAGCACCTTTAAAAGGTAGCCCAAAAGTGAGTGATATTTTCTATTTTGTGGGGAACATTACTGATATTTTATGAAGAAGATAGACTGAGAAGTCGAAGAACAACTTTAGGTTATTATATTTTGACATGATCTATAATTCAGGCTATTATAAATAAAGGTACTCATAAGGTTCACTCTAAAATTTGAATTATGTATTTAAGAGGCTTAGCACACTCTAGTGCCAACCGAATTTCTCATACTAAAAATTATTGTACAAAGCAAACCCACTGAGGTACTGAACAGGCTCACTGGCAGCAGGTCCATGCTAAGTAAAATCTTAAACAAGGAAGCCTAGTAAATGCCAGTAAACCTGTCGGGGTACTGAACAAGCTCGCTGGCAGCGGGGCTATGCTTGCATGGTACCAAGATAAACCTGCCGAGGTACTAAACAGGCTTACTGGTAGCGGGGCAATATCGGGTAAAAGAGGTTTGGTTAACGCATTGCTATGCACATGGGTCATAAAAAACCTGAGTATACAAATACATGTTAGGCCAATTATTTATATTGTCATTAAAGAATGGCTGTAAGTTGGACTTGGAACCTATCATCTAATTCAAACAATACCTAGGGTATGACTATGCTATAAATGGGACCCATAACTATAGAAATGTCACAAACTCTAGGGTGAACTTTATATATATTCTGTGGATGACAAGATATCTTTAAAATGAGTCCTGGATGACTGGTTTTCCTATGGCATTTTTCGCATCAATCGTACTATCATTATTCATATGGTCTTCCTAAGCACCGTTGTATTCTTTTTTATGAATGTACATACCTTAATCATCTCCATTTAGTTAATATTTCTTTTCCTTACAACAAATAATCACAACATTTTTAGAAGCCATTGCCTAAACCATTAATTGAAAATATTTGAATATTAATCAATTTTTCTTTGATGGCTTGAGGACATGCCATATTTTTGGTTTGGGGGAGGTTCATAACTGTTTTTACTTTCTAAATATTTATATAAAAGAAAAAGTTTCATTTATCTCTGACAAAATGATAGGTGTTTTCAGGATAATGCAAGTAGCGGAAGATTCTTTTTTATCAATGACAAATAAAGAAGAACGCAACTAAAGTTTCAGAAAAGTAGGCTTACAACATCTCTTGTGTGCTGACAACCCCCAAAAAATTCTCTGCATAATCAGCAACAGTAAGATCCATCAAAGCACACTTTTGTACAAGGGGTCTGTATGAAGGGTTGAATGACGATCCGAATGAGGTGACAAATGAGGTAAATGAACAACGATCTCAATGAAGTGCCAAATGAAGTACCGAATGAAATCATAGTTATAACAGCATGAATAAGTGTGTTAGGGATCTAATTTTTTGAATTCTACTAGTAATATTCAATTCACTAACCATACCAGGAATCAATCAAACGCCATCCCTGCACTCAATCTCACTCCTTTGCTCATTTCAACTTCATCAAATGAATCGGTTCACCATGCATTATTACAATTCCCAAAATCATGTTTTTTTGCTATCATATGGTTTTAATTCTCATTAAGTTATATGTGTATGACCTGTCATTGAATTAATTAAACGTCATCATGTTTTTTTCTGCTACTTACGCTTAATATCTCATGATGAACATTACATTCAACTTGTCCAAAGTTTTACTTTGGACATGGTTGAATATATCATAACCATACGAATTTACAATGCACATATTTTCATGATGGCACACGATTCAAAGATCTTTGCATCATAGCATGATCGCTCGAGCGTGCTAAATCCCTGCTTGCGATCATTTAACCATTTGAATGGATCGCCATATAAACCAACGTTTGCGTGAAATCTGCTTCATTCTGCTTGCCCTTATCCTTTTGGAGTCTATCAAGCCACATCTCCTGCAAAATCTTGCACCCTCTGTATCTCTGGCATCCCCTGTTCCATTTGCATCCCCCATTATCTGTTCAACAATGTCAATCTGTTACGAGCCTGGCAGCTACTAGGACCTCCTCCGTATCCCTAAATTTAAGGCATGTCGTGAAGTGTTTCTGCAAGCGGGATGGGGTTTGTTTCTTCACCTTTTTGATATCCATGATGACGAGGTTTCACTTCTTTTTGCTAAGGGATTCGATGGCAAAACCGCTAAGGTTGGCCATCTCACCTTTCCCGTAACAAAAGAGTCCATCGCGCAGGCCACGAAACTGCCCAAGGAAGGTACCCATTAGCATAAACACCTTTTCCTTCCACGGACGGAGCAAGAATTTTCACTTAAATCTGACTATCAACATGTTGTAGGCACAAAAGGATTCCACAGGGAATGGGTGAAGCCTGAATATCTCGAGCCCTTGACTATCATCATCCGGTTGATCACTTGTGAGGGTAAGTACACCATTTTTAAAGCCCGTCACTTCCGATTATTGGCACATTTCGTTAATAATCAGGCCCTAAATTTCCCATTCTACTTTCTAAAAGAGCCTAGAAAAGATGTATAGCTAGGTTAGGAAGAATGTGGTTAACCCTACTGGTAGTCTATACCATCACTGACTCATAAACATCCTAATCACCCACCAGTTGAAGGAAGCAGGGAAAACATGGGATATCTTTGTGTTTGAAACATTAAACCCCCATATGGTAAAAAATCCACTTGTTAAATCCTCTGCCTCTCACAAGCGTCACCGATTCCAAGCCAGTGTAGATGAGCTCGTTCAAACCCTTGCCTAAACAAAAAGAGATACCAAGTCCATATGATTTAGTGAAGGTGCGTCAGGAGAAATACACCCTGTTCATTCATCATGTCCTGAGCCTGTCCACGAGGACACAACCATGGAACCCCCATTTTTCGCCCCAATACCCACAAAGTCCAGAAAGGCCAATCGTGACCAGACCATCGTCCATTCCATCAAATAGTCTGTCATCTAGCCAATGCATTCCGACAATCCCGATGACTAGACAACTGATCCTATCTTTGAATCACCTCTCCTCGCGTTAGCCAATTTATCTGCTAGTTTACTTGAAGACCCTGTCTTGGAACTTGCCTCTACACATATTGAAGATAAGGCCCCTGAGGCACACATTACATCTGTTAATCCCGAACCATCTCTGAAGGGATCGAGCCCTCAAAAAGACCTTGAATCTTTTGCAGAAGCATCTTCTCCACTCCATCAGACTATGGACAAATTAACCCAAGACATAGCACAGCTAAGAAGCCAGAACGAGAAGTATGTTGAGATCATCTCTGGTCTTCGTCAAGAGAAAAAGGACTTACGTTTCCAGGTGAAGTGTGTGGAATATTTAAATAGTGCCAAGACAACCTCCACTTCCTCTTCCAAGTCGAAGGCAGCTGCTACTGCAACTCAGCCTTCTTCCTGAATTTCTCTTCTTTTTGCTCAGTGGGACCTGGCATATCTCCAGTTTGGGGGAATATTGGTGTCCATTTTGCCACCATTGTTTATCAGTAAACATGCTCTGATTGGCATTATTTTCACTATTTTGATATGATAAGTCATTCTCTTTGCCAATCAAACCGTCAAATAGACCCAGGTATGCATTTATTTGAATATCATACAAATCGTGAATAATTATCATTGTTTTTATGGTTGATTGACAATCATCTCATATTTGTGGACGTACTTGGCATTTAGTTTTTGTTTTACAGGATGTGGTCATCATTTAGACCTTCATTAAGCCACGCGTTCATGCCGAGGTTGTCCATCTGCATTCATCCCACCATTCAACCCATCATTCGTACCTGCGGAATCGTTGGTTGAGATATTTCGGGGCAATAAAGTTAAAAATGGTGATGTGGGTTCTATTAAGGACGTGTCACTCATGGTTGGTGAGTCTTCATTCCAAAAGATTCGCCCTCCTATTCGCTCAAGATGACAACACACTCTCTTCCCACGTTAATGTTCCAGAAGTTCCTCGTCCTCCCACACTCAGCCTGCCAACACATCCTTTGTCCACGATTGAAGGAAACCGACGCCTAGCTATTCGCGTCAAGGAGAATCAATGCCATGGATTTAGGTAGACGCCTTGTGTGTTATCATGAACCACCTCGCAGCCATTTCTTTAGTCATTAAACCTCCAATTTTTAGAGAGGTCAACTACGTCAACCTTCTCTCTTATTGTAAACATATATATATACGTTTCCTGTGAAGAAACACAACATCCATATACATATACAGAGCAATTGTAATAGATAGATGGTAGCAGTAACTTTTGCATAGACGCTGTGTAATTTTATCAGTTAATGGAAGTTCCCGTTTCGTAGCTATTGATGTTTTGTTGTTGGTGAAGAATTTGAGTTAATATTAGATCTCTGATTGTTAGGAAGGGCCCCTCAACAACCAGAGGTTCTATTGTATATATTTTTCATTTCCTTTCTGCAAATTAATAGTTTTCATTTCTCGTCTTTAATTTGTTTCCTGTACATGACAGTTATTTATTTCCTGTAGTTATATCTTGCTGCTAGTTTAAGTTGTTAATTTAATTTACATGCTTAGAAGTTAAAGTGACTAGTCATGCTTAAGTCTTCTCAATTTGCTTTCAGTTTTGTCATTTGCAATGAGATAGAGTCAACTAGTTAACGTTTTAGTAGTTCAAGTTCAATTCCTAGTTAGAATGAGTTATGCTAATGTTTTTCCTGTAGTTGTAGGTTACTTTTATTCATATCTTAGTTTTGTTTTATTTTTCCATAGAAGCAATTTATTCCTTAGACAATGGTTAGTATAGGTTACTTCTTGTTATCTTATCTTCTAAATAGTCGATTTACTACTTTCCTTGCACTGTAGGTTCATATGCACCAACCAGCTGGCGTTAATATCATTCAGTTTGCTTCATTCCTCAGTTTAAATCATTTTCCTCCATCCAGACTATCATTTGGACCTTCTTTTAGACTGCCATCCGAATCATCATACAAACTTTAATATTTTTCTGCATTGTTTTTATACTTATTTAAAATCTAGTTTTTAGGCTTTTAAACTGTAATATTTCTTGCTTTTAATTAGCAGTCTTAGATGTCATTAAGATCTTGTTCCACACTAAATAGAGTTTTAATTGAATCTCATTATCATTTTTAGTTCTTGTTCCATTTCCTTAACCATTGCGTTAGTTGCTTTACAACTTATGTTTCTTTTATATTTGATTCATTAATACTTTAATGTTCTAGAATTCATCAGTTTTCATTCTTAGTTTAGCTATTTCACGTTCCTTAAGATTGATTTTGGATTAGATTTAGTAATTTCATTCTTCAAAGTATCTTAATTTTGATAGCTTCTTCGTTCAAGTTTTTCCCATTCATATAGTTAATAAAGATGTTCATAGAAAAGGATCTGATTCAGAAATAAGATATCTTTATCAATTTTTCTACTTGCTTCTAGATCAAGTTCATTTTCAAATTAAATATATTTATCAAGTTTTCTACTTGCTTCTCAATTAAATTCAGTTTCAAGTAAATATCTTTATTAAGTTTTCTACTTATTTCTAGATTTCATTTGTTCCAAGTTATTTGGTTATGGATAAAAGATAGGTTACAATGTTTAAAGTTAGTTGTAATTGGACACTCTTTAGTTTACATTTGCTTGTCAAAATTAAACTAGATTTTATTCCATTTTGTTTCCTTGTTCATTTGAAAGTCATTTTGATACATTCTCTCCTATTCCTATTACCTTTGATACATTTCCTTATAATCCCCAAAGAGAGTGGAATCAAGTAGTTTAGTCTAGTTTCTGAGTAATTGTTGGATGCTTGAATAGTTTAGCTTTTGAACTTATCAGTAGTTTGTAGTGTTCCCTAAAGATAACCTAGTTTCTTGTTTTCATAGTTAATTGTTAATTAAGTCATTTCATAAATAGGTTTTTGAACTCACTTGTAATTGTTATTTTCTAATTTCTAGATTAGAGTTGAGTCCTTAATCGGTAGTTTCCAATTTCATCAAAGTAGTTCCGTTTTTTATTAAGTCTTGCTTTTTAGAATAATATTTGTTGTTTTTCATCCTTTTCAATTATTGTTCATAGAATAGAGTAGTATAGATTACTATTCTAATCTATTGGTTTAGCTAGGTTTAATCATTTTACTAGTTGTATTTTATTTAAGTTTGACTCGGTTTTTCATTTTGAAAGATATTTCGATCTTTTCTTTATTAAACATTGCTAAGGTCTGCCAAGCTGAAACTTTAGGTCCCATTCTACCTCAGCATATACTGTGCCATAACTCTAAGATTACCAACCCTAGTCGATAATTAAATATTTTTTTGATTCTTCAAGGCAGTAAATACACCTCAACAGGAATGTTACATTCAAAATGATATATGGCCCAAATGAGCATGATCGACGAATTATTGATGATGAGAATGTTACTTCTATTGGTAAGAGTAAGAAACACTCTTCTAAAAGTCCTATGGATGAGGGTGTTTCCATTCCTAATCAACAGGTTGTTCTTTTAGATACAACTACTTCAAGACATAAATGGAGGAAACAATATGTTCAATTCAATGTTGAAAATCATAGTGAAAACTTGGGGGACAATTTGGAAATAATCATTCCAGATGGTGATCAAGATGATGGTGTTGTCAAGACAACACAAAATGCTATTCGAGATCGATTACAGAGGGATATGTTGCTTCAAAATGGGCATACATTTGATTTAAATTTGAATCAACTTTATAGACCCACAGAGGGCAAGGAGAAGTATCGAATTAGAAAACCACATCACTTGCATGTTCATGACTTGAAAGCATTGATGAGGCACAATCCCTATGCACATGTGGTTGAATACCTAGTTCTTGTTGACCCGAAAGATGTTCATGTTAGAGATGCATTTGATGAATCAAGATGTTTTGATTGCAACTACTACATTTTTGGGGGGAATAATTTTGCAAAGGCTAGAAGAGAATTGATGCAAGAGTTTCCCAAAAACCCTATTTTTCAAACAGTGAAATGCATCATTTACGTTGGTTTAATAGATGTGGAAGCAAAAATATTGGCATGGGATCACAACACAGATAGTGACTATAGGATGTCCATGAAATTTGAATTCAAATGGTTAGATTTCTTCACAATGAATTTGAACAAATATATGGTGGGTATAGATCAAAATTTGATGTAGATTTCTGGAAACAATGTTGTATCGAAATAGGTATCCTATTAAATAGGACAATGTGAAACAAAAAGGTTTGAAAGGAAGTGATGCATTCAGAGCTGTTGATAACTATTTTCAGTTGACATTTAGAATGGGGACCATATGGGATTTGATTGATGACATATTTAGCATGTGGGAGAATATTGGCATAAAAATAAAAAAGGTAAAAAAAATAAAGCATTTGCATGGAGCAGTAGTCAAGGAGGCCCTAACGTGAAGAATTTGCCAGAATATATGAGTATAACACCTTGGAGATCATTGCAAGGTATGAAGGATGAAACACTTATATCTACAATACTATCACATGTAAATTCAAGTGAATTATCCATGGAGGAAATGTGCAATGAATTTGAAAAGTAAGTTTGTAGGTTGTTTTTATGTTTTAAAGTTTATTTTTTGAGTTTAAGATTTTTTTAATTAAACATTGTGTTATTATTAGATGTGATTGTAAACGTCATTTATTTTTACATCATGTAGTCATAAGTTTTACATGAAAATAGAAGAGGATATGGTTATAATGTTGGGTGTGGGATGATCTTAGATGCAACTATCGAGATTCAAGCTCCATAGAAAATTAAAAAAAACAATTGTTGCATACGAAAATGTATGATGATTTATGAAATATTCTATTTTATTTATTTCTAAGTCAATTCATTTCTATTTTATTACTTATAGATATAATTATGTTTTCAAAGATGACAAAGAAGAGTACAGTACCAGAGTCTTTCAAAATTCATATTCAAAGAGCCAAAATAGAATGACAAAGAAGACAACATCTTGCAAACGTTGAACTTGATGACACCCTTGATCATCACGTCTGGAATGGGCTCGACATTTTGCAATATAAAGTGTATTTGGGTGATTGTGCAAACATTGCAAATCTTGTTTCCAAAAAGGATTACTCCCTAGTTATTGCATATATCCCTCATGGATACAATATAAAAAACATTACTTATGATTGTGAGCCTTATACATACCAGTCATTCAATAAAGTGGTTTCGAGCTTTATGAACGTCACAACATCACCTCTATGGAGATATCCTGTTTTCCATTCAGATGTGCAAGGAGGAGTAGTGCTACAACCTTCAAGGATAAATCAAACTCAAGGAAACAACTGCATTGGTAAGATATTTGTAGTGTATTATTAAGCATTTGAATTTATAAACCAAATTTATTTTTCTATAAGTTAATTAGATTCTTATCTATTTGTGTTATAGGCATAAGCCTAAATTCATAGCTCCAACAATAATTCATTTATGAGTGATACTGAAAACATACATCTTGCATGTTGGACAAAATATGAGACCCGTGAATCTCTTTTAATCAATGAAAAGAGTGAAGGAAAATGTAGTCAAATATTGTCTTATAATGTCGTGGTTAAAAATTTGAAATATGAAGAAAGAGATTTTAAAGGAGAGATTGTAAACATCTACCAGAAGTTGAAAGCATTGGTTAATTATCCCATAGATACTTTTTCAAAATAAGGAGATTGGGTTTTAGATTTGTTCTTGGGATCAGGTAATATTTCTGATATTACATATGAAACAAGTGCCATAATCTTTATTCAGTATTATATATTCTTTAAATTTATGTTTCATTATGCTATTTAAATTATTATTTTTTGTATGTAGTGATTATGTACAACAATAGCATGTTTGTTACAAAAATGAAGTTAGTCTCATATCATTGAGGAAAATGTCAAAGTTGACAAATTTTTGATAAGATATTTTTGTAATGTTTTGACTTTAAGATTTTTTTTTGAGAATAACTGTTATGTTTTTAATATGCTATTTAAAAATATATGGTATACATTTTGTTGAGTTTATGTGAATCATCACTTTATGGAAAATAATGTTAAATAGTATCATTTTTATACACCAAATAGCTGAAAATGGTTTGAAATGTCTTTTTTCCTCATTTTTTTAGAAATTTGCCCCAAAAATGACTTGTTTAAGATAAAAGTTTAATGAAAAAACTTTGAAAATGCATATATTTTGCATTCTAACTAGCTTCTAGATGTTTAAATTTTTTAAAAATGTGTGTATTTTTTCATTATAACTAGCTACTAAGTGTATTTTTTTTGTAAAATTTGAAAAAAAAACACTTGTAAATAAAAATTATAGTTTATTTATGTCCAAGAAGTTTCAAAATCACAAAAAATGGCTCAAAATGAAAAATGGTGTTACTAGTATACAAATTTTTTGAAATGGAGGTAAAAACAACTACAAAAATTGACCCCCCCAAAAACAAGAACAATGTCAAGTTCTCGCCAAGTTGTATAACTTGTTAATCATAATGCACCACATAGCAAGGAAGTTTTAGGCCAATGGCTTGGAAAGGGTGGTTTATTCTTCATGCATCTTCTTGATGTGACATCCTTCTGAGTCATAGATTCAACTAATTTGCAAGTCAACATGCTCATTGTGGCTTAGTTCCTTTACACTTGATCACTTGTTTCCCGCTCATGGTATTCTAGTCTTCCTCTTCTTTACCGCTCAGGCGCTATTTATTAGCATTTGGTTTTCTCCCCATGGTCCTTGAACTTAGCCCTCTACCTTGTTGGGCACTATATGGCCCCTTATAAATATATCATAATGTCCTTTCTTTAAAGTCTCAAGGCTTAATTGGACATTTTTGCTTGGAACACATGAAGTACTAACAGGCCCAATTTCTTGGAATTTTCTAAGTTGAGTGAGCAGGAGAAGGCACAGTTTCCATTTCCAATTGTCAAGATTTATTCCAGTCCATATTTATTTGGATAAATACCAAAAAAAAGTTGTATAAAGATGAAAACTAGGTTTCCTAAAGCCAAAAATCATTTGAATATAAATTTGCATGTTTTGGAATCGAAAATTGTGCTTTAGAAATACATTTTTTGGGCTTTAGAAAGGATAATTTGGGAAGGTTTTAGTCCATATTTTCTGAATTAGTGCATACTTTATTGAATTAGTCCATATTTTCATGAATTGGTCCTAAATTAGAGAGATGAGGAGTTGGAGTAGATTCATTTTCTCATAGGTCAATAACTTCAAGAGAGAGGGAGATCCTTACTCACACTTATTCCATTCAGAATAAGAGGAGGAGAAGGATCATGGGCCCTTTCTAACACTTTGTTGATGGACATATGTGACACACTCATCAATCTAAGGGAAAACAGACTGATCCGAGGGTTTCAGATAACCCCAAGTAACGATATCCTAAGACTAAGTCATTTGGTATGATTGTTTCTGATGGGTTTGATTGGTCCCATTACCAATGAAGTGTTTCTCCTTGAAAGGATATTTAGGCTTAAATTTTTCCCTAAGCTAAGTGAAATCCTAATTTACTAGATAATCTTATATATAACTTACTCTAATCCAACACTTGAACAAATATATTTGTTTAAGTGTTGGGGCTATGGGAAATCCTTAACTAATCAGAGTTAATAAAATATGAATCTAAAGTAGATCAACAAATTTTAAAGATGAAACATGTTGGAATCAATTATATTAAAGATACTCAAAATTAATTAAACACATTAAAAGGAATAAATGAACAAAACCAGTAACATTTTGCTGAATAAGTATATTCCTTTCGTAACGATTGATCATTGCAGTGGATTGAACAAGTCTAAATATTTTGAAATATCTCCTAAAATTACTAAATATCCTATAAAACTAATTAACAAATATGTATAAGTAAATAAGAGAATCTTAATAGTTAAACAGACCTATGATTAAGAAATCAACAGTAATTGAGAAAATATGATAATCCCATTCATTTCAACACAACTAGATTGATTCTGCAATAGGCTAAATATTGATCATCGCTATAGATTGATCAACTACAATTTGTAACTATTGATCATTGCAGTGTATTTGAGCAAGTCTAATTATTTTGAAATATATCCTAAAATTACTAAATATCCTATCAAACTAATTAACAAATATATGCAAGTTAAATAAGAGAATCTAAATAGTTAAACATACCTATGATTAAGAAATCAACAGTAATTGAGCAAATATGATAATCCCATTCATTTTAACACAACTAGATTGATTCTGCAATAGGTTAAAACATCCAAAGACTAGATATAGGCATTGGCATGGGAACATGAGATAATAATCAACATATTATAGAGATACATTGTAGAAGTAAACATAAGAAAATTGAAATGAAATAACATGAATAAAACATAGAAAATATTCCATTTTTACTCATCACGGTGACACAAAGATTGCAGAGTAACTCCAAAATCCATTAACTGGATCCAAAAATATTACAGAGTATCATTAATAGAATCATAAAACCAACGAAAAGCATCGGGCACAAAACACATATGCGTATATTATAATCCCAAATCTAGCATCCTTTGTGTTACAACGAAGATAGAACAAATACCACAATCTAGATAAACTAGATCCACCAAAATAGGGATCGGATATCTTAAACCCTACGATGTTCCAACTTCTAGTCTCATATTATCCAATAAATCCTTCCACTTATCAAACACATATAACATTTATGTTATATCCTTATAGACTGCATGTTCCAATTGGAGTTGTGCTTTGCAAATGAAGGATTGAATTTCCTTCTGCATGATATTTCCCTAATTCTTTAGGAAATTCTCCATTGAAGCCTTGTGTTGGATTAGATGTGAAAGAAGCATCCTCAATGTTGACAAACCAAGATGAATCAGGCCACTAATATGCTCTATTGACTCATCACGATGCTGGTCTACTTCGAAAAAATTTAACTTATCTGGGATTGCATCAGCCAGGTCAGCCAACACTGTCATACCAAGGTTCTCCATGAAGTTATCAATTTTAGCCCAAATATGGCCACATAACGTTTTTCCTATATTTATCAAACTGCAAATATCATCGCACACAATTTCCCATGATTTCAAAGACACATTGATTCATTTGAGAATCATTGTATCAAGTTGAGGATTTAATTTGGGAGCATTTATGGTGTAAGTTTTCAAGTCGGGAAACTGTTGAAAATATTTACGTGCTACTAAGTTATTATCCACATGAATTAACAAATTGAAAAGACTCTCTAAAGATGAGAAGTCATCATGAATTTCATTTAACGCGGAAATAAAATCTTTTTGAGATTCTCTAAAATCATTGTTAAGATAAATAGTCTCTCCCTTAAACTCCTCAACTGTAAATTTGAAGGATGAACAGGAAAATGACTGTGTCTTTAGTTGTTGGACTTATTCCCTTATATCCATTATTTCTGCAGCTTGTTCCATCACAATCTTATTTATGACTTTCTTCTTCTCAAGAACTTCATTAAGTTTCTTTTGCAAGTCCTTTATCTCTTTCTGATGTTGATATTTTATATCATCTAGCTGCTTAGCAAAATCAAAATGCAGATACATTTTCTCTTCCTCGATAGAATCAAATCTATCCCTCTCATCATATATATATATTTTAAAGTAGAGATGGTATGGCAGTTATTGTTAGAAAAACGGGATCACAGAGCAATACAAATAAACAAGATGCAAATATAATCACACAAACACAGTACAAGAGAGACACCAATATAAAGTGGTTCACCCAAGATGGGATACGTCCACACAGAAATTGTCAGTCCTTATTATTATACCATCCAACAAAATGAATGGATACAACCCGCAGCACATCCGCTGCAACTTCCTCTTCACTCTCTCTCAGTATCTCTTCCACGATCTCATAGATATTTACATTACAAAATACCTAATACATCAACCCTAGCTATATTACAATGTCTTTCTTTTAAAGGGGAATACCATGAGAAAATACCACGTATTACCCAAAACCATGGGCCCATAATATGTTGGCGAAAAACCAACCCACAACAAAAAATTATTTCAGGGGAGTTGCCCCCAAACCTCTGACGGGGGCCCGCTGGTCCCCGTGCCCCCCAGCTGGGGGAGTGCACCACTCCCCTAGACCCCCTGTTGCGTGTGCCAGGATCATAACCAAAAATAGGGTACAACACAGTTGAACAACAACATCTCTGAATTAGAAAGATCGGGCTCCACAACCAATAATTATCTCCAACAAAGGCCGTCATAGTATCTGGTGTTTCTAGTGCTTCCCTTTGAGCATCCATAGATGCTTGTTTCCAAACAATCCGGTGTTCAAGGGGACCATTGAAAAAATTATGTTCCCTGGATCTTTTCTTCTTCATGAATTACTTTTTCTTTCTGTTGAAGAAGTAATATCTCAAGGAATCTAATGCATCCCCCCCAAAGTCTGCTATGTCTTGGGAAGAGGTCATCAAAATACTGACATATGATAAAATGGGTAAGGGTTGAGAGGAAGAAGTAGACAAGGATTAGGTAGAAAGATCAGGAATATGAGGATTGATTTGACCAGGTGTAAGAGCAAGATTAGATAAAAATTTCACTTGGGATTGAGAAGTCTAGGAAGAAGCGACTATCTTTCAATATTGTAAAGTTAAAACTGGGATATATTTAGTCAATAAATCATTAAAATCCTCTATGGGTTCAGGTGGTTTCAAAGTAGGAGCATTATTAGGAATATCAAGGATACTCCAAAGTTGGGGTTGGAATACATTAAGCAGATAAGATGAGGATTGGATTTGGGAAATTTGGTGGGTAGGGGAAGTACTGATAGGGTTCTGAGTGGGAAGTTCAGTAGTGTGACCATTATCTTGTGGTGACCTTGGATGAGAATCAGTAGGAAGAACATTTGAAGGGCATTTTGAATCATTATGTTCTTCGCTAATTTTTGTGGACATATATCCCTCCGTTTTTTCCAAATATAAATCAATAACTCGAAGAAAAGATTTAAAAGGGTCAAGTTTAGGTACTATAGTTACCTAATCCTTTTCATCCCTTTTTTCTAAATTGGAAATATTCTAATAAGAAGAACCAACAATAGTAGGAGGCTTGGAAATATTAGACAACTTACTTCTAAGAAAATATGCTTGTTTCATATTCTTGGATAAGGATTTAGTGGGTGTTACAGGCTTACTGGTACTTGAATATGTCTTTCCTGGAAATTGTTGTACTAGGACCTTGTACTTTGATGAACTAACAAAAATATACTTTCTATTAATATCCATCTCTTCCCTTTTTTACTACTCCTCAGCGCAAAATCTCTACATCTCTCTTCCAGAACTATTATCTTTTGTGTCTTCTATGTGTCATGGATCAAAGGCCTATGTCTTGGGTCAGTCACTTTACGGAGAACTTCTTCAAAATTGGAAACCCCTTGATATACTGAATACTTCGGTCATGTTTCATGGTTGTAAGAAGTGTTAATTTGAGTTGTACTAGAAAAGTGATTTTCCACAAAATGTTCAGGATCATGCATCCTTTTCAATCCCATGCCAAATTTCAATTCTTGTAATCTGGAATCCATCAGATGTGCATGAGGGGCATTATAAATAAATAAATGGATTATGTATAATGGGAACTTGGGCCATTTATTCCCGACCAAGATTTATTTCTCAAATTTCCTGAATCGTCACAGATCACTATTGACCTTTCTTCATGGCAGAACTGCAAAATCAAATTATAACTTGTTCAAGTCAAGTTACCTTCACCAATGTCGGCATACCACACTGGTCCATCTTTTTCATCGTTGCAGTCGATCCAGAGTTCTTTACACAGTTTCATCTTTTCTTGGGCATTGTTGAAACCTCTAAATGCACTTCTCTCCCATCTTTCCATAATTTGAAGCTTTAAGGGACTTGTCTGAATTTGCTTGATGAGAGTTAGATCCAAGTATCTCTCAGCTTCATGCCTTTCTGCATAATCTAGCATTTGTCTTCTGTCTTCAGGAGGAAGAGTTTCATCCCACGGCTTAAGAAAAAGGGAATTTTTATCAGTTGCATAACATTAAAGAGGAATAAATGGCCCAAGTTCCCATTATACATAATCCATTTATTTATTTATAATGCCCCTCATGCACATATGATGGATTACAGATTACAAGAATTGAAATTTGGCATGGGATTGAAAAGGATGCATGATCCTGAACATTTTGTGGAAAATCACTTTTCTAGTACAACTCAAATTAAAACTTCCTACAACCATGGAACATAACCGAATTATTCAGTATATCAAGGGGTTTCCATTTTTTAAGAATTTCTCAGTAAAGTAACTGACCCAGGACATAGGCCCTTGATCCATGACGCATAGAAGACACAAAAGATAATAGTTCTGGAAGAGAGATGTAGAGATTTTGCGTTGAGGAGTAGTAGAAAAGGGAAGAGATGGATATTAATAGAAAGTATATTTTTGTTAGTTCATCAAAGTACAAGGTCCTAGTACAACAATTGCCAGGAAAGACATATTCAGGTACCAGTAAGCCTGTAACACCCACTAAATCCTTATCCAAGAATATGCAACAAGCATATTTTCTTAAAAGTAAGTTGTCTAATATTTCCAAGCCTCCTACTATTGTTGGTTGTTCTTCTTAGAATATTTCCAATGTAGAAATAAGGGATGAAAAGGATTAGGTAACTATCGTACCTAAAATTGACCCTTTTAAATCTTTTCTTCGAGTTATTGATTTATATTTGGAAAAAACAGAAGGATTTATGTCCACAAAAATTAGCGAAGAACATAATGATTCAAAATGCCCTTCAAATGTTCTTCCTACTGATTCTCATCCAAGGTCACCACAAGATAATGGTCACACTACTGAACTTCCCACTCAGAACCCTATCAGTACTTCTCCTGCCCCCAAATTTCCCAAATCCAATCCTCATCTGATCTGCTTAATGTATTCCAACCCCAACTTTGGAGTATCCTTGATATTCCTCATAATGCTCCTACTTTGAAACCACCTGAACCCATAGAGGTTTTTAATGATTCATTGACTAAATATATCCTAGTTTTAACTTTACAATATTGAAAGATAGTCGCTTCTTCCTAGACTTCTCAATCCCAAGTGAAATTTTTATCTAATCTTGCTCTTACACCTGGTCAAATCAATCCTTAGATTCCTGATCTTTCTACCTAATCCTTGTCTACTTCTTCCTCTCAACCCTTACCCATTTTATCATATGTCAGTCTTTTGATGACCTCTTCCCAAGACATAGCAGACTTTGGGGGGGATGCATTAGATTCGTTGAGATATTACTTCTTCAACAGAAAGAAAAAGTAATTCATGAAGAAGAAAAGATCCAGGGAACATAATTTTTTCAATGGTCCCCTTGAACACCGGATTGTTTGGAAACAAGCATCTATGGATGCTCAAAGGGAAGCACTAGAAACACCAGATACTATGAGGGCCTTTGTTGGAGATAATTGTTGGTTGTGGAGCCCGATCTTCCTAATTCAGAGATGGTGTTGTTCAGCCGTGTTGTACCCTAGTTTTGGTTATGATCCTGGTACACACAACAGGGGGTCTGGGGGAGTGGTGCACTCCCCTAGCTAGGGGGCGCGGGGACCAGCGGGCCCCCGTCAGAGGTTTGGGGGCAACTCCCCTGAAATATTTTTTTGTTGTGGGTTGGTTTTTCGCCAACAGATTATGGGCCCATGGTTTTGGGTAATACGTGGTATTTTCTCATGGTATTCCCCTTTAAAAGAAAGACATTGTAATATAGCTAGGGTTGATGTATTAGGTATTTTGTAATGTAAATATCTATGAGATCGTGGAAGAGATACTGAGAGAGAGTGAAGAGGAAGTTGCAGCGGATGTGCTGTGGGTTGTATCCATTCATTTTGTTGGATGGTATAATAATAAGGACTGGCAATTTCTGTGTGGATGTATCCCATCTTGGGTGTGTTGACGCAGGGACACGCCATCACCGGTCACACCGTCTCCTTCCTTTTCACGCCAGTCAACGTTTCCAGAAGCAGGCCATCGATCTGCTGGAACTGCCGCTTCAGCCGCGGAGGTGTTAGTCAAACTCTGATAAATGGCATTTAAGCTGAAAGGGAAGCAGAGTGGTTGTCAAGCCAACAACCCAGAAAAACAGGGTGGACGGTGCATCCATTGTTGAAGATGAGCGAAAGCCATTTAATAGCTAGCCTGGCACAAACGTGTAGATGTGGGCTTCTGCATCAATAAGTAGATGGCGGACTCCTGCATTTTGATATAGCAAGACAGAAGAAGAAAAGCATGTGCGCTGGTTCTCTTCAGTCCTGATTCATATGCTCTGAGTGTTTGCAAACACTGTGTAATTTTTCCCCTTTCATAAAAGATCTGCAGCAGCCCGGAGACGTAGGCTAAATTAGCCGAACTCCATTATCAATCTTGCGTGTCTTGATTTTCTGTTTTAAATTCGTTCTCCCAAATCTGATGCAGGGGAAATCTGCGTAATTTTCCCAACAACTGGTATCAGAGCCAGATTTGTGAGAAACGATCCAGAGAAAGTCAGATTCGAGTGGGAGCAATGGCTGCAGATGAAGGAAAGATGAAAATTGAGAAGTTCGATGGCACGGACTTCAGCTTTTGGAAAATGCAGATCGAAGATTATCTGTACCAGAAAAAGCTTTATCAACCTCTCGCAGAAGAGAAGCCAGAGAGCATGAAGGATGAAGACTGGGCTCTTCTCGACAGGCAAGTCCTCGGAGTTATCCGATTGACGTTATCTCGCAATGTTGCTTTTAACATAGCAAAGGAAAAGACCACAGCAGGTCTTATGGCGGCTCTCTCCAGTATGTATGAGAAGCCATCAGCCTCTAACAAAGTTCATTTGATGAGGCGATTGTTCAATCTGCAGATGACGAAAAACGCATCAGTAGCTCATCATCTCAATGAACTCAATACAGTCACAACCCAGCTGAGTTCAGTTGGAATTGAATTTGATGAAGAAGTACGAGCACTGATACTTCTGTCTTCTCTACCAGAAAGTTGGAATGCTACTGTCACGGCTGTGAGTAGCTCATCGGGAAACAATAAGCTAAAATTTGATGATGTTCGTGATCTGGTTCTCAGTGAAGAGATCCGACGGAGAGATTCAGGTGAATCGTCAACCTCTTCAGTTTTGCATACAGAGTCAAGAGGAAGAAATTCAAACAGAGGGAATGGACGCAGATCAAACTATCGAGGTAGATCAAAGGATAGGAGGTCCAAATCCAGGAATCCCAATAATTTCCATAGCTCGAAGACTGTTGAGTGCTGGAAATGCGGAAAGACCGGGCACTACAAAAATCAGTGCAAGAACGCACCGAAGGACCAGGAGGCGAAAGCAGAGGCAAATGTTACTTCCACCTCAGAAGGAGATGATGCGTTGATATGCTCTTTAGAAAGCAAGGAAGAGTCTTGGGTGTTAGACTCTGGAGCATCATTTCATGCTACCTCGCAGAAAGAATTCTTCGAGAGGTATGTTCCTGGAGACCTCGGAAAGGTATACCTCGGTGATGATCAACCTTGTGCTATTATTGGTAAAGGTATAGTGAAAATTAAGTTGAATGGGTCTGTTTGGGAGCTAAGGGATGTCAGACATATTCCCGACCTGAGAAAGAACTTAATCTCAGTTGGACAGTTGGCTAGCGAAGGCTACACTATGATCTTCCATGGTGAAAAGTGGAAGATTTCAAAGGGTGCAATAACGGTTGCTCGCGGCCAAAAGAGTGGTACTCTTTACATGACAGCAGGGGCATGCTGTTCAATTACAGTTGC